>REGO01000649.1:522004-548897 GCA_010120015.1 Rhombomys opimus | reverse complement strand
ATATAATAGTATATGTGAGTGACCCCAAAAACTCTACCAGGGAACTCCTACAGCTGATAAACACCTTCAGCAAAGTGGCAGGATACAAAATTAACTAAAAAAAATCAGTAGCCCTCCTCTATACAAAAGACAAAAGGGTTGAGAAAGAAATTAGGGAAACAACACCCTTCACAATAGCCACAAATGACATAAAGTACCTTGGTGTAACCCTAACCAAGGAAGTCAAAGACTTGTATAAAAAAAAATTTCAAGTCTCTAAAGAAAGAATTAGAAGAAGATATCAGAAGATGGAAAGATCTCCCAAGCTCATGGCTTGGCAGGATTAACATAGTAAATATGGCCATCTTACGAAAAGCAATCTATAGATTCAATGCAATTCCCATCAAATTGTAAACAGAGAATTCTTAACATAGAAATCTTGAGTGTTCAAAATGCACTTATAGAAATGTTCAACATTCTTACTTATCAGGGAGATGCAAATCAAAGGACTCTGAGATTCCATCTCACACTAGTCAGAATGGATAAGATCAAAATCTCAATTAACAGTACAGGCTGGAGGAGGTGTGGAGAAAGGGGAACCCTCCTCCATTGCTGCTGGGAGTGCAAACTTGTACAACCACTTTGGAAATCAGTGTGGCGCTTTCTCAGAAAATTGGGAATAGCTTTAACTCAAAACCCAGCTATACCACTCCTAAGTATATAGCCAAAAGATGATGATTGATTTTCTTATATGTATGGGATTTTTCGAACAAGTATGTCTACGTATCAAATGTATGCCAGCTATACAAGGAGACCAGAAGAAGGCATTTTCTATCCCCTTAAACTATAGTTAAAAATGGTTGTGAATCCACATGGTTGCTGTAACTTGAAACCACATCAGCTGTATGAACAGCAAGTGCTCTTAACCACTTAAACTTTTCTATAGGCTCATTGATGGTGTTTTTAATATTTGTTTGATTTTGTGTTTATTTTATCTTTAAATATAAAAAAATAAATGTTTACTTTTGTTCTTTCTTTTCTGCAGGTTTTGTTTTGTTTTCTTTTTCTCTCCTTAGTGAGCTCTGATATTGTATTAATGACTGTGAAAATACCTGAGGAAATAGTATACAGCAATCTTTATAGTCCATATACTTGAGGAACTAAATCTCCTGTAGCATTTAAGCAGTTTCTAAGTTGATGAATTGTTGAAATCCGCCCTCCAATTACAGAGGAAAATCCGACACTCTGTGGAGGCCTTTCTGCCTGTCTTGTCTTGAATGTAGGAAATGTGCTATGAACATGTAATGCATAGAAGATGGGAATGATGCTAATCTTCCTGCAGTTCGCAGAACAGCCTTTTGCAAGAGTATTCTCAAACCCAAAAGATCAATAGTGACAACATTAAAAACTTTGATCTAGTGGAAGTGCCACATGTAAAGTCAGAATATTTCCTTAATGAATGACATCTGAAAAAGATTCTTCACTAATTTTTTCAACCTCACTACACCATGTTCTGACAGGTTATTGGACATTTGTGTTAAGCTCAAGTGGTTATGAATGTTAGGACAGGGTGTGTAGATTTCAAAAGTGCTTTTCAAAGCATTCTTCTTCTGCAAAACTGAGAGGAAGGAAATATTTCCCTGTCATTTTTCATACCTTAAAATTGATGTAAAGTATATGCAATATCAGATACTTGGAAGACAATAAAGACACTGCAACTAGCTGTAGTTATTTTGGATTCTTCCCAGAATAGAGCTTGGCGAAAGCACTTGCTTGCAGGATAGGATGCAAATTATTGCTGTATGTGCTACGTGAACCACACAAGTGTGAAGACTCAGTTTCAAAAGAGTTCAAGGACAGTGATAACAATCTCCTTGTATGGGATGAGTACTTGAACTTACTGATGCCACGACTAAAGGGCCAATAATTCTCCTTGCACTTATGGCAGCCTGCAGCAAAGAAAGAGTCTGAAGTCCTACTAAGCTGTCAAATATGAGCTACTGAGATGCAACACACCAATGAGCTCTCTTTATTGATATTAACATTATTAATATTATTAATTATCATTAGGTATAATTTGATAAGAATGCAATTTTATAATTAATTACTTCAATGATGAATTAAAAATACTGAAAACTACAAAGTACTAAATAGTTTTTTTAAAGCATTCATTAAATTTTAATGGGTATATAATATTATGCATTTACAGTGTCCACTTGATATTATATATATATATGTACACATATATTTGATGATATATCTGTCAGATGAAGACATTTAGTGAACTTATCACTGAAACTTTTATCATATTTTTAGGATTGGCACATTCACAACTACCAACACCATCTTTTTTGAAGGATGTAATTAATGGTTGTCAGCAATAGTTGCCCAACTGATGCCTTATATGACATCATAACTTGCCCCACAAATGCAGTTTCAATCTTGTTTGCACTAGCTATCTTGTCTCCATCCTCCAGTAAAATCTCTCACAGACTCTGGAAGCAATGGTTTCACTCTCTAGTCCCACGAAATTAACTATATTTTAGCTTATTCCTATGAGGAAACATATTCATATATGTCCTTCTGTGGCTACAAATAACATAATGTCCTTGAAGCCCTTTTATGCTATTGCAAACTATGGGATTTTAATTTTTGTAGGTATTATTAATTTCATTTCATTGTGGTTAGTATTATAAAAATGATTAATAATTGTAAGAGAATATTAAATAACAAATTTCATTAAGCTTTGGAATATAAACTTTTCTAGATATTAATAATAGAATGAAGCTCAACAGATGAATTTGAAGATATGTATACAAATCTGGTAATTGAGAGATAAGTGGGAGAGATCACTGAAATTTGTCTTTTAGCAGCCTATCTCTTCTTAGAACTGTGGAGAGATTTTGTCCCTCTAAATAGAAGTAAAACCAGCTTCCAAATAATTGCTTCGTAAGTGAGAGATGGCAAAATGTTAGGTTGTGAGTGTGTGTGTGTGTGTGTGTGTGTGTGTGTGTGTGTAACTTTTTTGGTGGCTCTTCTTGATTGTTAACTTGACTAAATCTAAAGTCAACTAAAATCCCAAACGGGTAGGCACATCTGAGAGGGAATATTTAATGTAAAGTGGAAAAAAACAGCCTCTAATCCAGATCTTTGGGATGGGAAGATCCACCTTTAACCTGGACCACAGCTTCTGCTGACAGCCTATTTAAAGGACGTGGAAAAAGAATGCTTGATCTCTCTTTGCCTGCTTGGTCTTCAGAGCAAGTCCATTCCTTCACTGGCTTTATAGCCTACTTCTTCAGGATTCTAGTATATAACTAACATCGGCTGAGACATCCAGCCTCATGGACTAAGAACTACTGATTCTTTGACTTTCTCTTAATAGAGAACCATTTTTAGACTAACTGGAGTATAGCCTGTGAGCCATTAAAAAATTCTCTAGATAGATAGATAGATAGATAGATAGATAGATAGATAGATAGATAGATAGATAGATACATAGATAGATACATAGATACATAGATACATAGATACATAGATACATAGATACATAGATACATAGATACATAGATACATAGATACATAGATACATAGATAAAGGCTATAAATATTACATTCTGTAAGTTATGTTCCTCTGGAGTACCCTTATGCACCTCCAAATGTATATCTAATTTGCTTAAAGAAAATTATTTTTGAGAAATATTTTCTTATTAAAACATTGTCAGGTAATGTATGTTAAGTTTCTGAAATGGATGTTTAGCCTAATGTTAGCCTAACAAATTAGTATGTCACCTCTGAGGTTCACAGGGCAATGAACATATAGGAATTAAGAATGGCTCCTGTGCATTGTAAAACACAGCCCAAATGTTATCTCTAATTCAGTGGGTAGAAAAGAATGGACCAGAAAGAGGGAGTTATAGAATGTAAGGTTAGCCAATCTGATAATTATCTTTCGGCTATTTTCAGAATCCTCTTTATTTTTAATTTTGAGTGTAGGGAGTAAAACAGTAGCTCTTACTTTACCACCCACCAAGGAGCACAAGTTAGTAGCTTTCATCTACCCTAGTCCACTTGCCCGTTCACCTACTCTTCAAACGAGTACACTAGCCCACGTGCCCGTCCACCTACTCTTCAAATGAGTACAGCCGCTACGCTGAGTAAAACAGTTACGGCTGAGACACTCAGCCAATGGGTACATGCATCATTACTAGCGTCATCTACAATGTAAACCTTCCTTCATTTCATAAAGTATTTTTCTACATTCTTTGTTTTGGTCAAGTTAGAGGGTTAGTATTAAGCCTAAGATTCTGGTAAAAGCAAAAACAAAAAAACAAACAGAAAAAAAAGACAAAGTAAACACAAAAATACACTATACCATGAAAATACAGGATTGCTGCAGATTATCTGTTTCCTGGAGATTCCGTTAAACATATGAGGAGAAGTGTCAAATTATACTGAACTTTACGTCTTTCTCTATTCTTTTATATTTTCTCCACAGAGACAATCTCAGATGTTAAACAGAGCAAAATGTATCTTCAATCAAATCTTGAAAATGCAGTTGGTATACTAATGAGAAATATTGTTTGTTTAGAGTTACCTCATTGATGTTAAAAAATAAGATTTTATTCTTGGTTTTATATTTGAGAAAGTTAAATCACAGACTTGATAGATATGAATTAATGTCTTCATCACATATTTTTTGAGGGACATTCTAAACAAGTATTCTTTCATTGAGTAGTATCTAGTCCTGACAATTTCTCAAATGAAGATTTTTCTTAACTTTTATTTTTATTCTTCACAATTTATTCGTTATATATCCCTATTGAAGCCCCCACCCTCAAGTCTCCCCAGTCTCACCCTCCCTCCCTCTTCCTCTTATTGCCTTCCCCTAGTCCACTGAAAGAGGGAGTTATGTCTGTCTGCCCATAACTTGTTAAATCCCGTCAGGACTGCTTGGATCCTCCTCCTCCGTATCTTGGAAAGGCTGCAACATCAGGGGTCAGTGATCAGAGAACAGTCAACTGAGTTCATGACAGAGGCAGCCCCTGATCCCCCCATTCAGAGATGCACATGGAGACTGAGCTGCCAATCGGACATATCTGAGTGTCTCAGCTCAAATGAGGTTTTTAATTTAATAATATGGTTAAATTATTTCACTTTCTCAAAACTTATCATTATATGCTTCTAAGTTTCATTTATTGTTGAAGTGATAAAAATCATGTTTGAAGCAACTTAGGGGAGAAGAAGGTTATTTTAGCTCAGAATGGCAGGGGTCAGCTCCTCACAGCATAGACTGAAAGAACTCAGGACATTACATCCACACACAGAAGAAGAGACCAATCAATGCATGTGTGCCAGCGGCTAGCTCTTTCACTCCACTTTTACGAGCTCCAGTGTTCTTCCTTAGGAAGTTCAGTGCCTGTTACCTACAGAGAAAGGTCTTCCCTCCTCTTTGTAATCAAGATAATCCTTCAAAAACATGGCAACAGACAAATCTATTCTAAACAGCCTTTCGTTGATACTTTCTTCCCTGGTGTCTCTAGATAACTCCAAAGTAACAATGAAAGTTAGTCATCATATAGCTTACAATGATAGTATAGTACTACATTTGCAACTAAAATTTTATTGAAGCTCTGGGATTAATATATTGTGGCAATTCTTTAGTAGAGTGAAATCATGCTTGATAAATTCATTTGTGTATGCTTTGGAAGAATGCCAAGAAAAGCTGGCCTCCGAGACAACGGAAAAGGATACAGTCTTTTCTCATTAATTTTAAACAAATGTGCCCAGTTTTGAACAGTTACACTATAACTCAGTCTACATATTTTTTGTGGAATAATTTACTATAGTTAATTGCTCCATGATACATTTTCACATTTAACAGACACTTTTTAAAGATGAGTATTTAAGAAAATGAGTATGGTACTTGTTTACAGCTATGTGTTAAATTAATGTGGAAATATTTAATAATTGGAAAGGTAATGAGGAGGCATACTATCCCTGAAATTGAATAACCTCATCAAAATCCACTATTGAATAAAGTATTACCTTAATTTGTATTTTACTTTTTCTATTACAGAAAATGATTCACAAATGCAAACTCCTGTAACATAACTCTAAAAAATTTAAATGCAGTTGGAGTTTAAATGCAACATACATATCTTAAATTTTTAGCATAATTTGGATGTGAAAGTTGGACATTTACTCAATTAACAAGCTTAATCCTATAACTAATGCTTAAAAGACAAATTACGAAGCTTGCCATGACTCACTGAATTAAATATGCATTTGGTATATTAGCATACTTAATGGTGCTTCATATACATATCTTTCTTATTAATTGGTTATTTACAATAAAAGTTTCCCATAATACACTTAAAATCTTCAAGTTAACACTGAATATCCATTTTAAAAATTATAATGTTGCCTTCTCATTTTAACCTCTCTTTAAATATGTTTACTTACTCCTTCAGCAGAATGAGAATTGTGTCTATTGTATGGTTAGCTAAAAATACTCTCAAGCTCTACTCTTCCCTCAAATTGCGCAGCTACATGCATAAGATGAAGGTGCATTAAATGTGTGGTTGAGAAATGGCCTTAAAATTTACTTTCATCTTACCCCATGTCCGCTCTCTTGATTATCTTTTTTAGGTGTATAGATTTCATTATGTTTATCATATCTTATAGGTCTATATAAGTGAGTATATACCGTATTTGTCTTTCTCCTTCTGGGATATTTCACTCAGAATGATCTTTTCTATGATCAATCCTCGTTTAGAAAGACAGATGGGATGTGCATTGAACGTATGACAGGAGTCTACTGAGCGCATCTGAAAGACTCTAACTAGTAGCATTTTCAAAGCAAAGACTCATGACCAAACCTTTGGCAGAGTACAGGGAATCATAAGAAAGAAGGGGAGTTAGTCTGATGGGGAAAGGATAGGAGCTCCACAAAGACCAAATATATCTGGGCACAGGGTCTTTTCTGAAACTGACATTCAACCAAGGACCATGTATGGATATAACCTAGAACCTCCGCTCAGATGTAGCCTGTGGTAGCTCAGTAACCAATTGGTTTCCCAAAGTGAGGGGAACAAGGACTATTTCTAACAGGAACTCAATGAAGATACCTGATAAAACAGGATCAGATGAATGGGGGGGAGGTCCCCCCTATCAGTGGACTTGGAAAGGGGCACAGTGGTGATGAGGGAGGGAGGGAGGGACTGGGAGGGAATGAGGGTTCGGGACACGGCTGGGATACAGAGTTAATAAAATGTAAGTGATAAAAATAAAATTTAAAAAAAAGAAAAAAAATTACTTTCAGTTTTGTATCCATTTTACACTGTTTAATTTCCTCTCAAATAAAAACTGGTCCACGAAATCCTGATGCTATTTTGGTTATGTTCACTTAGTAATTGAAGTCTGTGTCATGAAATCAAAGCTTATGTTACAGGCTTTTATTCGTTTGTTTAAAAAAATACTTCAACAAACAAGAAAGCAAACACAACAAAAACACGGCATACACATATCTACTTGTTTGATTACAGACACATCTCCAAAAGTTTACTGAATTCTAGAAGGCCAACTACCCAATGCTTGTAAGCATTGGATTGATTGGACACAGATGATAGGATCTAAGAAAAGTCTCGATTAGTGCATTTTACATGCTGAAATAAATATGAACTTAAATGAAAATAGCCTTGAAACCTCAGAATTTTAGCTTTCAGAGAGGTAAAAGCAGCACATTGTTGGACATGATAGCCTTTAGATGTCTTATCCACATGAAAAGGCCAGTTGGAATGAGATGTGTGGGACATGAACTGGCAGCATCATACATCCTACATGGCAGAGTTCTGTTCATTGTCAAATAGTCTGTTACTGAAGACAGAAGGTATTTGAAATAAAAATGCAGAAGGGATAAATTTAAATTCGTGAAGAGAGGCAGTATCTAAGAATAGGGAGAACTGGGCTTGAGAGCACAGGCCTGTCAGCCCAGCCTCTCAGGAAGCTGACGTAAAATTATGGTAAATTCCTTTAGCTGGGCTTCAGTATGACTTCAAGACCAACATAAGCAGTTTACTGAGAGCCTGTTTTAAGATTAAAAGAATCACGAAATGCTAAGATATCTTTTACAACCAAATAACAGCATAAATGAATTTAAAGACATACATTTCTTTGCAGTTAGTGAGAACAGTAGAAAGAGAATTTTTAAGATAAGACACAAACTTTCTGCAGAACGAATTGTCAAAAGTAATTGGCTATAGATAATTATTATAGGCCTTAGAACACTTTCTGGGATGTAGACAATCATAAATCACTATTGATCAAATATTTTCTTGGGTGGTATGATCTATGTTCAATAAGGATAAAAATATAAAATGAGTACTAGAAAAGATGATTCTACTTTCCAGAGTTCACTATAATTGTGTCTGTGTGCACATGCCTAATTATGTGCCTGAAAACACACAAGTGCACATATGCCATGCCTTTGGTTTGTGTACTTTGTTAGAATATTTTTTAAAAAATTTTTTAATACAAGTCATTAATTCATGATATAAAACTTAACTTACCTCACTCAGAATGATCCTTTCCAGTTCCCACCATTTGCCTGCAAAATTTGTGATTTCCTTGTTTTTTAGGGCTAAGTAATATTCCATTGTATAGATGTACCACAATTTCTGTATCCATTCTTCCACTGAGGGGCATCTGGGCCGTTTCCAGCTTCTGGCTATTAAAAACAAAGCTGCTACAAGCATGGTTGAGCTAATGTCCTTGTTGTGTACTTGAGCTTCTTTTGAATTTATGCGTAGGAGTGGTATAGCTGGATCTTGAGGAAGCGCTACTCCTAATTGTATGAGAAAGCACCAGATTGGTTTCCAAAGTGGTTGTACAAGTTTACATTCCCACCAGCAGTAGAATAGGGTTCCCCTTTCTCTATATCCTTTCCAGTATGTGTTGCCACTGAGTTTTTGATCTTAGACATTCTGATGGGTGTAAGGTGAAATCTCAGGGCAGTAACAAAAACAATGAAGTCCAAGTATCATCAAAGTATGGGATGAACTCATGATCAAATGAAAAATGCAAATAGATCCATATTTATCACCCTGCACAAAACTAAAGTTCAAGTGTGTCAAATCCCACAACATAAACAGAGACACTCTAAATCTCTTAGAATAAAAAGTGTGAAAGAGCCTATAACTCATTGGCACAGGAGACAACTCCCTGAACAGAACACCAACAGCACAGGCTCTAAGAACAACAACCTAAATGGGACCTCATGAAACTGAAAAGCTTTTGTGGAACAAAGGACACTCTCATCAGAACAAAACGATAGTCTACAAACTGGGAGAGGATCTTCACTAACCTTATATCTGACAGGGTGCTAATATCCAAATATATAAAGTACTCAAGAAGTTAAAAAGCAACAAACCAAGTAATCTGACTAAAAAATGGGGTACAGAGCTAAACAGTGAATTTTCAGTAGAGGAATAACGAATGGAAGAGAAACACTTAAATAAATGCTCAACATCCTAGTCATCAGGGAAATGCAAATCAAAACAACCCTGAGATTTCACCTTACACTCAGCTAAAGATGAGGGCTACTGGGGAGGTAGCATAAATCTCCCTGGAAATGGAAAATAGAATAGATTCTGCTAGTGGACTGGGGCAGTGGGTCCAGAGTGATAGTGACCAGATAAGGTAGAAGGGAATGGGGGGTGAGAGAGATGGAACTGGAATACATTAGCAGGGAGTGGTAGAATCCTAGTGCAGTAGAAACTTCCTGGAATCCTTGAGGGTGACTCCAGTGAGGGCTACGTAATGAGGATACAGAGCCTGAATGGCCAACTTTTGTGGCCAGGCAAGTCTTCTAGTGGTAGGATTGGGTTACATTCAGTTGAGCTGTTTGCTAAGGGAGTTCCATGGAGATCCTTAAACAGATGGATGTTTGGACAGAAGGTTGCTCTCTAAAATCTGTCAGTGGAACCCCACTGCAGAGGACAGAATCCAAACAACTCAGGAAATGAAAGGAGATCAAGCTGCTGTGGCTTGGAAACCTTCACCTCTACATTCTCATCTCTTTTGTGTCATAAGGTACCCTGTGGGTTAGGAAAAGATATCTGGACCCCAAACCAACTAAAACCGTCCCCTTTCAATCTGTCCTGCCTGCAAGTTGTACAGGAGTGATGGTACCACAGAATTTGTGGGACTGGCCAACCACTGTTTGGTTTAACTTGAGCACATGACAGGAGAGAGAACTCAGGCATTGTACTGCCTGGATGGCCAGGAACTAGACTAGAGACTGGATAGCCCAGAGATCTAGGGCAGAAACAAAACAAACATGACTGGGGAAAAAATCAATGAACTGATTTCTAAAGATATTCTGCTATATTCATAGACTGGCATCTTGTCCAGTTGTTATCAGAGAAACTCCCTCCTGCAGCACATGAGAGCAGGTGTGGAGACCCACAGCTGGTCATCACACAGAAAAAGAGAGTCTAAATTGGAGTTCTCCATGGGGTCCCTCCTCTTGAAGATCTGGAAACTCCAAGCTAAAAAAAAGGATGTAGGTGTCAGAGGACAAGGAGGACAGCAGGATAACATGGCTCAGCCCAGCAAATTGACTAAGCAGAGCTCACAGAGGCTTACAGAGGCTGAAACAGTGAGCACAGGATCTGGAAGGCTCTGCAGAGATACTCTGTGTATTTTTTATGACTTTTATCTTGGTGGTTTTGTGAGAGTCATAACAGTGGGAGTGAATGTTTCTCTGACTCTTTTGCCAGCCCTTGGGACTTTTTTTTTCCTTACCTCCTATTTAGTTGCCAGCTTCAATATAAAGGCTTTTGCCTTGTCTTATTGTATATTGTTTTTTTCTCTTTGGCTGTCGTTTCTTGTAGGCATGCTTTTTTTCTGGAGAGCAAGCAGAGGAGGAGTGGGTCTGGGAAGGTGTGGGAGAGCCAAGAGGAATGGAGGTATGGTAAAATGTGATTGGCATGTAATGTATGAGAGGAGAACCTATTTTAAATAGATAAAAAGAGGAAGATAAATATTCAGTCTATTTCTTTCCTATATATTCCATTCTGTAAAATATTTAAGGCAATTTCATAAATGTCAAACCTGTACTGCTTTTTTTGATAATGAACCATATTGTTGCTATCTTTAGGTTTTAAAATTATAATTTCATTTTGTTTATAAATAAGTTTACAAGGGAGGGGTGGAGAGAGCATTGAGAGAGATGACTGGATTAGGTGAGACTTAGTGCGCAATACGTAAACCTAGTGCAGAAGAAACTTCCTCAACCTATAAGGTTGACTCCTACTAAAGGATTCTGCACCAGCCATCTTCTTTGCTATATCCCCATCTCTAACTCAGGGAGATACTCCCTGATGGACCAGAAGCCACATGGAACATCAGAATGTCAACTCAACCACAGGCCACACAAGCCGGAAGACCAGAGTAAAACCAACCAAACAAACAAAAATGAAAACAAATACAAATTTAAAAAAACCAAAAAACAAACAAAACAAAACACTAGACTATAATCACCATAAACCCAGATGCCTATACCACTGCAAGAACAGAATGAAGAACAGCCAGTGTAATAAGTCATCCCCAGAGGCCATCTATCCTACTACATGTTGTGATTTCATCTCACCATAGTCAAAATGGATGAAGTCAATTGGCCACAAACATTGATGACGATGTAGGAGAAAGGAAACCTGCCTCATTGTGCTTTTAGGAATGTAAACTTGTGCTGCAAATGCAGAATTCAGAATGGAAAATCTTCAAGAAGCTTAAAATAAATCCACCACATGACCAAGATTTACTATTCCTTACCAAATGCAAAAAGACGTTCTCACAATGTTCTAAGGAAATTTGCTAAGCAATGTGCATTGGCCCTTTATTCACAACAGCTGGGAAATGAAAACAGCCTAAATGTCTTTCAATTGATGACTGGATAATAAAAATGTAGTACATACACAGAATCAAGTATTTTTCATCTGTAAAGAAGAATTAAATCATGAAACTTTCAGGCATAAAGAATGGATCTAGAAAGAAAGATGCTGAGTAAGGTAATACAGACAAAGCGAGACAAATGCCACATGTTCTCTTTCATCTTAGCTTTTGACCTCAAAATTTTTAGATGTGATTATATAGCAAGGAGTAAAAACAGAAAGCATGAAAGTATAAAGGCATTGTAATGGAGATAGCTTGAGAGAGGGATTTAATTAGGAGGGTCTCAATATAAAATAAGAAAGAAGAAAGAAATCCAAATAAAACCTAGGCTATTGAATAAGTTTCAAAGTATATTTTACATTTTATATTTACCTAAATATTTTATGTTTACCTAAGATTACACATATTATAATATTAAGTGTCTTATTTTTAATTACAGTTTATTCCCTTTGTATCCCAGCTGTAGCCCTTCACTCATCCCCTCCCAACCCCACCCTTCCTCCCTCATCTCCTCCTATGCCCCTCTCCAAGCCCACTGAGAGGGGAGGTTCTCCTCCACCTCCATCGGACCCTAACCTATCAGTCCTCATCAGGACTGGGTGCAAAGTCTTCCTCTGTGGCCTAGTAAGGGGTCGGGGGAGGTAATCAAAGAGTCAGCCCCTGAGTTCATGTCAGAGACAGTTCCTATTCTCTTCACTAGGGAACCCAGTTGAACACTGAGCTGCCATGGGCTACATCTGTGCAGGGTTCCTAGGTTATCTCCATGCATGGTCTTTGGTTGGAGTATCAGTATCAGAAAAACCTCTGGGCCCAGATCTCTTGGTTCTGTTGCTCTCCTTGTGGAGCTCCTGCCCCCTCCAGGTCTTTCTATCTCCCACTTCTTTTATAAGATTCCCTGCACTCTGCGCAAAGTTTGACTATGAGTCTCAGCTTTAGAGTATCTGTTTTCATACTCTATTGGGTAGAGTCTTTCAGAGGCCCTCTGTGGTAGGCTCCTGTCCTGTTCCCTGTTTTCTCCCTCTTCTGATGTCCAACCCATTTGCCTTTCTGAGTGAGGATTGATCCTCTTACCCAGGGTCCTCCTTCTTGCTTTGCTTCTTTAGGTGTACAGATTTTAGTATATTTATCTTATATTATGTCTAATATCCACTTATAAGTAAGTATATACCATGTGTGTCTTTCTCTTAACTATATTATAATATACATAAAATAAATATTCATGTTACGATCTTAAATAAAGTTGTCCTACTTAAGCTAACAATAATTCCCACAAGAGCCTTTGAAAGTCTAAGAAGAACCCAGTACAGACATGAGAAGATTTTGTTCAAGCTGTTGATCAGGGTGGTCCAAGTGACTCCCCAAAATCTTAGCTTTTCTATTGACAATCAATTTCATATGGAAAAACAAAAAAAAAAATAGAATAACTAAAACAACCCTGCCAAATAAAAGATCTGGAGGTATCTCTATCCCTGATTTCAAGCTGTTGTTTTTAATACTGTTGTATAGAGCAACAGTATTAAAATCAACATGGTACTGGCATAGAAACAGACTAGTATATCAATAGAATCAGAATCAAAGACCCAGAAATAAACCCACAAACCAACAGATACTCGATTTTTTTTTTACAAAGAAGCCAAAACCATACAATGGAAATAAAAGATAGCATCTTCAATAAAAATTAAAATAGATCCATATTTATCACCCTGAAGAAACTAAATTTCAAGTGTATCAAAGATCTCAACATAAAACCAGACACACTAAACCTGTTAGAAGAAAAACTGGAGAAGAACCTTGAACTCATTGACACAGGACACAACTTCGTGGACAGATCACCAACAGCACAGGATCTGATATCAACAATCAATAAATGGGAGCACATGAAACTGAAAAGCTTCTTTAAAGCAAAGGACACTGTCAACAGAGCAAAACAACTGCCCAAAGATTGGGAAAGGATATTCATCAACCCTTTATAGAGGGCTAATATCAAAAATATAAAAGAACTCATGAACTTAAATACCAGCAAACCAAGAAATCTAATTGAAAAAATGGGATACAGAGCTAAACAGAGAATTCTCAATAGAGGAATATCGAATGGTAGAGAAATACTTAAAGAAATGTTCAACATCCTTAGTCATCAGGAAAATACAAATCAAAACAAATCTGAGATTTCACCTTACACACATCAGAATGACTAAGATCAAACACTCAAGTGACAACACATGTTGAAAAGGATATGAAGAAAGGGGAACCCTTCTCCATTGCTGGTGAGAATATAAACTTGTAAAACCACTTTGGAAATCAATCTGGCACTTTCTCAGAAAATTAGGAATAGTGCTTCCTCAATATCCAGCTATACCATTCCTGGGCATATATCTAAAAGATGCTCAACCATACAACAAGGATATTTGCTCATCTTTTTTCATAGCAGCTTTATTTGTAATAGCCAGAAGCTGGAAACAACCTATATGTCCCTCAATCAAAGAATGTATACAGAAATTGTGATGCATTTACACAAGGACTACCACTCAGCTATTAAAAACAAGGAAATCATGAAATGTGCAGGTAAATGGTGAGAACTAGAAAAGATAATCCTGAGTTAGATATCTCAAAAAACAGAGAGACAGGCATGGTATATACCCAGTTACAAATGGATATTAGCTATATAATATAGGATAAACATACTAAATTCTATAGTTTTAATGAAGCTAAACTTCCTAAAATTTGAAGGCAAGTCCTTATTGTTAAAAATACCATACAGGAATCTCATCTGCTACTGATATGAAGATCAGTATCAGAAAAAAACCCTGATAATCCAACCAAGAACCATTCATGGAGATAACCTAGAACCCCTGCATAGATATAGCCCATAGAAACTCAGTCTCCAAGTGGGTTTTCCTAGTAATGGGAACAGGGACTGTCTTTGACATGAACTGATTGGTCTGCTCTTTGATCATCTCCCCCTGAGGGGTGCAGCCTTACCAGGCCACAGAGGAAGACAATGCAGGCAGTCCTGATGAGACTTGATAAGCTAGGGTCAGATGGAAGGGGAGCAGGACTTTCCCTATCAGTAGACAGGGGGAGGGGCAAAGGAGGAGAAGAGGGAGGGCAGGGTAAGTTGTAGGTGAAGGAAGGGCCTACAGCTGGAATACAGAGTGATTAAACTGTAATAAATTAAAAAATAATAAATGAAATTTAAAAAATACCACACACTTAGGACACAAGAATATATTGCTCGTAAACCACAACAATGATCAGCGTAGAAATATACCCTTAAAGGGACAATGGTGGCATTAATGTAGCAACCAGCAGCTACTTAACTGTATTTACTGACCGTTCAACAGGAGAGAAAACAGACCTGGTGCTACTAATCAAGCCATCTATCCATAGTTAACAAGGTGTTCAGTCTTAGAGAGGAGAACCTGCTAATGCCACCTTACTAGACTAATAAAACTTCTAACCATCTTCTAAAAGTTATCCTTGTAGCCGTAGATAAGCATAGCTCACCTATCATTGAAAAGCTTGTCTTTACAGCATATAGTGACCTTTTACAGAAAACCACAACTGGACACAATGCAGAGACCAATGAATCTTGCAGTTCCCAGGTCCAAAGGATGCATCTATAACACAACTCCTGTACCTAAGAATCAGGGAATGCACACAAGAAGAGACCACGATGATTATAAGAGCCAGAAGACGGGGATGTTCACCTGTGTGTCCCCTACAAATGGCTGCTGAGGGGAAAGAATTGGGCTAACCTAAGGATGAGCTTTCAATTAGTCATCCAATACGAAGTTGTCAGGCACAAAATTTTATATACATAAAGAAAAACAACCTCAGAAGATTGTATTTATATACTTGTATCTGCACACACACACAAACACAAACACAATCAAAGAAAAAGAACTCATCACTATGCAAGGACACCAGAACAGAGCATGTTGGGCATGTAAAAGTAAAGAAAAGAGAGAAAGCATTGCAATTATAATTTTATTTTAAGATATATTTAAAAATTAAATTGTAATTGCCTTCAAAATCAAAGAGGAAAAAGGGAAAAGAAGGATCTTTGTCTGTTTATATTATTTATTCTCCATTAATTAAAATATCATCCAATTAGCAACAAGGTAACAGAAACATTAAAGCTGGGTCCTAAAATCATTGCAATATAATAACTTAGTCAAAAAATGTCAAAGATTTCGGAGGAAATGAGCAAAAGAGAACGCAGTGTGCAGTGGAAGCAGTGGATGCATCTCGTTGGCCCAGTATAACATTAGCATCTAAGTTATGTGAAGATTCAGAATTAAAGAACTCGAGCAGAAACTTCTTTTAGCAGAAATCAAGAGAGAAAGTTAGATTTAAACTGTGCTCCAGTAGTTTCATATGTTTATTCATATTTCTTCTCATCTAAAAAGGAATGTGCTTAAAATAAGGAATAACTTTAAGAAACAGAAACAAGAAAACATATTACAGAAAAAAAAACGACAATATGAGCATACACTGCTCTTTGAATTGAAGCCAGGAAGATAAGCCATGTGAGGAGGGATGCTGTTTAATTTGTGTGACAGTAGAGTTGAGTCATGGGTGTGGGTGTATGAATGTATTTACATAGGAGGCTTGCAGGTGAAGATATTGTAGCATTTATTATTGACAATGCCTGTAGAATAGAAGTACAACTGGTTATGAAAAGTTATAGAGCAGAAATACATGAAGTGTTCTAGCATAGCATGGTTAAGGCAGAATGTTGAGAATGTACAGCATCCTGGATTGGGAAAGTGGTTTTGTTAGAATAGTGTTTGCTTCACAAACATGATGACCTGAGTTCGGATCCCAGTACCCACAGAATAATCTGGGTTTAGTAGTATGTGCCTGTTTGTAGTCACAGTGCTAGCAGTTAGAGATAGGAGGATCCCTGAAATGGCTGGCAACAAGTCTCATCAATTAGTGAGCTCCAAGTTCAGGAAGACTATGTCTCAAAACGCGGGCAGAGAAACAATTGAGGGCAGAGAAGCAATTGAGGAAAACAGCATAGTTCTGACTTCTGCTCTCCAGGAGAGCAGGTAAATCCATATACAAACAAGGTTTTACACACACAGAAGCGGAGGGGGTTGGGAGGAAGCAAGAGAGTGAGGAAGGAGGGAGGGAAGAAAGAAGAGCGTGGGCATGATTATTAAGCTTCAGATGAGTGTGGTTAGAAAAGAACGAGAGTTTCATTGTTCATTTAGTAGTGTTTGGACAAAAAGTACTGTATATATATATTGATAAACCCCTGAAAGTAGAAAGCAAGAGATCAATTAACTGGTGATTCAGCAGATGTTATTCTAGGTATTGTTTAAAATGCTTTTTACCACATGAGAATGATGTCACTTCGCAAGACATACAGATTTTTTTAGGACCCCCAGTAAAGAAGCATTAGCAAACATTCAAAGAGTAAATGAGTATTCTTTTCTTTTCCCCAAGATATGTTGAAAATGTTCAGAAAATGAATACGCCCCATGTTCTGGTAATTATGGTAGAAGTTGAACTATAAGCACAATTGCCTTACAAGTAACTGAACACAGTTCTCATTCTCAAAACACATCACAGCGTCTCCTCTCACGCAGCGCAGTGTGAGCAGTCAGCAAACAGTGTCTTCCCATGGTCTAACTGCACAAAATTAGAAGGAAGTTGTTGTAGACGGTGAAAGTTAAAGCTTTTATGATGAAAAAATTCTTAGGGTTTGGAGCACCTTGGAGAACAGAAAGCTCTCCTAGGATATCCACAGCAAAATATTTATGTTTCCCTGTTCACATTCAATTGTGCAATATGTACTGACAGAAAGAGGGAAAACAAATTTCTGGGATTTATTTTTTCCTCTTGGAAATACAAGGACATTTAATTCTTTCACAAGATGGAATTGCAACAGCAGAATACGTCTGCTGTTCTACTGGGAGCAGGATCTCACAAAGTTAGGACACTGCTTTAATAAACTCCCTTTCCTGAATGATGCTAATTTTACAGTCAGTGTTGTCCTGATCTTTTCTGTGTTACCTTCCATTAAACCATCATTTTCATTCTGCATGTGGCATACATTACTCACTATTTTGGAAGCCTCCTAAGTTCTGAAATGACTAAACAGCTAGCTGCTCTTCAGAAATCCATGGAGATGATTTATATTTTTCTGGCATCCAAGCAGAAGGCTCAGCTTGATTGGCCATGTCCTTCTCATAGAATACAGTCATGAATACATTACTGTTATACTGTTTTGCTCACTCCATCACAGATAAAATAGATGTACTCATTTCGTGAGTGTCCTGTTGAACTCAAGATGCTACTGCCAATCAAGAACACAAAGAACATAATCAACAATGATGTATTGTACCTTTTAAAGCCACAGAGTGTTTATTTCTAATATTCTATAAAATACATATTTAAAGTGGTAGAAGGTAAAAATGCCTTAAATTAATTATTCTCAAACCATAAAATAACTTTGTACTTCATGACGAAACTACAATTTACAGTTGGTAAATTGGAATTTCATCATGTTGTTTGAAAGTTGGTTGTCAGACTCAAGTTGGTTGTCCCTACTATATTAGAATCTCAGCCGCACCACTGGGCATATTTTGAAAAGCCAGTTGGATTTCACGGGACTTACAGCGGGTCTGTACATTGAGTTTTTCCTCTCCAGAAGCCTGCATGGAATCTCCTGACACCATAAAATCTAGCCATCATGGAGGAAGCTTTCAGGTCAATACCAGTGTAATTTCTCCAAATACTATGTGCTGTCTTCAACAACAGGACCTTGATCCAAAGAGGTGACCAGCAGCTAGGAGCAATGGCCACAACCTTTCCTGATTTTTCCCCCGAGAGGTGGTGGGTCTTAGACCTTTCTGACCAACAAAGATAGTTAAAGCATGTATCCCACACTGTTTCTTGAGGGAGAATTAATTAATTTAACTATACATGCGCAGGTGTGTGTGTAAGGTAACTAATTAAACTATACATGCATATACATGTGGGTATACATGTATGCATAAATGTGTAAAAGAGCTTATAAAATCAGAGGTTTCCTGTGGCTTTTTCCGAACATCTTCAGTATTATTCAAACACCTTCCTCTTATCCCTCGATGTCCTTCTCTTTTGCCCTAGCTATTTTACTCCTCTTTGCTTTATTTATTTTCCCATTTATAGCACGTGTGTTTTATGACCACCTCCTTCCTGTTTCTAATACATTTCTCTACCCCACAGTGGTCCTTTCCAACACCCTTGTTTTCTACGCTTGTGACAGTTCTATTCTCAAACTGAAAGTGCTGCAGAGCTGGGCTCCACGCATAGCAAAGAACATGCGATTGTTTTTATGCAAGGGGTCTTGGCTACCTTAGTGTACTTTCGAGTTCCTTCAGGTTATTTGAAAGCTTCCGAACTTCATTTTTCTATGTGGAGGAATAGAATATCGCTGCGTGTTGGCGCTGGATGTCCACTGTCCGTTCACCGGCTGATGGGCTGGTGATTTCTGTGTTGGTTCTGTATTTTGTTCCGAAGTAGTGAGAAGCGCCCGCAGGGTTACAGCCTGTAGTGGTTGCGGCCCAACAACTTTACTGGAGTACCCACACACACGTGTCATCTTCCAGATTTTCTTCTCAGTCATGACTCTACATATAAATGTTTTTAACTACAGAGATCAATATATTTTTTAAGTTTTTCCCCTCAAACTTGAAAAATTGCACTTAAATATTTTTGAAATTTGCTCATTTCCGTGTGTATGTATGAATATGTCTGTGTACGCATGCCACAGTGCATGTGTGGAGGTCAACAAAGAGATGCATGAATTGGTTTTCTCCTTTCGCCCAATGATCAAACTCAGGTTATCAGTCATGGAAATAACTGTCTTTAACCAAGGAACTATGTGGTTGATACTGAAAATCATATTTTAAAATATTTAAAAATGTATATATATTAAATAAAAACGAAGTTCATTTTCAAGCAGGATCTCAAATTGGCTGAGTTCTAAACCTGCTCAATACGGAACTCAGGCGATTCCCCACACTAGATGGATATACTGACCCTTCCTAGCCACAGCACGAACCTATTCAACCTGATTGAAAGGAATAACAGACATGTGATTATGAACCTTGAACAATCGTTACAAAGGAAGCCCCTGCTATTTGCTTTAAAGAATCCCTGGTGAGACCGTTGGAATGTTCTTTACTTCTCCATGAAGCCCACAATTAAAGAGGGATCATCTCAAATATCACTGCGAATCTGTGAAAATATGTCTAGGTATGTTCCAATTATATTAAAATTGGGGGAAAAGAACAGAAAAATTATTGTTATCCAAATACAAGCTTTGTTTACCTCAGGTCTCTCTAATAGACAATACAAACGTTTCATACTACAAAACATATTCTTGGATGCTTTGGGAAAGACAAAACATAGGATGAAGCTAAGACCATAGTAAAATGAAAAATAAACCAAATAAAAGTATTTTTTTAATGATCTTTCAAGATATGTCTAACAGAGTTTAACATTTGTGTTAGTATTCTTTAGATATTTCATACACAAGTGCAATGTATTTTTAAATTATTTTATTATTATCATTTATTACAATTCATTCAATTTGTATTCCAGTTGTGGCCATCTTTCTCATCGCCTCCCAATCCCACCTTCCTTCCCTCTTCTCCCCCTATGCCCCTCTCCAAGTCCACTGAGAGGGGAGGTCCTCCTCCCCTTCTATTTGACCCTAGTCTATCAGGTCTCATCAGGACTGGTTGCATTGTCTTCCTCTGTGGACTGGCAAGGCTGCACCCTCTAGGGGAAGGTAATCAGAGAACCTCTCACTGAGTTCATGTCAGAGAAAGCCCCTGCTCCTCTTATGAGGGAAACAACTGGGAGATTGAGTCTATGGGTTACATCTGAGCAGGAGCTTTCCATTCTCTCCATGCATTGTTCTTGGTTAGGGTATCAGTATATGCACGGCCCCCAGGACTCAGTTATTTTTGGCTCTGTTCGTCTTCTTTTGGAACTCCTGCCCCCTCCAGGTCTTTCTTTCTCCCTGTTCGTTCATAAGATTGCCTGCATTCTGCCCAAATTTTGGCTATGGGTCTCAGCCTCTGCTTCAACACCTCAGTCAGTAGAGTCTTTCAGAGGCCCTGTGAGGTAGGCTCCTGTCCTGTTCCCTCTCTTCTTCTGCTTCTAATATCTACCGTATTTGTCCTTCTGAATGAGTACTGAGCATCTTCCCTCGGGTCTTCCTTGTTGTTTAGCTTCTTTAGCAGTATAGATTTTAGTATGTTTATCCTATATTAGAAAACTAATATCCCCTTATGAGTGAGTATATACTATGTGTGTCTGCCCGCTTCTGAGTTAACTCACTCAAGATGAACTTTTCTAGTTCCCACCATTTGCCTGAAAATTTCATGATTTCCTTGTTTTTAATTGCTGAGTAGTATTCCATTGTGTAAATGTACCACAATTTCTGTATCCATTTCTCAATTGAGGGACATCTAGGTTGTTTCCAGCTTCTGGCTATGAACATGTTTAGTAAATATCCTTGTTGTATAGTTGAGCATATTTTGGATACATGCCTAGGAGTGGTATAGCTGGATCTTAAGGTAGCACTATGATAGTATCTTCAATAAATGATGCTGGTCTAATTGGATGTCTACATGCAGAAAAATTCAAATAGACCCATATTTATCATACTGCACAAAACTAATGTCCAAGTGGATCTCAACATAAAATGAGACACACTAAACATTTGAGAAGAAAAAGAAGGGGAAAAGTCTTGAACTCATTGGCACAGGAAACAACTTCTGAACAGAAAATCAACAGCTCAGGCTCTAAGGTCAAGAATCAATAAATGGCACCTTGTGAAACTGAAAAGCTTCTGTAAAGCAAAGGACACTGCCTTAAGAACAAAATGACAGCCTATAGATTGGGAAAGTATCTTTTCCAACCCTATATCTGACAGAGGGCTAATATCCAAACTACATAAAGAACTTAAGAAGTTAAACACCAACAAGACAAGTAATCCAATTTAAAAACTGGGGTACGGAGATAAACAGAGAATTCTCAATAGAGGAAGGAATATCGAATGGCAGAGAAACACTTAAAGAAATGTTCAACGTCCTTAGTCATCAGGTAGATGCAAATCAAAACAACCCTGAGATTTCACCACCTTGCACCCATCAGAATGGCTAAGATCAAACCTCAAGTGATATCACATGCTGGAGAGGTTGTGGAGAAAGGGAAAGAATCCTTCATTGCTGGTGGGAATGTAAACTTGTACAACCTTTTTGGAAATCAATCTGGCACCTTCTCAGACAGTTAGGAAAAGTGCTTCCTCAAGACCCAGCTATACCACTCCTAGGCATATATCCAAAATATGCTCAAGTATTCAACAAGGGCATGTTCATAGCAGCTCTATTTGTAATAGCCAGAACCTGGAAACAACCTAGGTGCCCCTCAAAGGAGGAACGGATACAGAAATTTTGGTACTTTTACACAATACAATGCATTCTGATCACATCAACCCACACCCCAAGTTCAACTTCTCTAGTGCTCCCACTTAACACACATCTTCATCTCAGTGCACATCCTTTTATATATACACACACACATTCACGTGCACTTACACATATGTGCGTATGTGTACATACATATACATGCATATGCACAGGTATAAATCCTATCCAGTCTGTTTCGTGTTGTCTTGCCTATGTGGACATGCTATGGATCTAACATCTGTGTCAGAGGCAACATATTAGATATTCATCCCTGAAGAAAACTGACCGTTTCTCCTTCATTACCCAGCTGCTTACTGTCTGGTGCTCATCCTGGGGTAAAGGAGAACTTCTCTGCCCTTTGCAAACCATGCTGGCGAGATCCTCTGCTAGTCTCATCTAGGCAAGCACAGCTGTGGGAAAATCATGGATGCAACAGCCCTGTAACGTAAAGGCCAGTAAGTAGACTGGTCAGGCTGCTGGAAAAATAGTGTCTTCTGGGTTCATTACCAATTTAGAAAGTTAAATTCCAAAAGATGAATTCTAGAATAATTATTCTAGAATAATTCCCCATAAATTAATTGTCCCTAATCAATTCAAGATATTTGATCTTACTGTGAACCCCAAAATTATGTATGAGCTCTATCATATACGTGTAATCCAAGAACTTTCTATTTATTGTAAACAGAAGATTATGGTGTGGTTCAACCACACCATACCTAGCAACAAACCTTTAGTCCAAGAGTTTTCTATACACAAGATTTCATAAAATTAAGACTAGGTCAGGAGGCAGAGCTAAAAAAAAAAAAAAAGCAAAAACAAAAACAAAAAACAAAAACAAACAAACAAAAAACCCAGCTGACAGGAAGAAAACAGTAGAAGGGGCCTTGAGTTGATGGCTATTTAAAACAGCATGAAGAAGGAGAAAGCGTTTTTGAGCTAAAGATCTAGCCTTCGCTTACATTTCAGCTCCTCAGCTTCCTGGCTTTTTAGGCTTTTTGGTTACCAAGCCTTCGGCCTTGGATTTTTGGCCTTTTATTCTTGGGCTATCAGTTCAGCCAGTGAGTCTTTTGGGCTTTTTTCATCTGGACCTGAGCTGAGAAGGAAGGTAAAATAAAATGGTTGGGATTTTCTTTTTCTTTTCTTTTCTTTACTTTCTTTTTTTTTTTTAATATAAAACAACAAACGATAGCAAAGATTTTACACTGATCATGACTTGAAAATATCAAGCCTGACACATCTAATTATTTTCTAATTATTTCTTTATTATGTATAACAATTTATTCACTTTGTATCCCAGCTGTAGCCACTTCCCTCATCTCCTCCCAATCCCACCCACCCTCCCTCTCCCTCTTCTCTCCTTATGCCCCTCCCCTAGTCCACCTAGAGGGAAGGTCCTCTTACCCTCTTTTTTTTAAAATTCCTTATTAATTATACTTTATTCACTTTGTATCCCCCCTGTGGTTCCCTCCCTCCTACCTTCCCAATCCCTCCTTTCCTCCTCCCTCTGCATGCATGCCCCTCCCCAAGTCCACTGATAGGGGAGGTCTTCTTTTCCTTCCTTCTGATCCTAGTCAATTAGGTCTCATCAGGAGTGGCTGAGTTGTCTTGTTCTGTGGCCTGGTAATGCTGCTTCCCCCTTAGGGGGAGGTAATTAAAGAGCAGGCCAATCAGTTCATGTCAGAGAGAGTCCCTGTTCCTATTACTATGGAACCCACTTGGATACTGAACTGCCATAGGCTACATCTGTGCAGGGGTCTTAGGTTATCTCCATGCATAGTTCTTGGTTGGAGTATTGTACAACCACTCTGGAAAGCAATCTGGCCCTTTCCCAGACAATTAAGAATAGTGCTTCCTCAAGATCCAGCCATACCACTCCTAGGCATATACCCAAAAGAGGCTCAAGTACACAATTAGGACATTTGCTCAGCCATGTTTGTAGCAGCCTTATTTGTAATAGCCAGAAGCTGGAAAGAGCCCAGATGCCCCTCGGTGGAGGAATGGATACAGAAATTGTGGTACATCTACACAATGGAATATTACTCAGCAATAAAAAACAAGGAAATCATGAAATTTGCAGGTAAATGGTGGATCCGGAAAAGATCATCCTGAGTGAGCTATCCCAGAAGCAGAAAGACGTACATGGTATATGCTCACTCATACAGACATATAATATAGAATAAACCTACTAAAATCTGTACACCTGAAGAAACTAATCAAGAGGGAGGACTCTTGCTAAAATACTCAATTCCTATCCAGAAAGGCAAAGAGGCTGGACATCAGAAGAAGGAGAAAAGAGGGAACAAGTCAGGAGCCTGATACAGAGGGCCTCTGACAGGCTCTGCCCTGCAGAATATCAATGCAGATGCTGAGACTTATGGGCAACCTTTGGGCAGAGTGCAGGGAATCTTATGAAAGAAGTAGGAAACAGTAAGATCTGGAGAGGAGAGGTACTCCACAAGGAGAGCAACAGAACCAAAAAATCTGAGCACAAGGGTCTTTCCTGAGCCTCTTGCCCTCTTATCTGACCCTAGCTGATCAGGTTTCATCAGGTCTGGCTACATTTTCTTCCTCTGTGGCCTGGCAAGGCTGCACTCCCCAGGGGTAGGTGGTCAGAGAGCCAGCCACTGAGTTCATGCCAAAGACAGACAGCCTTTGCTCCCCTTACTAGTGAGCCCACTCGGAAAATAAAGAACACTATGGAATACTAAGCAATCAAAAATGAGGAAATCATGAAATTTGCAGGCAAATGGTGGGATCTAGAAAAGATCATTCTGAGTGAGGTATCCCAGAAAGAGAAAGACACATATGGTATATATTCACTTGTATAGACCTATAAGATAAACATACTGAAATCTGTACACCTAAAGAAGATAAACAAGAAAGAGGACCCAGAGTAAGATGATCAATCCTCACTTAGAAAAACAAATGGGATGTGCATTGGACATAGGTGAAAACAAGTAACAGGACAGGAGCCTACTGCAGAGGGCCTCTGAAAGACTCTACCTAGCAGTGTATCAAAGCAGATACTAAGACTCATAACCAAACCTTCAGAAAAGTGCAGGGAATCATATGAAAGAAGGGGGAGTTAGTATGTTGTGGAAAGGATAGGAGCTTCACAAGGACCAAATATATCTAGGCACAGGAGTCTTTTCTGAGACTGATACTCCACCAAGGGCCATGTATGGACATAACCTAGAACCTCTGCTTGGATGTAGCCCATGGTAGCTCAGTAACAAATTTGTTTTCCATAGTAAGGGACTATCTCTGTCAGGAACTCAATGGCAGGCTCTTTGACCTCCACACCCCCCAAGGGAGGAGTAGTCCTGCTAGGCCACAGAGGAGGACTTTGCAGCCAGTCCTGAAGATACCTGATAAAACAGGGTCAGATGAAAGGGGAGGAGGTCCTCCTCTATCAGTGAACTTGGAAAGGGGCAGGGAGGAGATGAGGGAAGGAGGGTGGGATTGGGAGGGAATGAGGGAGCAGGATACAGCTGGGACACAGAGTTAATAAAATGTAACTAATAACAAAAAATAAAAATAAAAATAAAAAAGAATACATCAAGTTCTTTTTAATTAATTTATTTTTATTGATTAGAGTTTATTCACTTGGTATCACAGCTATAGCCCCCTCCCTAATTCCCTCTCATTCCCACCCTCCTTCCCTCATCTTCTCCTATGCCCCTCCCCAAGTCCACTGATAGGGGAGGTCCTTCTCCCCTTCCATATGCATCCAGTTCTTAGAATTGAATTTTAACTAATTTTATAAGCACAACTGAGGCTTGATCACTACTAAAGATGACGTATATTTTATATAGCTTAATTTTAATTGTACACGCATTGTGAAGTATTTCAGAATTCTCAGTGTTTATTATGCACACCCTTAAGAATGACAGTTTCAGGCACTCCATGCTTCTTTGGAGAAATCTGGAATTGTTACCGAAGTCATCAATAGAGCATCCTACCAAAAAGAATCGACATCTTTATTCCAATGTCAATCAAAATTTTAGCATCATTCTTCAGAATCATAGAAAACAATCCATTGAAATACTGAATGAAAATAATAGCTCAGGATATATTGTAATACTTGATTTAAAATTAGGAAACTGAACTGTAATAACAAAAATACCATGGCACTACACATAAAAGTCCCAAGACTAATAAGGAGAAATGAGTGTTCATAAAAAAAGTTACCTGTTTTTTAATAAAATCCTCAAACTACACAGCATCTTCAACGACTGATCATAGGAAGCCTGTATTTAGTCATAAAGAAAAAAACAACCTAAACATGTATTTCTCACCTTGCATACCTTAAGTCAAAGGTTCAACAACTTCAACATACGGCAACTTGCTTCCTCTGTTCTCAGCCACTGCACTACTTCTCTTTTTTTTTTATTTTTTTATTTTTTATTTTTTATTTTTTTTATTACATTTTATTAAATCTGTATCCCAGCCGTTCCCCGAACCCTCATTCCCTCCCAGTC
>REGO01000649.1:464050-521889 GCA_010120015.1 Rhombomys opimus | reverse complement strand
GGTTATATCCATACATGGTCCTTGGTTGAATGTCAGTCTCAGAAAAGACCCTGTGCCCAGATATATTTGGTCTTTGTGGAGCTCCTATCCTTTCCCCATCATACTAACTCCCCTTCTTCCTTATGATGCACTACTTCTCTTGAAAATGCTCTTCTTAGGTCTGTGCCCAACTTTAAAATTTGTTTGCTTCTTTTTTATTTTATTTTTATTTATTACAATTCATTCACTTTGTAGCCAGGCTGTAGCCCCCTCTTTCATCTGCTCCGAATCCCACCCTCCCTCCCTCTTCTCCTCCCATGCCCCTCTCCAAGACCACTGATAAAGAAGGTCCTCCTTCCCTTCCATCTGACCCTAGTCTATCAGGTATCTTCAGGACTGGCTGTTTTGTCCTCCTCTGTGGCCTGGTAAGGCTACACACCCCCAGGGGGAGGTAATCAAAGAGCCAGCCACTGAGTTCATGTGATTTGGTTTCTTTATGTCCAGCTTTTTTTTGTGTGTATATATATATATATATATATATATATATATATATATATATATATACACATATATGTATGTGTGTATACATATACATATATATATGTATATATATTAGCTATTAGATTTCTGTCAGATGTGTAGATGTCTTTTTTTGTTCTATAACCTGCCACTTCCTCTACTCTAGATAACAATCTTCTGTCATGTGAATAGGTGGCATTTTTTCCCCTTTTGATGGACTTCCTACTCATTATCTTCACAAATTGCCATGTTGTACAGAAAGTCCTTTTGGAGTTATAATGTCCTTCTTGTTGATCATGTCCTTTAAATTACATGAGTGTTACTCAGAAAGCCCTTCCCTGTGACTCTGATGTGAAGCATTGTGCCTACACAAGTCTGGCCACAATGTGTCCTAGCGTTAAGAATAGAAATGCACACAAGCACCCATCCTTAACCAAGAAGTCATCTTCATTTGATAACCACTAACATATTAGAATTTGTTTTTCCTAACTTAGTCTCATTGGCTATATTAACCACTCTATGTCAGGCCCCATAACTAGAAGCAGATGAACAATACAAAATGACCTCAATGGTATATTTAAGAGTTTCTTCTAAGAATGCATTTGTATTTTTTTTTTAAATTCTGTCTTACTCTTCAGGTCCTTCTCTTTCCCATTTTATGATTTGAGATTTCTGTATATACCAATATGTGAGTCTCTGTCTGTATCTGCATGTGTTTCTTGTGCATTTCCTTTGGCTCTTTGTATTTCTTTACTTCTTTTCATCTACTATTAGTCTATGTTATATTCTTACAATGAGACTAGTTATCAGTGTCTATGGCAGATATTGTACTAAACATATGCTATAATTTTTTCAGTGTTTCTTCATGCCTCCAAAAGCAATGCATACTGTCAATTTTTAGTTTATAATCCTTTTGTGACACTGTCAACTTATATAACTGATCAAAAGTCAAAAACACAGATTAAGAATTCAAAAATAGTTAATTCTGTACATCTTTTTTTGTTTGTTTTGTTTTCTTTTTCTTTTTTTATTATTTTTTTCTTACCAGTTACATTTTATTAACTCTGTATCACAGCCGCGTCCCGATCCCTCATTCCCTCCCAGTCCCTCCCTCCCTCATCACCACCGTGCCCCTTTCCAAGTCCACTGATGGGGGGGGGGACCTCCTCCCCATTCATCTGATCCTGTTTTATCAGTACATCTTAAGAGCTATAAAAATATCAGAAAAAGTAAAAATATTTTTATTTCCTTAGACCTAATATTTTTCCAAGCATTTCTTTCATAAGAAAAGCTGGTTAAATTTATAACCAGAAAGATCAATTTCAGATCATTCTCTCTTGACCAAAAATTTCAATTATGCAAGGTCTTTTGGGTCTATGAAAACCTCTCAACAAAATCTTATTTTACTTTGGCTCCATTTCCATCCTTTTTCCCAGAAGATGACAGGTAATTGCTAAAAGAGATAATGTCTACAAAGATCAAAATATGCTCTTGAATTTATAATCCAGGTACAAATTGTCCTTTCAATCTTGAAGTCCCAGAAGAAATGAGAACCACTTAGAGATTTATTTACTAGCTTCTGAGAAAACATAATTATGTACAGAGAATATTAGGCCCATGTATACCCTACAAGGCACGTGACATCTCAATTCAATTTTTAAAATAACATCTCAATGTATATCTCGTAAATAGAAATCTAATTTTTATTTATCTGCAGATAACAAAATGAGAACTCTTTTTAAAAAGACTTCTGTAACCTTATTTAAAACATTAAGCAACCACATTCTTTAATTATTCTGAAATTTTATTAATCTTTAAAAGTAAAATTGTCTTTGTTTCACATTATAAAATAATTTCAGTATATTTATTTATGATAAAATAACAAAACATCTTACTTGATTTTCACTCAATTATTTTATTACGTATTAACTTTTCTAAAGTAACACTTGCTCTATTTTAACTGTTAGTAGCTCTTTAGCTGGGGATGGGATTTCGTTCAGCTCCTCCCCTCCATGATGGAAATGGCAAGAACCTGGAACATTGCATGACACATGATCTGTAGATCATCATCCGTTATTTCAGTCAGGAATGAGTAAATGAGAATCATTAATTGTTGCATATATATACATATACATGTTTATGAACACTGAAAGGATTGTGTGTCATAAACTATAAAATGCAATAATTAAAAGTTATCATTGTCAAATAATTCAAAGAACACAGAAATATGATGTTTGTGAACAACTTGAGACTGAAGAGTTGTCATTCAAAGACAGAATGTGTGGCTTTTTTCATTATTGTTATTATTAATAGTAATACTATTTATAATTTATTCACTTTGTGTCTCAGTTGTAGCCCCTTCCCTCATCTTCGCCTGCCCCCTTCTTTCTCGCCTATCCCTCTCCCCTAGCCCAATGATAGGGGAAGTCCTCCTCCCCTACTGTCTGACCCTAGCCTATCAGATCCCATCAGGATTGCCTGGATTCTCCTCCTCTGTGGTCTGGCTAGGTCACCCCACCAGGGAGAAGTGAACAAGAGCAGGCAACTAAGTTCATGTCAGAGACTGTCTCTTCTCCCCTTACTTATATACCTACATGGAGCTTGAGCTCTTTCTGGGCTACATCTGAGCAGGCAGTCTAGGTCCTCTCTATGTATGGTCCTTGGTTGATGCATCAGTCTCTGTAGTCCCCCGTGGGCCCTGAATTTTTTGGCTTAGTTGGTCTTCTTGTGTGGCTCCTGTCCCCTCCAGGTCTTTTTATAATACCCTTCTTCCATAAGACTCCCTGTGCTCTGTACAAAGTTTGACTCTGAGTCTCTGCATCTGCTTCCATTCCCTGCTGGCTGCAGTCTTTTAGAGGACATCTGTGGTAGGCTCCCATCCTTTTCCCTCCCTTCTTCTGTTTCCGGTGTCTATCCTGTTTTCCCTTCTGAATGAGCATCTTCCCTAGGGTCCTCTCTTTGTAGATAAGCTTCTTTAGATATGTAGATTTTGCTATGTTTATCTTATATAATATGGCTAATATCCACATCTGTGATAACCTCACTCAGGATGATCTTTTCTAGTTCCATCCATTTGCCTGCAAATTTCATGATGTCCTTGTTTTTAATTTCTGAGTAGTATTCCATTGTGTGAATGTACCATACTTCCTGTAACCATTCCTCCACTGAGGGACATCTGGTTGTTTCCAGATTCTGCCTGTTATGAATAAAGCTGCTATGAACATAGCTGAGCATATGTCCTTGTTGTATGGTTGAGGATCTTTCAGTTAGAACCCAGGAGTTGCATAGCTGAATCTTGAGGTAACACTATTCCCAGTTGTCTGAGAAAGTGCCAGGTTGATTTCCAAAGTGGTTGTAGACATTTACATTCCCACCAGCAATGGAGCAGAGTTCCCCTTTCTCCACATCATCTCAAGCATGTGTTGTCACTTGAATTTTTGATCCTAGCCATTCTGATACATATAAGGTGAATTCTCAGAGTCATTTTGATTTGTGATTCCTTGATGAATAAGGACATTGAGCATTTCTTTAGGTGTGTATCTGCCATTTGATATTACTTTGTTCAGAATTCTCTGTTTAGCTTTGGACCACATTTTTTAATTGGATTATTTGGTTTGTTGGTGTTTAATTTCTTGAGTTCTTTATATGCTCTGGATATTATCCCTCTGTCAAATTTAGGGTTGGTGAAAATCTTTTTCTAGTCTGTAGGCTGTCGTTTTATTTTGTTGACCATATCCTTTAAGTCTCTGAAAAGAAGAAATTGAAGAACATTTCAGAAGATGGAAAAATCTCCCATGCTCATGGACTGGTAGGATTAACATAGTAAACACAGCCATCCTACCAACAGTGATCTACAGATTCAATGCAATTCCCCAAAAAATAACAACAGAATTCTTTACAGACTGTTGGTATAATGTTCTTTTGGAATGTATAAAATTTACCCTTGTTCATTCTACTGCTGATTTCTCTACCCCACTATCTGGTTTCAATCCAGACATTGCCTTGTGATGCTTAGAATAAGTATCACCTGTCTCAAGTTTGTGTAAACATGCCACCATTTTTTCTCTATCTTGTCAATTAAAACAATTGACCATTTATCTATCTATCTATCTATCTATCTATCTATCTATCTATCTATCTATCTATCAGAAAACTGGTATAATGGTACAAGGCAGGACACTCTCATGGTCATAATTAAAACTCTCAGCCACAATGAGGAGCAATGGAGATAGGGTGGGACACCCTGGTCCAGAGTGGGAGGAAGAGGAAGGAAGCAGGGGAGAGGGAGGAGGAGAATCCAGAGGAGAGATCTTGGAACCAGGTGGAGAAATGAACCGACCAAAGATATCACTAAAAGCAAGTATAATGGGTGAAATCTGAATGGTAGGAAACGATGCGGGCTTGGAGGTTTAGGATGGAGTAACTATTGCCCAGCATTGTGCTCTAGGTTAATTAAATAATTAAATAAATTCTAGTCTCTGTGTGGTGATTTGGTTATACAGCTGTTTAGGAATAACCTCTGCTTAACTAAGAGATATATCAATAGTAAATATTAATATACAACAACAACAGACCTTGAAAGAATAATCTCAACATTGTATGGAAAATCAACAACAACAAAAGTGAATAAGTATAAAAAAAATTCTGGAAAGATCTCCATCAAGCTGTACTATAGAAGAACAGTAATAAAAATGGCATGATACTGGCATAGAAATAGAAATAGATTGGATCAGTGTATTTGATCAGTGTAATCAAATCAAAGACCCAGAAATATACCTACACACCTATGGACACTCAATTTTTGACAAAGAAGCAAAGACCATACAATGAAAAAAAGACAGCATCTTCAACAAATGGTGCTGGTCTAACTGGATGTTTAAATGCAGAAGAATGCAATAAGATCCATAGTTATCACCCTGCACAAAACTAAAGTCCCTGTGGATCAAAGAGCTCAACATAAAACCAGACACACTAACTCTGTTAGAAGAAAAAGTGGGGAAGAGCCTTGAACTCATTGGCACAGGAGACAACTTCCTGAACAGAACACCAACAGCACAAGCTCTAAGATCAACAATTAATAAATGGGACCTAATGAAACTGGAAAGCTTCTGTAAAGCAATGGGCATGTGTAGCTTTTTTTTAAAAAATGGAGTTTTTCATTGTCTGGAGACCTTTAACTCAAACAGAGAAAAAATAAGCTTAGTGAAATAATTACAAGTGTTGCAACAGTATTCTTCAGTTTTCTAAATACAAACCAAGTAATCTGTATGAAAAAAAAATCAGAAAGTCCTCTCAATTTTTAATTGTTTAAAATAAAAATAAGATCATTTCTACTATTATTTGGTATACAAAACATCTTCCAACGTGAAGAAATGTTTATGGAAGACAATAGTCAAGAGAGAAAGAAAAGTCATGAAAGTAAACTGAAACTCAGAGAAATTTCTTTCTTTCTTTATTTATTTATCAGAAAACTGGTATAATGGTAGAAGGCAGGACACTCTCATGGTCATATACCAGAAGGTAGTAGATAAAATGATGATGAAAACCCCAATTGCAAGCCTTTTCCTTTTTAAAATTTAATTTGTCGTCTAATTTACTGTGTTGTTGAAAGTGCTGGCTTCACATGGTACACAGCTATGTTATTTTCCACAACACATTTAGATGAGCCCTGTTCATGCCCTGCCAGGTGTCTAAATAAAAAAGCCAGGAAAGCAGTGAATTCAAAAATAAAATTCAAGCTTCCATGATTTCACTTATAGTTATTATAATTCTTAATCCTTAATGTCAAAGTTTCTTTGTACTTAGAATGCGAATGCCTTTGGTGCATAGTGTTCAGAGCTTAAAGTCCCGCTGTTTCAACACTAACAATGCGTAAGGGGACATTCCTTAATCCACTCTGAAGAAAAAAGATATTACAGAAAATGGATGACATCCATAGCAAGCTAAGTCCTGTAAGTCTATTTGGTGTCACAACATTCAATTTGTATTATCTGGAGGTAACAGGGTAAACTGATTGTAAAAATGTTGGAATCACAGTAGTGGTCATAACTGTGGGCTTCCTGTTTTGTGCAGCTTTGTCTTTCTAAGCAGCTCGATTTCTCTGCTCAATTTCCTTAACTGTCAAACAGTACAATCATATAATTACAACCAAAATATGTTAAAAACTGTTGTTTAGGTGATAGCAATAAAGACTTTGACATTAATTTGGGGGTCTTAGATGTTATTTTGCTTGGTGTTTTATACTGTCAATTGAGATTTAATATGATCAGGTAGAAGGGTAAAGACCTGTAATGTATACATTTAATCTATGTTTGACTGTAAACATCTTCCCAGTGAAATGCGCCCATCAATGTGCTGCAGATAATGGTAGTGGCGGTGGTGTGTGTGTGTGTGTGTGTGTGTGTGTGTGTGTGTGTGTGTGTGTGTTTGGGTGTATATGTGTGTGCTCTCTCAGGAAAGTTATAATAATTCATGTTGGTACATGTTTTTAGAAATGTACATGAGAACTTTTGGGTTTTTGTTAAGTAGTAGAATAAAAATTGAAGGATGATTGCAGAAAATGTGAGATTATTTGCATGTTGACATGTTTAAAATTGAGCCCTGCAGCACACTGTTTCTATCTGTGCCACACCATGCCAGCACTGGCAGCAAAGTCTGACACACCAAGGAGATGAATCATTAATGGAATCTGTAAGGGTTTCCTGCTGTTGCCTCATGAAACTTGAAGAAAGTTTGTGCTAAATGAAAAGAGATATTCCAAAAATCAGTGAGTTCAAAAAGGTGAATACTAATGTAACCTTTCCTTTTCTCTTTCTGAGTAACATTATTTATTGTGATATGAAGCAATCTGGAAATTTTCTTCTAATCATAGAACTTGTGAAAAATGTAAATTAGTAAGCTACACATATTTTGTAAACTATTTATCTTTCTATTTATATTTCCGTCCCTGTTCGTTTTTAATGGGAAAGTTAAATCTCAATAGACAGTAATATTATAAGCCCCCTGGGCAGGTAACTCCATACACAGCAATACATGCAAACTAAGCAATTTAATTTAATTTTTCAAATTGCAGGATATGTAATCCTGCCTATGACGAATCAAAACTGAGGAGAGAATTAGTAAGGCCCTAAGGAAACACGCTTCAGCTACACCTCTTGAGAACTTACAAAGTTTCATTTACTAAATCAGTAAATTTAGGAAAGTAAAATGACAATACTCAGCTAATGCTAAGAGTGATTTTTCAGGAAGCTTTGGGAAGTACTAAATTAGAAGATTTCCATTAGAGCTGACAAAGATCTGTGCGTGTTAGTGTTCTTTATACTAAGATAAGCACATGTAGTAGACCTAATGAGGAACTGTCACCATTTTGTTTTCAGATGACAGAAATGGGAGCTTCAACTGCTACTTATTTTGAAGTTAGGGTCATAATTAGTTTTTGAGCCTCACACAATACTAGACTAATCCTTCATGGGTCTGGCCACACTGGAATAGAGCATCTTAGGTGAGAGAACTGTCAATTATTTATGCCAAGTATGGCTGCTCCTCATATATGTAGTAGAAACAAGTATGGCTGCTCCTCATATATGTAGTGGAAACAAGTATGGCTGCTCCTCATATATGTAGTGGAAACAATGAAGTTAAAGCTCTCTTTGGGGGACAGTCGTTTTTCTGTAACTTTGCGCAGATTTAATTGTGCTTCTATGTAGTTTTTAAAGTCATGTTGTCAAGAAGAGAGAAAATAACTGTACTTCAATTAACCTGCCATTTTTTTTAATTTTCAAAACTGAAGAAATTTATAGTGTGCATGGACAATAGTTTAAATATTACCTCTGACTTTTATCTAACAACTATTTCTTTACCTGATTTACATCAAATATTGCGATGGCATTTAGATGATGTGAATTTTGTCACTGAGGTCAAATGGATGCATGAAAGCATGGAAAAGTGTGCTAAAAATAAGGGGGGGCATCCAGTATCAAAAGGAAGAGAAGTCCATCACAAAATAGAGAGTTAGATATGAGAACAAAAAAAGAGAGAGAGAGAAAGAAAAAGAAAAAAAGAAAGAAAGAAAGAAGGAAGGAAGGAAGGAAGGAAGGAAGGAAGGAAGGAAGGAAGGAAGGAAGGAAGGAAGGAAGGAAGGAAAGAAGAATAGGAACCAGTGAAGTGTGAGAGTCACATGTAAGAAAATGAATTTATCTAATGAAATTCAAAATGCCAGACGTTTTGTGGGAAAAAAAAGAAATTTAAATAAAAGGGAGCAATAAATTGCATTTGAACATAGGAAAGTGAGCATTGAAATTGAGGGTAAATTTCATGAAATGATGAAAGGAAATTGAGATATGATTCAACCCAAGAGAGGAAGTGAAATCCAATGATGATTTAGTGAGAGAGAAGAGATGTAGTGTGCTGGCTAGGGTTTGGGCTATCTTCTGAAGAAGAGCTGTTCTTGAACCCTAAAAATATGACCACAAACCATGTGAAGTGCAGATGGGAGAAGCATTCAGAAATGCTATCAGTTAAGTGAAAGGGCAAGTGGATGCCAATTGCTCTTCAATTGCAGAGCTGTGTGGAGAGCATAATGTGCTATACTCAATTCAGGAGACACCGCGAGGTGCCAAAGGTCTACGTTCTCTATTGAAAGTGAGGAGGGGTCAGATGGGAAAGGTAAGAAAGTTTAGCATTATGGCATATGTATATATATATGAATATCTCCTAAAATTTCTTTTTAAAATTTGTTTATTTTTATTCACTTTACATCCTGGTTGCAGACCCACCCCACTTTGCCTCCCAGTCCCACTCTCCCTTCCTCCCCCTTTGCCCCTTCCCTTTTCTTCAAAAAGGGGAGCTCCCTCTCCCATGCACCCCAGCTCATCTAGTTGCATCAGGACTGAGCATGTCCTCTTCCCCTGTGGCCTGTGAAGGCAATATTGCCAGGCGGAAGCTATAAAACACCGGTGGAAAAAGTCTCTGTCAGATGCATTCCCCTCTTTCCTTACTTGAGAACCCATATAAAAACCTAAACTGCCCGTTGGCTGCATTTTGTATGGGGTGTAGGCCTAGGCCATGCATAGTCTTTAGTTGATCCTTCAGCCTCAGCAAGCTCATCTGGGCCTTCTTAATTGACTCTGTTGGTCTTATTGTGGAGTTTCTGTCATCTCCAGGTATTTTTTTCTCCCAGTTTTCCGCAAGACTCCCTAAAGTTTGGCTATAAGTCTTACTATCTGTTTTTAGGCCCTGCTGGGTAGGGCCTATTTAGCCATATAGTACAAGATAAACATACTACAAGGCACAGACCAAAAGAAGACAAGTGACAAGGAGGATCCAAGGGAGGATGCATAAATCTCACTTGGAAGGGGATATAGAAGAGCCAGAGGCAGTGGCGGAAGAAAGGGAAAAGGATAAGAGAGGAGGCATAGAGAAATATGAGGGTGGATGCCTGCCTGTGCAGTCCCTACTTCCTTTACCTGAGAACCCACATGAAGCCTAAGCTGGCCATCTGCTAGATCTTTGCAGGTGGCCAAGGTCCAGGTCCTGCATTGTCCTTGGCTGATGCTTCAGTCTCAGAAAGCCACTCTGGACCCTGTTTAATTGGCACTGTCGGTTTTCTTGTGGAGCTCCTGTCACCTCCAGCTCCTTTTCTGTTTCCTTCCACTTTTGCACAAGACTCCCTACACATCACGCACTATTTGGTCGTGCATCTCAGAATCTGTTTTGAGGCTGAAGCCTCTTAGAGGACAACGCTATCAGGCTCCAGTATGCAAACGTAGCAGAGTATCCTTCATAGTGTCAGGGCTTGGTACTCCCCAATAGGGTGGCTCTTTGGATGGGCCAGGCATTGGCTGGGTATTCTCTCTATCTCTGCTCTGTAAGGAGCCAGGGTAGGCTCCTGGGAGGATATGAGGGACTCAAGCAGATACTCCTAGAAGCAGAGGCCTTAGAGGCTGAAGAGGACACCCTCTAATTAGAAAGGTCTTCTAGCAGACGCAGGGGAACACCAACCCACCCACAAAAACTTCAACCCCAAATTTACCCTGCCTATAAGATGTGCAGGGATAAAGATAGAGCAGAGACTGAGGGAATGTCCAACCAATGTCTGGCCTAACCAAAGAACCACCAATCATCTTCCCAAAGAGATGTGGCTGAGGTTTGTCAAGAATAGTGTAATACAGAAAACATGTGAAAAAAAATAGTTTCTACAAAATAATTTGAATTAGTATTTTTGCTTTTAAATTAATACATCCTGGATAATTCTTTAAAATATACCATATCACCCTATAACAAACACAAATCAATGATGTGCTTTTAGTATTAAGATGTATATATTTTCATAGAAAAGTAAATGAGAACCGCACTTATGGAAAAAATAAATCATATCACTCTATAACATATACAAATTGGTAACTTTTTACATTCTTTTAAAATTTATACATTCCCATGAAAATAAATACTAACATGAAATTATCCTAAAGAAAATCTACAATTATCCTAAAGAATTAGTTTATTTCCAAGACAAAAGTTTTTATGCAAATAAAAGTCACAGATGCAAAAGGTTCTTGAGTCAACAATCATAAATGAAATTTGGAAAGGACTATATAACTTTATGTTGCATTATGCTGCTCACAGCAGTCTGTGTAAGTGGAACATAATTAGTCTTTATGATTTGATTTAAGCTGAGAGCCAGCCCACTTTTATTAAAATTGAACTCATTGGCTAGATGCTCTAACATGGAAATCTACATAAAATTGTCAAGAAGATCAAATATCAACAGTCTTAATGTAAAATATCCAGTGAGAGATATTTTTGCTATATTTTAATTATATATGTTTGTATGTTAAATTTACATTTCATGTTCGTTTTTTTTCAATCTACAAACTATAAAGAGAAGTATTTAAATACTCAGTTCATACTTCATCCGAAGTACAAGAAATTCATCAAACACTCTTTCTCAAGTAATGCTCAGAGACTATAATAATGAGGTAAAAAGATACCTTATTAATATAAAGAAATACTCTTGAAAATACTGGAAATATAAGAAGCTTGGAATTGAAGATATAATCCTCAGTTAAAAAAATTGATAAAGAGAACAAACTTCTTTTTAGTACATTTTTATTAGTTTTAGAATTGTTTAGGCAATTACTTGAAACAAATAAATAATAGATGATGTACAACTTTGGGCAATGCACACTATAAATATTTATAATAAAATAATCTTCACCAGTTTATCACTAATTAATTATATATGTATGCATATTTATTCTTTCATCTTTCTAAGTCTTGAGAGCTGAAAGTAAATTGTGTCTGCTTTGTCCTTGTATCTACTCTTAGCTCCAACAGAGTCCATTTTCTACTTAAGTAGGAAGCCTTTTACACAGTTTAACTTAGCTCATATCCTTTCTTCATTCTAATACTCAAATAGGAGCCTTTTTACCTTTTGATCTTTTTGTTAAGTGATCTTTTTGGTTTCCTTATTCTAAATTATATTTGTGCTCGTAAGGCCTTTTGCAAATGTTAGGCAAGAACTCTATCGCTAAGATACACTCCCATCACATAGCTCACCAGTATGAACAGAGTAAAAGGTGAAAACTTCATAATGTTCCCTTCAGTGTCCCGGCCACAGAAGCCTCATCATTCTTCCTTGAACATTCAAGAATGCTACCATCCGAAGACTTACATTGGTTCCTTCTCTTAATTTTTTCCCAAAATCAGAAATTTATTTCTCTTCCCTTTCCTACTTAGAGAATTCTCATTTTTCCATTGAAAATATTAATGTTCAACATATCCAGTATTTTCCTGATTTCTGGATTTTTTGAATAATCAGTGTTTTCTAAACTGGTTATTAATGTTTTTAATAATTCACTTTCCATCAGAATATAAACTGAATACTGGAGAAAGTTTTTGCTGTTTATAAATAAGTGCTTATATAATACTCTGCCCATGAAAGGAGCTTAGTGTTTAAATAATTAATACCAATACATAGCCATCTAAGGAAGGAGGATCATAGGTTCAAGGCTATCTTAGGCTAATGAATAAGATGCTTTCTAAAGCTTTAGCATCCCTGGGTACTTGTAAGTATTAAGTGACATCCTGTGAATGGTTTGACATCCATCTGGCCAGCTATTATTCATAAGCACTTTTTTTTTTATTTCTGAAGGGTTCTTGCTAATATTTTTAAATAAATCAACCATGTCTGGCATTTTTATAATAAAATTAGGTTAAAGTCAGAATCAGGTTTTGGAGCATTCTGAAGCCTAAAGCCCATTGGAACAAAATGATCTTTATGACAGTAACATGCAGCTAGCTATATGTAACATATGAACATTATTCTGCACACACTTTCAAACATTTTACATATGCTACAATGTACATTATTTACATTAAGTTTAAAACAGTGACCATGGAACTCCTACATCCTTCGAGACTATGATTCCGAGAAAGTCCTGTAGAAAAAGGTAACTAGCCTTCTCTAGAACAAGCTTCAGTGACACACTGACTTTTAATGTCTAATGAGCCCTTCCTTCCTCTCCTTGAGCTATGCAGCAATATTCACTGAAATGGTCAAGTATCCTATTTTTAAACATGTAAAATCTGAGCATAGAAAACATTCTATTTGGGCAGGACGGGTGCTTCTACTGTCAACAGAGCGTATTGCTCCTGAGAAGGACTTAAGTCCCAAATGCTGACATCAGGTGACTCATGACTGCTACTTCAGCTCCAGCATTGTCTGAAACCCCTGACTTCCGCAGGCACTGTACTTGAATGCACTCTTAGACATACACACATACATGTAACTAAGAAGAGAAAAGGGAGAGAGAAATAAAAACCAATTACATTTGTCCACTTTCTGATCAAATTGTGAACCCATTAGCCACAATCCTTAATGCACTTTTAGTGAAAAATTCTGACCATGGGGTTTTATGAATGGCCTGTTTTATATGCCAAAAGGTGTAAAAAGGACAAGGGGTATAAAAATGGGACTGGTTGTTTAGCTTTCTTTAGGAGTATAGATTTCAGTATGCTTATCCTATATTATATAGCTAATATCCACTTATGAGTGAGTATATACCATGTGTGTTTCTGATGCTGGGATACCTCATTCAGGATCATCTTTTCTAGTTGCCACCATTTGCCTGCACATTTCATGATTTCCTTGTTTTATTTTGTTGTTGTTGTTGTTCTTACTGATTTTTATTATTTTTTAGTATTAGATACTTTGTTAACTTTGTATCCCTGCTGTACCCTGCTCCCTCATTCCCTCCCAACCCCACCCTCCCTCCTTCATCTTCTCCCTGCCCCTTTCCAGGATGTAGCCCATGGTAGCTCAGTATCCAAGTGGGTACACTAATATGGGTAACAGGGACTGTTTCTGACATGACCTCAATGGCAGGTCCTTTGACCCGCCCCCCCCCCCCCCCCAGGAGCAGCCCTGCTAAGCCACAGAGGAGGACTTTGAAGCCAGTACTGAAGATACCTGATAAACCAGGATCAGGAGAAAGGGAAGGAGGTCCTTGTTTGTTTTGTTTTATGTGAAAGAGGTTTATTGGATGAAGGTGAAGAAGGAGAGAGCAAGATATGACAGGGGGGAGTGACGGGGTGCCTTGACAGAGAAAGGAGAGAGGGGAGGAGGGTAAGAGAACAAGAGATGAGAGGGCAAGAGAGCAATTTCCTTGTTTTTAATTGCTGAGTAGTATTCCATTGTGTAAATGTACCACAATTTCTGCATCCATTCCTCAGCTGAGGTTCATCTAGGTTGTTTCCAGCTTCTGGCTACTACGAATAAAGCTGCTGCAAACATGGTTGAGCAAATGACCTTGTTGTAAAGTTGTGCATAGTTTGGATATATGTCTAGGAGTGGTATAGCTGGATCTTGAGGTAGAAGTATGCCTAATTTTCTGAGAAAGCAACAGATTAATTTCAAAGGTGGTTGTACAAGTTTACATTCCCACCAGCAGTGGAGGAAGGTTGCCCTTTCTCCATATCCTCCCCAACATGTGTTGTCACTTGAGATTTGATCTTAGTCATTCTGATGGGTGTAAGGTGAAATCTCAGGGTCGTTTTGACTTGCATCTCCCTGATGACTAAGGATGTTGAGCATTTCTTAAACAACAAGGAAGATCCTAGGGAATGTGCTCAGTCCTCATTGAGAAGGACAAACTTGGTGGACATCGGAAGCAGGAGAAAACAAGGAACAGGACAGGAGCCTAACACAGATGGTCTCTGACGAACTCTATTGATCAAGGTATCCAAGCAGAGGCTGAGACTCATAGCCAAACTTTGGGCAGAGTTCAGGGAATCTTATGAACGAAGAGGGAGATAGAAAGTCCTCGAGGGATCAGGAGCTCCAAAAGGAGACACACAGAGGCAAACAAACAAACAAAACAAAAACAACAACACCAAAAATAACTGAGCCCTGGGGGCCCTTCAGACACTGACACCAAAACCAAGGGCAATGTATGGGGAGGACCTAAAACCCCTGCTCAGATTTAGCCCACAGACTCAGTCTCCAAATGGGCTCCCCAGTAAGGGGAGCAGGGGCTGTCTCTGGCAAGAACTCAGTGGCAGGCTCTCTGATCACCTCCCCCTGATGGGGAGAAGCCTTGCCAGACCACAGAGGAAGACAATACAACCCAGTCCTGATGAGACCTGATTGGCTAGGGTCAGATAGAAGAACAGAAGATGCCAAAATATTAAAACTGCTTGAACAACTGGCAGTTCTAGGTGCAGCAATTATTCTTCCTGGCAATGTTAGAGATGCACATTCTTCAAGGAAATATATAGAGGACGCTTGCTGGTGAGTATCATGCCTCAGGGGCATGCTTTTCCATGGTTTATCTTTAAGTGTGTGTGGTATGTCAGCTGTGTGCTTGCCAACATAGAGAAAGAGCAATTTCTATTTCAATTTAGTCACGGTGAAGTGGATGTTGATGCTAATTTCACTGAAGGAATAGGAACCCATTTGTAGCTTAAGTTCTAATTTCACCATGAATCTATCTGGGGTACTTTTAAAGTATAAAAGGGATAATATTAATTTAGTTAGATTCAATATTTGGAATAAGCCAAATGTCTGTACTTTCATTTAAAAACAGAAAGCCTGCATGTGATGGTACCTGTGAGCTCATTATGCTGGCCATCGTTTCGGTTGCTTGCAGATAAGAACTCATTCAACCAAACCCTTGATGGACGCCATAAACACAAACAACCAGAGGTCCAAAGGAGGGACATACCTAGTCATGGCTATGTTATCCAGAGCTGGCAGAGCTGCAGTTCAGATATGCGATGTCTGATTGAGGAGGCGTTGTTCTGAATAAGAATGCAATGCTTAGGAGGAAGCAGACATGTGCTAGGATTGTTTTCTTCAAGGAAACACAGACTGAAATATTAATGGTGTTATATTGTTTAAACAATATAGTCCAAACCCTTGCATATTAATGACTATTGACTTCATGCTTTATTTTTTATTACAACAAATATAGAAACGTATTCACACCATGATTTTTTAAAAAAGTGGATGTTTTTCTTTCTACATAAGTCATTAGCGAATTTATGAAAATTAAGAAATAATGTAGAATACAAAATTGACTCTGCTTTTTGTTTTTCTGAACCAAGATGTGTTTTTAATATCATATATATAGGTAGTGTGCTGCTGACCTAAATTGTTACATTGAAACATGTAATTATATTTTATCGGCAGATATTTAATTTTTTATATTTTAATGTATTCACATCTCCTTTTCCCATTATACCCTCCAATTCCTCCTGATAACATCCCCTTTAAATTCATGGTCTTGCCTGTTTAACCTTAACTGTTATCTCTTTCTCTCTCTCTCTCTCTGTCTCTATCGCTCTCTCTGTCTCTCTCTCACACACACACATATATTCTACTCAGATCACATAATCTTACTTTAATTCTATCAGGACTGACAATTTGATATTGCATAACTGAATGGAGGAATATTCTTTTTTATAATTTTTATTTTTTATATTAATCAGGTTATTTATTTTCTATCCCAACCGTAGTACCCTTCCTCATTCCCTCCCAAATCCAGCCTCCCTCCCTCATCTCCTCCTGGGCCCTTTCCAAGTCCATTGATAGGGGAGGTCCTCCTCCCCTTCCGTCTGACCCTAGCTTTTCAGGAATCTTCAGGACTGGCTAGAATGTCAGTGTCCTAGCTAGGCAACTCTGTGTCCTAGCTAGGCTCCTCCTCCCACGGGGTTGGGGTGGGGAGGTCAAAGAGACAGCCATTGAATTCATATCAGAAACAGTCCCTCTTCCCCTTACTAGGGCACCCACTTGGACACTGAGGTACCATGGGCTACATCCGAGTGGGGTTCTAGATTATAGCCATATTTGGTCCTTGGTTGGAGAAACAGTCTCATAAAAGACCTCTGTGCCCAGATTTAGTTGGTCATTGTGGAGCTCCTGTCCTCTCCAGGTCATACTAACTCCCCCCTTCTTTCATATGATTCCCTGCACTCTGCCCAAAGTTTGGCTATGAATCTCTGCATCTGCCTTAATACCCTGCTAGGTAGAGTCTTTCAGAGGCCCTCTGTGGTAGGCTCCTGTCCTGTTTCTTGTTTTCTCCTACCTCTAATGTCCATCCCATTTGTCTTTATAAGTGAGGATTGATCATCTTACCCTGGGTCCTCTTTCTTGTTTATCTTATTTAGATGTACAGATTTTAGTATGTTTATCCTTTCTTATAGGTCTAGTACCCACTTATCAGTAAGTATATACCATGTGTGTCTTTCTCCTTCTGGGATACCTCACTCAGGATGATCTTTTCTAGATACCATCATTTGCATGCAAATTTCATGATTTCCTTTTTTTTTATTTTTATTTTTATTTTTATTTTTTTTTTTATTGCTGGGTAGTATTCCATTGTGTAAAAGTACCAGAATTTCTGTATCCATTCTTCCCATTGATGGATATCTGGGTTGTTTCCAGGTTCTGGCTATTACGAATAAAGCTGCTACAAACATGGTTGAGCAAATGTCCTTGCTGTGTACTTGAGCATCTTTTGGATATATGCCTAGGAGTGGTATGCTGGATCTTGAGGAAGCACTATTTCTAATTGTCTGAGGAAGTACCAGATTGATTTCCAAGTTTATATTCCTACCAGCAATGGAGGAGGGTTCCCCTTTCTCCACATCTTCTCCAGCATGTGTTGTTCCTTGAGTTTTTCATCTTGGCCATTCTGATGTGTGTAAGGTGAAATCTCGGGATCATTTTGATTTGCATCACTCTGATGGATAAGGACATTGAGCATCTCTTTAAGTGTTTCTCTGCCATTCTATATTCCTCTACAGACATTCTTTGTTTAGCTCTGTACCCCATTTTTAAATTGGATTGCTTTTTTATTGTTTTTTAACTTCTTTAGTTCTTTATATATTCTGGATATTAGCCCTCTGTCAGCTATAGGGTTAGTGAAGATCCTTTCCCAGTCTGTAGTCTGTTGTTTTGTTCTGATGACAGTGTCCTTTATTTTACAGAAGATTTTCAGTTTCATGAAGTCCCATTTATTGATTGTTGCTCTAAGAGCCTGTGCTGTTGGTGTTCTGTTCAGAAGTTGTCTCCTATGTCAATGAGTTCTAGGCTCTTCCTCACTTTTTCTTCTGATTTAGTGTATCTGGTTTTACATTGAGGTCTTTGATCCACTTGGACTTCAGTTTTATGCAGGATGGTAAATATGGATCTATTTGCATTTTTTCGACATGTAGACATTCAGTTAGTCCAGCACCATTTGTTGAAGATGCTGTCTTTTTTCCATTGAATGGTTTTGCCTTCTTTGTCAATAATCAAGTATTCATAGGTGTGTGGGTTCTGGGTCTTCACTTTGGTTCCACTGATCCACTTTTTTGCTTCTATGCCAATACCATGCAGGTTTTGTTACTATTGCTCTGTAATACAGCTTGAGATTAGGGATAGAGATACCTACAGATGATCTGTTGTTGTACAGGGTAGTTTAGGAGATTCTGGGGTTTTTGTTTCTCCATATGAATTGGAGGAACATTCTTTTCTGGGGAAGACTATGCTTCTCAGTTCTTAGCATTCGTTAGTCACCTGTAGTTCTTTATTTAGCATTGTCATGGATCTTTGCAGCGGACGGAGAGCATTACATGGAGTCACAACAGATCAAAATGCACAGAGCAAGTGAGCAGGTGTTGTCTAACCTCAACCTATCTATAACAGCTCCAGAAACCAAGTTCAAGAACTATTGTTGGAGAAGGCCCAAGAAGTTTGTAAAAGCCAGAGGAACAAGAAGTGGCTTTCATAAGTAGATGGAGACGTGCTCCTGGTGGCCAGGCAGACATGATAGTAGAGGAAGAAACTGGTGGGGGGTTTCCCAGAAAAGTAATCGAATATGACTAACACATTTTTCAGATTTGGCCAGTTTTCTTAAACCTATGACCTTGTTTCCTAGACCCCATACCATGTGACTTACAGAAAATTATCCTTCCATGGTTATGGTGGGCAATGTCTAGAACTGGTTTGTTGTCACCCACACTCTTCCCAAAGCCTTTAGGGAAGGCCTTGATTGTCCTTGCTTCTTCAGCTTTGAGGAGCCCGGATGTCTATCCCAGTCATGTAAGAACATGGCTTCAATCAAGATCTCCTTCTAGCCCCTTATGGCCTTTGTTCTGTGTCTCAGTGTCATCTTTTAATATTAGAATGATCCTCTCAACTTCAATATGATGTTTTCATAATCAATCATAAATGCTATGTCCTTATTCAAACAAAGTCATGCGATGGTGAGCGATAGTCTGGGACTTCAGGGTAACTCTTAGGAGGCACAAATTTTACTCTGCAACAACACGGATTAGGTAAATTGGGCAAAAGAAAACCAGGGCCTGGAAGTTTCAGGTAAATGTAAATTGTTTCCCCCCTTCGTGTGTTCTCAGAGAATATTGAGAGAAGCTATGTTGTATACAAACAAAAGTACATGTTTGGTTACTTGTTAACTATAGATAAGAACAAAGAAAGACTTACTTGAAATTCTAGTACCTTTGACCTATGCAGCAGAAGAGACAAATGGTAACAAACTGAGACAGAAAATATTGGTGAAACAACAAAGACAACTTTGAAGTGTGGGATGAAGTGTTTGATCTTGTGTGTGTGAATGCATATTTGTGATTTTAAATCAGGTCTTCAAGAAAAAAAATATTAGGAAAGTGGCTGATCTAGCAGACTCAAGCCCAAAGGAGAGTTAAATAAATTAGTGTTTCAGTTACATATTGATGGGATTTGTATTCATGGGGACTGGATAAAAAAACATAGCAAACTGAGGTCCGAAGTACTTTAACAATTTAGTAAGACAGCTGGAAATAGACAGCTCCTGAGGTGTGTAAGTAAATATGGAACTCGTAAGTAAAGAAGCTGATAAAAGCAATAAGAAACTGCAAGCCTAAATAAAAAAAGGAGATTCTGGATTTAATTCAGAGAGAGAGAGAGAGAGAGAGAGAGAGAGAGAGAGAGAGAGAGAGAGAGAGTAGAAGTGCATGTATGCACACATATTTATGGCAGGAAGTATGGTATCATGAGGTATAATGTAGACAGGCTCGAGAAATAGCAGAAAGCTTACATATGATCCACAAAGCACTAGGCAGAGAGAGGGAACACTAGCTAGGAATAGTTTGGCTTTTAAAATCTCAAATTATGAACTTAGAATCTAGTGTACAAATAGGCACATAGATATTTCCAGGTTTGGCCTGAAATTTGAATAATATTGTTCAGAACGTTCATGCCTTTATGTGATACATATTTTCATTTATATTCACTAGATTCCTAGTATAAATGTTAAATGATGTGGTAAACTTGTACTTAACTTTTTAAGGAACTGTGGCCAAACTCTTTTCCACAGTTGCTTTACCATTTTGCATTCAGTGGCAGTGCATGCAGGCTCAGATTTTCCAGCATATTTGGCATTAGAAATTCCATGTCCACTGGATTATAAACTAAATAGAAGAGATCCTTTTGTAATTCAGTTATATGCTGGAGTCTCAATTAGATTAGGCATTTGTCTGTGTGGTGACTTAACAGTGGTCTTAGTAATCAAAAGGGATGAAAAAAAAGAAATATGAAGCTTGTAGACATTGAGCTGCTTAGGATTTGTAAGGTAATCATTAAAATCTTTGATATTTATAAAGGAAAAAAAATCTCAAATTCCACCCACACCTCTTCTCACAAGGTCATACCTCCTACTCCTTCCCAAACAGTCCCACTTACTGGAGACCAGCATTCAAGTATAGAACATATAGGGGTCATTTTCATTCAAACCACCACATTCTGTTCCCTGGTCCCATGTGCTTGTAGCCATATCATAGTTCAAAATCCATTTAGTCCAAATTAAAAAGTCCTATAGTCTGGTAGTCTCTAGACTGTTTAAAATTCTATTCTCATATTCAAGGCAATATCTTAACTCCAATCTCCTGTGAGATCAGAAATCAAATTATATGCTTCAAATAGACAATGGCGTACTATATATTACCATTCTAAAAGGGAGGAATTAGGGCATACTGAGGAAATTCTTGAACAAAGCAAGATTGAAACACAGCTAGGATAACTCCACAACTGATAGCTCTATGCCTGCTGTCAAAGGTTTAGATGTTACCATCCTTCCATCTCTACTTATTCCACCACATTTCTCTCTCTTGGGCTCTTTGTAGCTCCCACTGGCAGATATCTCATGGCTCTGTCATCTCTAATAATTTGGAATATCCAGGATTCTCGGTCACAGCTGCATGCAATGGCTTCTCCAAGCTTCTAAGAAAATGCTGCTCTGACCTACCCATGCCTAAACAGCTCTTTTTAAACACAAAGGAAGACTCCACATTCTCTTTAATAGTATGTACTTTATATCTCTAAAGCTAGAATCCCCTGGACAGATTTTGTTTCCTTCTTGGGAGAGAACCTGGCACCGTTCTTTAATAAATTTTCATCAGCTTTGATTTGTAGTTCTCTTTCAGTAGAGGGAATTCCTTAGGATTTTTTTTTCAGAAGTTGAAGGATTAGATGGGTGGGGTCCTTCCTGAAGTGCACTACTCTCTGTAATCCATTTGTATTTATCTCCTCCAGCACAGAACATGGCTCCAACATCACATTTTTTTGCTGTTCTTTTACTTCTTGAACTGGATATTTTCTTCTTTTTGCCCTGATTGCTCTTTTTAATTGGTAATCTATATAAAGATTATTACTAATAGGCCACCTAGTCAATATTAGGCTATCTTGAATTTAGTCCAATATTCATCAATTTTGCCTTAGGGATATTCTTTGGACAAAGATATAAAGCAACTACGTTCTTTGCCAAAATATCTCAAGAATTCTCTTTAGTCCAGCTGCTCATATTGTTACCCTCTGAAACCTCTAGAGATGAGCCTCCGCAGCCCACATTGCTCTCGGAGTTATTGTCATCCAAAATCCTGTTAGGATTGCCCATTAAGTCCTACTTACAAAATTCCATAAGTTTACAAGTTCAAACTCCCAAAGTTCTTCACATTTCTACAAAACAAACAACTAAACAAACAAATACACAGCATGATCGAGGCTGCCACATTTTAATGTCAACTGTTTTTTTACTTTTCTTTTGCTGTCAGGAGGCACAATGACCAAGATAACTTATAAAAGAGTGTATCCAGTTTCACAGGATGAGTTCTGGAGCATCATTTTTGCGTAGCAGGCAGTCTTGGAACTGGAGCGGTTTCTGAGAGCTCACTGCTGATCCTTAAGCCCAAACCAGAGAAAACACTAACTCATACTGGAGTGGGCTTTTGACACCTCAAAGCCCACCCAAAATGGCATCCCTCCTCCAACAAGCCCACCTCCTAATCCTTCCTAAAACAATCAAGCAACTGGTGAACAAGCATTCATCTATATGTCTAAGGAGGCCATTCTTATTAGAACCACTACAGATGTTTTCCTTGAACATTCTTTCTAGCATAAAGTTCCCATTCTACAGAGACATGAGCATGCTGGACATAGTGTTAAATGATAAACATAGACAAGACTGCACATATTACAACTGGCCTATGTTGCTAATTGAGTTGAAAATAATTAAAGGAATTCTCTTGGAATCCGTTCTGTACCTTAATTAAAAGGTACTAACTATGTGGGAAATTCCTATGAAGATATATAAGCCTCCTTATAAAATATCCTAACAACCGTCCTTCCTGGTGGTAGATTAATGCCATTTATTATATAGAAGATTTTTGTCTGAGTTAAATATGCTTACTTTTGGTAAATAAACTTAGAACTTTGGATTTCATGGAAAGTGTTAGCTATGCCAGAGTATAATACAGTTGTTTCAAAAATGAAACATGGCAGGTTATGAGATGTAATGTTTTACATTCTTTCATGGGCCCACATAGAACATATCCAGTGTTTAAAAGGAAGAGTTGCGGTACAGGTTTACTTGTGTTCCTCAACCTCCTGGTAGATGATGATTTCTCTTTTGTAAGTCTTGTGTGACAAACGCATCATTCTTACCAAATAACTCTTCTTCAAACACTCGCCCTTCTCTTGCAGGAAAGATCCCTGATGACAGTTTTTCTCAAAGGCTTTGACTGGAAATGATATGAGAGGCCGTGACTTATCAATAATGGCTACTGATGCTTGATGTCAGAAGACCTAGGGTCATCAAGTAACTATTTGAAAAACTTGGGATTATGGGTTTTAGCTGGACAATGTCAATTCTGCTTCCAAACTATCTTATGCATACCCTCTTTTTTATAGAATAGAAAAATTTATAATGTGTGTGTGAGAGTTCACTTTGATACTCTATTTGACTGGATTAATAATTTCCTAAGGCATTAGTAGTAAAGCCTAACATTAGATATTCCTGGGAAAGTGTTTCCTGAGGATGAAGACTGCCTGTCAGGATGGGTGGCACTGAACCTGAATGGCATCCTAGTACACAAAGAGAAAAAAGGAAAAAGTCAGCTGAGGGCATATATTTCTCTTTCCGTAATCCATGACCAGGATATGGCTGTGGCAGAGGTCGAGTCCTACAACCTGTTACTTCCCCTTCAGAATGGACTATTGACTTAAAATATGTGCTAAAATAACTTTCTTTTCTTTTTAATAAATTTCTTTTCATAGGTTGGTTTTTGTCAAGTATCTTATGACAGCATTGTGAAACACAACAGATCATGATAATACAATATATTAGAACATATTCAAGACAGAGTTAACATTTTTAAACACTTAAATGTTTCCTAATTAAAAATGTAAACAGAATTTAAATGTTTATGAAAATTATTGTATAATGTTCTCTCTTAAATAAAACTTTGTTGTCAGAGCCAAAATACCTGGGCCCAGGGGTGCCTGCAGAGACCAATACTTCAACTAAGGACCATGTATGGAGAGGACCTAGAACCCCTGTTCATAGGAAGCCCATTGGTTGTTTAGTTTCCAAGTGGGTTCCCTAGTAAGGGATACAGGGGCTGTCTCTAACATGACCTCAGTGACCAGCTCTTTGGCCAACTCCCCTGTGGGGGAGGGGTGCAGCCCTTCCAGGCCACAGAGGAAGATGGTGGAGCCAGCCTTGATGAGACCTGATAGGCTCGGGTCAGATGGAAGAAGATGCCGTCCTCCCCTATCTGGGGACTGGGGAAAGGCCATAGGGTGAGAAGAGGGAGGGTGGGTGAGACTGGGAGAATATGGTAGGGGGCTGCGGTGGGAATACAAAAAGAATAAATTGTAATAAATAAATATATGAATAAAATTAAATTAAAAAAATAAAAACATTAAAAATCTTTGTTGTCAGATAGAGGGTGGGTGAAGATCCTTTCCCAGTCTATAGGCTCTCGTTTTGTTCTGACGACAGTGTCTTTTGCTCTACAGTTTCATGAGGTCCCATATATAGATTGTTGCTCTTAGAGCCTGTGCTGTTGATGTTTTGTTCAGGAAGTTGTTTCCTGTGCCAATGAGTTTTAGGCTCTTCCCCACTTTTTCTTCGAACCGATTTAGTGTGTCGGGTTTCATGTTGTGGTTTTTGATCCAGTTGGACTTTAGTTTTGTGCAAGGTGATGAATATGGATCTATTTGTATTTTCTGCATGTAGACATCCAGTTAGTCCAGGACCAGTTGTTGAAGATGCTGTCTTTTTTCCATTGAATTGTTTTGGATTCATTGTCAAAAATCAAGTATCCATAGGTATGTGGGTTTGTTTTGGACTTTTCTTTTCAATTCCATTGATCCACCATTCTGTTTCTCTGCCAGTACCATGCAGTTTTATTACTATTGCTCTGTAGTACAGTTTGAGATCAGGGATAGAGATACCTCCAGATGACCTGGGCACAAGGGTCTTTTCTGAGACTGATACTCCAACCATGGACCATGCATAGAGATAACCTAGAACCCCTGCTCAGCCCATGGCAGCTCAGTATCCAAGTGGGTTCCCTAGTAAGGGGAACAAAGACTGTCTTTGACAAGAACTCAGTGGTTGGCTCTTGGATCATCTCCCACAAAAGGGGGAGCAGCCATGCCAGGCCACAGAGGAGGACAGTGCAGCCAGTCCTGATGAGACCTGATAGACTAGGGTCAAATGGAAGGGGAGGAGGACCTCCCTATCAATGGACTTGGAGAGGGGAATGGGAGGAGGTGAGGGAGGAAGGGAGGGTAGGGTTGGGAGGGAGTGAAGGAGGGTGCTACAGCTAGGATACAAAGTATATAAAATGTAATTAATATAAAAATAAAAATGTAATAAAAAATAAAATAAAGTAAAACTTTGTTGTCTATATAAATACAACAAAATCCTTTCATCAAATGGTGAATATCTAAAATACTCACTATAAAAGTTGAAATTTTAACATGAGAAACATTAATTTAAACTATTGCATTTATTAACTTCGATGCTCTTTCCTCTTTTCCTCCTCTGATCTCCCCATACCTTACTTAATATTCCAAGCATTTCAGCCTTAGCAGAACTCTAGAGAATACGAGTTAATTTGCACATTGTGAGTGATTAGGAAAATATTTTCTTTTTGGTTTATCAATGAGTCAAGACTATAATAAGCATTTAGAATGCAGCATCATATCAGACTTAATCCATAGTTAAATCTTGATAGTCATAATTTCTACATATCTATGTGAATTCAAATCCACTATAGAACAAAGATACTCAGAAAGATTCCATGAAAAAAGTTCTAGTTCACTAAGTGACTTTGTGAAACTTTATTTACTTCTGTACTTGCAAAAACACTAAAGACTTTGCCCTCTACTGTTCACTTTGGTGTGAACAAAATTAGGGGTCTGCATTGGATCACTGATTGCCAAGGGCAATGTGTGTCTAACATATGCTAATGCCACAAGATTCCTGGCTTTTTTTCCTTTCTCTTCACACCTTGTCATATTATCAGTCCAAATCTATTTGCTTTTTGTGGCGTCTTATCAATGCTGAGAAGCTTCTGGTTGCTGGCCTCTGGCTTGACAAATCCATGTGCCCTTTCCAAGACCACTGGGCAGGCTGCTGTTCTTTGAGTCCGTTGCACAGGAAAAACAGCAGGGCTGTCAACAACATTGGCACTCTCAGAGCTAGTTCTCTTCTGCTTTCGGTACAAACTGTTGGCAATGGACATTTCTACAGAGCTAGCTGTAATTAAAGTTATATGAGGAAATTATAATAAGCATTATCTCCACATTCTCTCTGACGTGTTGAGTCTGTTGCATTTCTCATCCCCAAGCTCACATCAAAGTCTCTTTTCAGGATTTTCTGCTGCTACTAAATTCTATAAATAGTGTTCCTAAGCAAGAACACATTCTGAGATACTGGGAATTAGTGCATCTTATATACAAATAAATGTACTTATTACCTTATACCTATAGGACATTGACTACTAAAATGGTAGGTAAAATTGGGTTACTGAGCTATTAATTTTTTTCATATTCAATATGAGTATTATATAAACACAAACTATGATAACTTGTAAATTAATAGTTTTCTCTGACAATTAAATAAGCCAATCCAAGCCAAATTGAGAGTAAGAAAGCAGGTTTATTGGAGACAGCCCTTGGTAGAAGGTTCACTGATCCCAAGGAATGAGACCAGTGATGTCTCCATGTAGACAGGGAGATAGAGAAGTTGAGAGGAGAAAGAAAGAACAAGCCCACAGAGGGAGAGAGAAATGCAAAGAGAGAGGGGGGGGACATCTGGCTTGCATGGGGAAGAGCCTCAGGGGGAGGAAGAGCCCATATGACATAGGAGACTGAGAGTTTAGTGGGGTATGCCCGTCATACCTTGCCACAGCTACAGAGTGAGTTCCGGGAGAATCCAGGAGATCAGGTCCACCTTGATAGGTTGTTTTGTTTTTGTTTTTTTTTTTAATGAGCTGTTTCATTATAACTTTTAATTTGGGGTTGACCTTACGCTAGAAGTCTTGCTTTTACGTTTAATGTGCATACTGTCCTGCGAAGGCACTCCCCAGAATGGTTTGGCGGCTGGACAGTGTAGGCCGTGCGCCAATTCTCCAAGGGTCTTTTAGCAGCCTGTCTGTATCCAGTCTCACAGCTTCTATGTGTTCCTCTGTGGCCTAGAATCTCTTATTCTCCCTGATCTGGTGCCACTTGAGCACTGAAGAATACAGTACACAAACCATTTTACAGCCTCAATCACATTTTCTCAGAGTTTAGTTCCATCAGATTAAGTTCCAAAGTCGTTTTCAGAACTTTTCAGGACCTGTTTCCCTCTGGACCTCTCCGACATACCTCTTGCTTTTCTCCTCCTGCATCCTCCTGTATCACTCCCTTCTTCTCCCTTCCTCAAGTGTATGAGGAATTCTTCCACTTCAAAGCATTGGTTCCTCCTCCTTTGGCCAATGCTCTTCCCACAAGGTCTGCAGCATCTTCTCATTCTGTCCACCATTTCTCATATGTCACTGAACTGTGAGACCTGTCTGACATCTCAGGGCAGGTTTGTGGGACTTGCTGTATTCCATTCAGTTCTACCCTATTTCTCTGCTGTGTCCATTTTTAAATTTAAGGTTTTTTTTTTTTCTCATATGCATCTGTTTATACTGCATCTTATTTATCCTGGTTATATTATGTTCTTAGTCATGTTCCAACATAGAATTTGTATTTGTTTTCTTCCTCCAGTCAGCCACGGTAACTGTAGAAATGCTTGGTATAGTTCATGCTTGCTAAATTTTTGTTGAATTAAGAGATGGGTAATGAACAAATAACCAAAGCATAGATGTTCTTTTGAATGGAAATGATCTATACAGGGCAAGTACTGGAAGACTGTTAGGCAGCGAATCCTCGGCTTTTTTACTGAACCCACTTTACATTCACATTATTCTCTCTCTACTATGTACAGCTAGAAAATTGAGTTACAAAAGGCAGAACCATGAAAGCTCACGTAACACATGCTGCCATTGGCTGTAAAATTCCAATCCAGGACCCACCACTTACTTGTTTTATGATTTCTGTTGTGGGGTTAATTCGCTTAAGTCAGCATTTAATCTACAAAATAGAAACTAAACACCAAATTATATATTAGACACTGTTGTAAAGTGAGAGGGTGTCCACAGTATACTTGTGATGAAGAGCTCCGTGACTGAAAGTATTGCTTTTCACTGAGATATTGAAACAGCGGGAGCTGTATATTTGAGATATAAAGCATGTCTATGTACACACACAGGAGGAAACAGGCACCTCAAAACAGATTAAAAAGTCTGCATGCTTCACATGATCATATCATGAAGTTATAGTGAACAGTTAAGTTCTATCTTAGCAGATTTTGCATGCACTTTACAATGCACTTAGCTATCACCATGGAAGTCGGAGCCTGAGTCTGAAGCCCAACCTGAACGCGGGTACAGGGAAAAATACTATAATCTATTTTGCTTCCTAGTCAAATTTTAATTAATATGATTTGATTTAGCACAGTAAAATTGTTAATTTTATTCATTCATTTTTAAGGATGAAAAAGAAAAGCCAGGCAAGGTGGTGCAGTCCTGTGTCCCCTACTTCTTTAGCAGTATTCTGAATAGTAACCAACTCTTTCTAATGTTTATAGTTCAGGGAGAGGTCTTGGTATGTCATTTATAGGACTAGCTCTTGACTTAAAGATAAATATATTATATTTAAAATTAATAATATGTTACCTTATAATAACTAATAAAGTAGCACATTGCTGCCATTGTTTATCTACATGTATATTACATTTGGAATATAGATTTTAAAATATATTCACATAATGATTAAAATCAATATTGAAGACTGTTATCTTATTCTTAATCATATAGAGCACATTCTGTCCTTTATTGTTACATCTTTATTTTTATTTTATTTTATTTTAACTTTTATTCACCTTGCATCCTTGTTGTAGCTCCATCCCCCTCCCCTCCCAGTCCCTCCTTCTCTTGCTCTCCCTCTCTTTTTCCTCAGAAAAGAGCTTCCTTTCCCATCCAGCCCATCTTAGGTTGCATCAGAACTGCACATGTCCTCTTCCTCTGTGTCCTGGCAAGGCAGTCCTGCCAGGGGAAAGTGGTCAAAACTCAGGCAAGTGAGTCCATTTCCTATGCAGTCCCCACTTCCCTGGTTTGTTGGCTCTGTTGGTCTTCTTGTGGCATTCCTGTCACGTCCAGTTCCTTTACTCTTTCCTCCCAGTTTTCCACAAGACTCCCTATTCATAGCCCAGTGTATGGCTATTAGTCTGGGCATCTGTTTCGAGGCACTGTTGGGTAGAGCCTCTCAAAGGACGACTTTGTCAGGTTTCTGTCTGCAAGTTTAGCAGAGTATTGTTCGTAGTGGCAGGGGTTGGCACTCTGATAGGGTGGGTCTTTGGTTGGGCCAGGATTGGTTGGGCATTTTGTCAATCTCTGCTCTATCTGCTCTATCTTTATCCCTGCACTTCTTGTAAGCAGGGTAAATTCAGGGGCAAAGTTTTTGTGTGTGGGTTGGTGTTCCCCTCTCTCAGCAAGGAGGGTGTCCTCAGTCTCCAGGGCCTCTGCCACTAAGAGTTTCTGCTTGAGCCCCCATCCTACCCTCCCAAGAGGCTAACCTGACTTAGGTCTCCAGCTTGTCACAGAGATTGCCAACCTGTTTCTCTTTTCTACAGGCCATTTGTCCTCTCCCTCTCTCCTCAGATCTGATCTCCACATTCTTAACTCTCTGCCACCTCTCCTAACTTATTCCATCTCTTCAGCCACTTCCTCTGTCTCTTCTATATCCCCTTCTGAGTGAGATTTATGCATCCTCCTTTGGATCCTCCATGTTAGTTAAGTTTTTGAGTTCGTGGATTGTAGTTTGCTTATCCTGTACTATATAGTTAAAATCCACTTGTGAGTATATTCCATGTGTGTCTTTCTGGTTCTGGGTTACCTCACTCAAGAGGATCTTCTAATTCCACCCACTTGCCTGCATATTTCAAGATGTTTTTGTTTTTAATAGCTGAGTAGTATTCCATTGTGTAAATGTGCCACAGTTTCTTTATCAATTCTTTGGTTGAGGGACACATAGGTTTTTTGTTTTGTTTTGTTTTGTTTTTCCAGATTCTGGCTATTGTGACTAAAGCTGCTATGAAATAGTTGAGTAAGTGTTCTTGTTATAGTGTGGGAGTCTTTTGGAGGTCTCTTAATTTTTAAATAGTTAACAAAAGAGACACCTTTAGATTGCTTTTCTGTTTCTCATGAGAGAGTATTAAAGCAAACAGGCTGAAATAGATTTCTTTTAAACTTGTTTGAGCGTGGAAAAACAGAAACATTATATTTGATTAACAATTTTAAGCTATTAAGGGCTATCAAAATTATTTTCTTAATCTACTAAGATACTGTATCTATAAATCACCACTGGTTTGAGAAGTGCATACACGGAGCTTCCAGATAGTAACCTAATTAACTGTATACAAAATTACAATGTCCTGCAACCTGAGCATTGCACACACTTTAATAAGCTTCCTCAAATAGCATGGCATCTGTTCATTTTCTTTTACTTAGCAAAGTAGCTAATACGTTTAACTTCCATTAAGACTCCAGAAAATTGTTTCTCTCAATATCAGAGCCCTTGACATAAAGGACATATACATTTTCTTTACTACTCTTTGTGTCTTAGGATAAAAAAAAAAAATGGTTCTAATCTTCTATTCCAGATAAATAGAGAAGGGAGGACAGGTGAATCCTTTTCATATAGCCATGATAAAATTTATCTGCCTAACTGAACAAATGAGTGAATGCTAAGTGACTAGAAATCACTCTCGAAAAAACTCACTCATGATAATTTAATCACACAATGCACACATGCCCTAGGAATTGCCCTAAGCCTTTTTATCTTACTACTCCATTTGCTCCAAAGAACACTACCTCAGAGACATTCTCATTCCCTGAAAAGAGAAGTTTGCACCTTACGCCTCAGCATACAACCTGGAAGCATAGTGTCCACCCTTAGTTTTCGGCCTTTAAATCTTCACATCTTGCTCATCAGAATCCATCTCCAGGGGCAGGATTCCCTATGCATCCTTGATCTTTGCACCAGCCCAGGAAATGTGTGTCGATTTATGGTGCACATGTGATTGTCATAAAGAAGTAATGCAGCTTCTTTTCTCACACCCTTGTCATTTACACGTGAATAGCCCTCTCCTGGCCTTTTTTCTTGTCTATCTAATGAATAAATCTAGGAATAATAAATGGGAATTCCAAGCCTACAGGTGTTTAACAATGGACTATATGTCTCCCCATCAACAACCTACATCTAAAAAACTAATGGTGACAAAATGTTTCTTCTGTGGGTACAGAATTGGCTTTTATTTTGTGTGATGAAGCCCTTTATATCTTAAATTTTGACTCCAAGGCCAAGAATAAGAGAAGATAAAATAGATATTTTTTGCAGCAAAATTTTCACTAAATTTAGAATCTTTTGTTCAGTTTTCTGTTTTTTGCTCAGGCCATTATGAATCATCTTAAGATACATATATGTTATGATATTTGTTTATGTTTGTTTGTTTTGTTTTACAATGGAGTGCAGTTTGTATAAGCAAACTAAACCAAATCATGTTCAAGCCGGCACAGGTTTTTATAAAAACAGAAGAGGAGACCCAGCTCTAGCATGTTTTTTTGGTCTCAACAGATGGGAAAATGATGGATTCAGAAACTTCAGTGAGCAAGTGTTGTAAACTTTGGGTGGATTTTAGAAAATAAAGTTATTTGCTGTCCAATTAAACTTGAAATTTATGTAAGCAATGAATGATTTTCACTGCATATATGTTCCTAATGTTCTCAATGCCTGTTTTTAGATACCTAGCTTCAGAGAGCAAAGTTTATATTAGACATTAGTAGGTGCAAAAAAGTTTGGGTTTCCATCTGCCATTCTTGAATTTCTGATGCCAGAAGCAGGTGTGAGCAGATGTGAGGACACTTGTGTAGAATCATGGAAGTCTTGGTAAGAGATTAAGTTTAAAGAAGGATTTAATTATACCTAGAAGTCAGGTTTTTTTTTTTTTTTTCATTTTTAAGTTCTTAGAGAAATTGTGAAATTATTTCCAGAATTTAAGTAGAGGAAAGCAACAGGTCTGCACCACAGGGCTCTACAGGGATCTCTGATCACAGTGTGCCTCCAGATGCACTGGAGGTTTTGTGAGTGAGTGTGTGTGTGTGTGTGTGTGTGTGGTTAGATACAAATTCTCTATAGGCAAGAAGCAATTCTAAAGGTGGTAGGGCGGAGCTGTTATGTTCTAAACACTTATGAGATGGGCTGAGATGAAGCGTTAGCTCAAAGCCATCGAAATAGAGACATGTGGCCCCCCACTCTGGAAACCAGAGGTGTATATTGCCATGTCTTCTGTTTTGAGACTTGCTTAGCTAGGTTTTCATGGCCAGTTGGAAGCTAGTGGAATCCTGAGCTAGGGACAGTCGTTGATGACATTCTTAGGAGCCATTTGCAACCTTGTTTCACACTACCTTCTCTTGCCTCTGCATCTACAGTCATTTGTCTGGTTCTCTGTGCATCTCTGCTTCTGCTGCATCCTCTCTCAAACTCTGCTGCTGACTTCTTCCCACAACTGCTACTATAGTCACTCTGCTCTATAAAGTGGTAGAGGTAGCTACCATCCTCCACCACTGTCCCTTCCTTGTTACCAGCTGTACTCACTGCCTTAGGATGGAAATCACATATACTCAAGGAAACGTCCATCAAGAGAAGCCTAGCTTTGTGGCTGAAGTGTCAGTGGACATCACAAGAGGGTGTCTCTTAGATAACTAGGAGTGAGCTAATCAGCCAGGATAAATATCCAGGAGAGGATGTGACATCAAAGTAAATATCCTGTTAAGAGAAGAACTTCCAGTTGTGCCCCTCACTGACTTCTTTATGGCTGTTGAGGAGAGGCTTTCAACTGCAAGCTTAAGTGACAATTGCTGAAGGGCCACCTGAAGTGCACCAGGACTGTTCCCAGAGCTGTTGTCTAGAGGGCTGTAGGCCTTCTGGAGAATAGTGGTTAGCAAGGTCACCTGGTGAAGAAGGAAGTTGGAGTAGGCCTTAAAGATGATGTAATCTCAATATCATCTAAAATTATGTAATCTAACAATTTTAGGGCAGTTCATCTGGTTACAAGTTATGGGACTTTTGACTAGTAGTTACCTATTCAGGTTGCCCAGGATAAGAGAAAGGACTACCTGCTTTCATTTAAAGACCTTCATAGTCTGTTCCCTCAGAAATTACCTATTCAGACGGGATCAAATGGGGTGTTTACTGTAAAAACTTAACACAAAACTCCCATTGTCACCAGCATCTCACACCACATTTAGAAATGCTTAAGTGTTTCACCTAGGCCTAGTACTCTAGTGTGGTTGATTATCTATCTGTCTGTCTCTCTCTTTCTCTATGCGTGTGTATATATATATATGTATATACATACATAGAGGTATATGTACATATAAGTAATACATATAGGTATATGTATATATATAGAGATATATAGATATAGATATGGATATAGATTGAGAATATATATAATATATAGAGAGAATGTATACATATAGATAATATATATTCTCTCTACATATAAATAGATAGAAATATATAGATTTTAAATGTAATCTAAAGCATACATATGTGTATATGTATTTTTCTCAGGTTCTATTTCTCTATAAATAGATATAGATACATAGATCTTCAAGTACTCTAAAGAATACGTATATATACACATATATGTATATGCTGGTACATATACATATATCTCACATATATATGTATATATTCATATATGCATATGTGCATATACATACATATATACATATGTATATGTACAACGTGTTTAAGATGCACCTCATGTCACCAAAATCACAGGTTGCTGACACTATTCACCACATGGGAAGAAAGATCTTTTTACAGAAGTGAGGTCTGTGAAATGGAGATCTATCATTGGTATGCAATTTTATGGAAAAAATTCATTCTATGATAAGAGCATTGCAGCCCCGGGTCCCATCAGCTTCTCCTGAAATAAAGAAGGCATTTTTGTCTATGTTTGCTTTATTTGACGTATGGAATATGCCTCACAATTCAGTAATGGCAGGGGTCCAGGAGGTAACTGGAAGAAATGGATAGGAATGAAACATGCTAATGGGTGCAGTTGATGTCCACTAAACTTGATGAGACGCCAACAAGTTCTCAAACGTCTCTGGTTTCACTATTGAGAGTGGCTGGTATATTTTAAGACCGAAATCTCTAAGGATGTGGAGAGCTCAAACCATCAAAAAAATGTAGCACTGCAGGCATGGGGAAAATGTCTCAGTAGTTTAAATTATATGTTGATCCTGCAAAGGACCCTAGGTTGATTCCTAGCAACTGCATGCTGTCTCACAATTATCTATAATCCCATTTCCAGTAGATCTGACATGCCCTTGTGGCCTCTGTAGCCATCAAGGATGTTCAAAGTACAAATGCATACATACATACATACATTCACACACATTCAGTTAAAACATTAATGTATGTAAATTAAAATAAAATACATCAATTTTTTTAATTTACCCTAGCACATTAATAACTTGTAGAAAGTTTTCACAAGGGGGTGCTGGTGATTTCAGAACATGGTGCGATTCTGTGTTTGTACCTCTGTGCATGCACATTCATGTGCAAGTGGAGAAAAACCTCCAAAAGTCTGGCACATCATCTTATAATTAGACTTTGCCTAATATGCTTAGGAACACAGATTATATGATTTCTTTGAGGCATGGATGAAAGAGTAGAATATTCTTACACAAGGTATTAATTCTTTATATTATTTCAAATTGAAGCTAAGTACACCTTGATATTTACCTAGAAGAAATTAACTTTCAAGTTTAACTACGGGTTTTATTTCTGGTGATAACATTTCAAAAATTAAAGCCTAAAGTTTCATTATCTCAGAGAATTGATAATTGGAATATGTTTAATTAAAAGTTTTAGCATCTCATGTAGCTGACATTTTATTACTACATTCATGAAAATAATGAAGTCTAAACTGTCAGCCTTGGAAACAGAATGATCAGGGAAAAAACTCATCTTTACGAAAAGATAACTCTGATCCAACTCAGAGATCACTGATATCACAATTAACAAAAGTATATGGTGGCAGAGAGAGGCATAGATGCCATTGGGGCTTGGAGTGAGTCCTCGTGAGGTTGGATTCACATTATTCCGATAGGCACTGACCATCCCTGCTCCACCACAGGTCAGTACTGACCTGAGGTTAAGCACCGTAGGTTAAGAGGACTGAGAGGGTGTGACTCGGCCTTGTGTCCTGTTCCTTGACTTTGCACAGAAGTATGTGGTCCAGGAACATGGAAGTAAGGGGAATTCAAGCTCAATAGCCACCCCTTCTAGGATGGCTTCCACTAGAGGAGATGAAAGAGCTTAGCTCCAGTTTGTAGGCACAACTTCAATAATGAAACTCATGATTTAGCCTTTCATAATTTACCAAAAAGAAATTAGCAACTTTTCCTGGATTCCTCATACCCTCCAAAGCATTGGAAAGGAAACTCTTGACAGTTGTAGAATAGAAACTATTCATTTTTAGCTTCCTGGCTTTCTTCCCTAATTCACAAAATATCTTTTAGATTTAAAAGCAGTATTCTTTTGTCTGGAAAATTTAATTAATTAGCATGATATCAAATTTATAATCCGTTTAACTTCTTAAAGACTTTGCAACTGTGATTGTTTTAATAGGAGACAAGGCCTCACTATGCAGTACTGGCTGTCCGGGTACTCACTGTGTGTAGACCAGGCTGACCTCAACTCACAGAGCTCTTCCAGGCTCTCCTTCCAGGTCCTAGCTTAAGCCATGCATCACTATACTCAGCTGAGGAATTCACTTCCTCTGTCACTAAATAACAGTTTTCTCCGTTCACCCTCATGATCTCCTCAAACTTACTCTTGACACAATGTCCTGGCAGCTTGAAAGGTGATTATTTCTGTGACTTGCTTAATGCCCTTTACAGCTTTCCCATCATCTAGCATATAAAAAGTTATCTTATTAACACAGCTCAAGGTTATATACCTCATACTTTTGCCTCTCTCACCAGCCCTGTTTTCTCTTGAGACTGACTTCATGCTTCAGATGCTAATAATATAAAACCATAAAGAATCCTAAGGGAAAGAATTTAATTCCTAACTTCTGATTCTTTGCTTACACATAATTTTCCTTTTCAAATGCTATCCCTTTCTGTATGGTTAGATCTCTTTGAATTTGAAAACCTCAGCTTGATGCTCTTTCCTCTCAGATGCCAAAAGTAGTGAGAATTGCTTACTGCGTGCTGCAGTAATGCCCTGTGCAGAAATCTATGATAGAGCTTTCCACATCGTTTATAATTATCTGATTGTCCAGTAGATTTAAGCTCTTCAAGGACAATGGCTTAATTATATAATTTCTTTCTCTGTGCCAGAAGAATGCAAGGTACTCAATAATTAAAGATTGGATGGAACAGTGAATAAATGAAAGAATATATTCCATGGTGGATGGCTGCAGAAAATTGCTGGAAAATCTTTAAATGAATCTTGCAATTCAAAATTGTTGAAGTGTAAACTCATGTATTACGTTCATATAGAAATTTCTTTCAAATTTAATACATAACAACTTTCCTCAAAATTAAATTTTAGAAAAATCTCCTGTATAAAAACATATTCATAAAGAGAGTTGCTGGCCCACTAGTGACAAGTTACTTTTTAGACCATAATGATGATTAAATTTCAGTCAAGCTAGCTATGGCTTGAAGCTCAAGTTCAAACACTAGCCGAGATATTCTGCCAAAGACATTTTTAGATGCCGTTAACATTTAACTCTTTAGGAAGGACGCACCGTTATCTCTCATGATGTAAACAGGGCTCACACAACCACCTGAAGCTAACATCTGCGGAAGACTGAGCAGGTTCTCCCCTGTGACTACACACCTGGTCTAGACCAGGGCTTCGTGGATGAGACAAAGCAGGGCAGAAAGCAGAGGAGAAGGGAAGAACACAAGTGCCGGGTGCGGGCACAGGCCTGCAATCCCAGTTCTACGAAAGCTAGATTGGGAGAATAAAGCGTTCAAGCCAGCGTGGATTGTATACGGACATACGATCAGCGTGAGTTCCTCAATGAGACCCCGTCCCAAAATAAAATAGACACAAAACATATATTAACAAACAATGGAAAATAGGACAAAATAAATCAAGAGAGGAGAGGGGAGCGACAGGACGGGGATTTAAACATATGTAGATACATATAGGATACATATCCATTCCTTGGATAATTCTGACTACAATTGCAGAAGTTGCTGTTGTAACTGAATTTCCATTCAAATCTCTCCTTATTATTGTGCATTTTATTTAAAATGGAACCAGCAGTTGTTGATGTGTTAAACACATGAGCAGATTTGTGTTGTGTTAGCACCATTAGTACCTTACATATATGTATATTAACATATGTTAATGAAGTATAGGATTAATCACTAATTGTTAACATTCTTTCTCTGAGTAAGTAGTGATAGTTTTCTTTCATTTTGTCAGTATATTTTAATTTTTTAAATGTTTCTTACTTTTGGAAAATAATGTTTACTTTTTTTAAATATAAACTATTGTATGGATTTTTTTCAAATATCTTATCTGTACATTAATTTTCATGAAATAAATAGCTTTCCTTCTAAACATACTGAAATCTACAGACCTAAAGAAGGAGGACCCTAGGGAAAACAATAATTCTCATTCAGAAGGATAGACAGCAGAAGCCGTAGAAGAGAGGGAGCAGGACTGGAGCCTACCACAGATGTCCTCTAAAAGACTCCAACCAGGAGGGGATTGACACATATGAAGAGACTCAGAGCCAAACTGCAGACAGAGCACAGGGAGTCGTATGGGAGAGTGGAGACGACTTCTGTTTGAAAACATGTGAACATATTCCAGAAACTCAGTTTATGAACAACCTTTTCTTCTAATGGTTTTCTGAGTCACCATTTCCAAGTACCATCCTTCACTTTAATAAGCTTGTAAAATATCTAGTCTCTGTTTTTTGAGATGGTTTTCCTTTCTGTCGTGAGTTTACATTCAACAAATGTTTGGCCACACCACCAGTGACTTTTCTAGAGCTGGTGAAAGAACAGTAAATAAATAACTCCCAAAATATACATTCTTAACATTTTACAAATTATTAAATTATTTTTGAGAATTTTATACATACATACTTTATTGCAGCATTCCCAAAGCTACACAATTCCTCTTTCTCTTCCTATTCATTATCTCTTTCTCATTAATAACTATTATTATATATGTATTTAAATATAGTCTTCTGAGCCCATATTGTGTTCTTAATATTTTATGCATAGGGATATGGCCACTCCCGTTTAGATAACCTATAAAGGGACAAGTGACTGAAAAAGACTCATTTTATTCCTCCCTCTCAGAAGCTGTTAATCCCTTTTAGCTCTCCGTTCTAGTGTTGGGGCCTCGTGATGTTTCCAGCATCTATGTTTGAATACCAATTGGTGGTGTCATTATACAGGTCATGTTAAGATGAACAATGTGTTAGATTTTCATGGATGTAGTTCTCTGTAATATATATAATATAATGTAAAATAATATGTATCATAATATATCACAACAGATGTCCCAGTCTTCTTACATTCTTTCTGTGTTTCTTCCACGATGTTCCCTGAGTCTTATTCCTAACAGAGTCTATTATCTTTTCCCTGGATTTTCACTGTACTTTGCCTTCGATAACTTGGAGATTAACCTCTATTACTGAAGACATGGAATACTTCAGATAAAATATTTTGAAAAATTGTAAAACTGATCTTGAAGCTTCCCCCCTGAGGATTAACTCAAATAACATCTGAAGGTGTTATCCAGGTTCCCAAGAGGGAAAAGCTATTTATGGTTTTACCCAGTTGTGAAGTCTAGGAACCACAGTACTGACCTGCACAGTAAGATATCTTCAGGAGTGTAATAGTGACATTTGTATCCTGGGAGTAACCAACAACAGTGTAATTAGATTTAAGGCCCAGTCAAGAGGAGGTAATTTAGGCTGGGTACTGGAAAGTTAACCAGTTGGTTAACCAGTTGTGTCTGGTGAGGCCATGACCATTGAGGAGAACCTATTACTTACAATTTCCTAAATCAGTATAATCCCTAACAGAATTCTAAGTACTTTAACCTCACACCCACAGAGAGATCTCTCATCACTCATGATAGAAATTTCTTTTTGCCGAATACAAAGACCATCACACAGCCTCATTGTCTCCAGTGTCCATCTCACAGTAGGAGCGTTGAGACTCTCCACGTGTTTGAGAGAATGTAAGCTCAGGTTGTCACACTGGTGAAGCAAAAGGTTTGTCCAAATGTTCCCAGTGTAGAGAGACACTGACCATGTGGTCAGTGTCATTATGATGCGACTCATAATGGGTACATCCACAGCACAAGGCCTACAACTAAAGAGGACAGGGACGCAAAGCAGAACACAAATGTACTAAACATCCCTGTGCTTAACATCCCTGCCTTTCTAATTTATTATTCCTTGAATTTTCTTCCTACATAGGACATGGATCTTGCACTTATTTTTTATTATTATTATTAGTAACTGTCTTCTGAGAGGCTTCATCCAGTAGCTAATGGAAACAGATGCAGAGACCCACAGCCAAACAATAGGCTGAGCTTAGGAGTTCTGTGTAAGAATGAGAAGGATTGAGGGAGCTGGAGGGATTTTGGGCACTACCAGAAGACCTGCAGAGTCAACTAACCTGGGCCCATGCGGACTCACAGAGACTGAACCACCAACCAAAGAGCACGCACGATCCGGACCTTACATATATGTAGCAGATGTGCAGCTTGGTCTTCATGTGGGTCCTCTAACAATGGGAGTAGGGGCTGTCACTGACTCTGTTGGCTGCCCTTGGATCCCTTCCCCCTAGCTGGGCTGCCTGGTTTGGCCTCATAGAGACAGAATGCACTTGGTCCTTTTGTGACTTGAAGTGGCAGGGTGGGTTGTTAACCCTGGGGCCTCCTCTTCTCTAGGAAGAAGGGGAGGGGATGAGAAAGGATGTGGGGAGGGAGCACGTCTGCTTCTGACATGCTCTCTTGATTAAAACATAAACCTAAGTAAATTAAGCTATCATATGACTTCAAGCAGCAAGCCATACAACTAACTGTATATCAAGAAAAATGTTCTTAAATAATTTGTGTTCAAATTAATGTCCTTAAAAATTACCTCCAGTCTTTAGAGTGGCATCCTGAGAAAGTCAGTGTTCTCCTCTTCCATGATTCTGAAACTTTGTAAAAGACTGCTTTAAACACATTTTTAAAATGTTTCTCTCAGTATGACTAAATTCTTATTTCCAGCAAGAAAAAGAAAAACTTGATTCACACATATATTGAAGTGTCTCATATATGTATCCATTCATAGCCATGCATCCATTACTGTATGCCTACTATTATCTTCCATTTCTGTGCTGGGCCAAGGTGTGATCCTGGCTAATTTACGACTTTATGTTAGTAACAGACTTTTTTTTCTCTTTTGACTCCTCTAGGATAGTAAGTGAGTAAACTGTACTCATTCTACATTCCCAACATTCCCATGCTTATGCTACAATTGTATTTATTAGGGAAATTCTCAATTTGTTCAACCTTTATTCTATATTCCTATAACAAAGCTCTCAAAAGAAATTATTTTACTAATTTTCTCTAGTTTTCCTCTTCCACTTTTTAATGCTAATTCCAACAATAATAGATTACATCACTTCAAAAATTTGATTATTGTTACTCATATTGCAAAACCCAAAGGATAACATCTCAGTTTGTCAATTTATTTTCCTGTTTAGTCTTCCTTCACTTATTTTTTTAGGAATAAAATTCGCCTCATTTTCTACCTATAAATACATCTTCTAATTCTGCTATGGATGTTTCTTCTACATTTTCGATCTATAAGCATTAAATAGTTCTTAGTTCCCCCCCCTCTCTCTACACACACAACTCCCCTGTGTCTTCTCAGTCAATAAATGTCTACTGGACCCTGGACACATGGCAGACTCATAAAGAATTTTATCACACCCCAAAATAGTCTCCAGCTATATGTCACAACATTCCGCCAACAACTACCTGACATTAACCAAAAATAGGAATCTACTGCAACTCTAAGTAACAAGCAAATAAGGTATAAGAAATGCTAAGAAAAAATAAAAGATCTATCATACTCCAATTAGTAGATCAGTTAAAGAATAAGATGAAATCCCCTATGTGAGATCATAAATGCAAACACTATGTAAATGTGCAGCAAGCTTCCATAGGAGCAGCTGTCTGCAAATACTGTATTTACTTGCAGCAACTCCTAGAATCTGAGAGGTGTTTATGCAAACAGAGCAGATGGTTATGCTAATGAAGTACATGTAGTAAATCTCTCGGTAGTAAATTTAATTAATTATAAACTTATGAAATGGAATAATTTCAAGATATTTTCCATTTAGAACAGTTTGAGAAGAAATTTCAAACATTACAGAAAAATCCAAGTATTTGCAGGTTAATGAGCATTATTAAAGTCTATGCATGCTTTCTTAAGAACTTCACTTATTATTACTGTAATCAAGTTTAAAATGCTGGCATAGCTTGCTGACGTAAACAACATTAATATCTCAGAGACAAAGGGAGAGCTGCATCAAATATTTTCAAAATATAATGGAATCAATCCATTTTTGTTTGTCTCTAGGATATATTTGGATTGTCACACAGCTATCAAAATCATGGAATAAGAATGACTTGGTTCAAATTTCCTGTAGAACTCAGTTATAGGAAGACAAGAAAACAGCAGTTACTGTTTAGGTTAAGTTTCTATTGTTATAGACAGGTGTTTTTTTTTTGTTTTTTTTCTTTTCCTGACTTTACATTTCTGGGGAAAAATAAGCTGTTTGCTGTTTTGTTGCTTCAAACCAAATAAAATTAGAAAGGCTCATAAATAGAGATTCAGTTCAGGTGGCTTCTGCCCCAACTATGCCACTGATAGAACGACACAGAAACCATTAACATCTCTGGTTCTCAATTTTCATGTTTCTAATATGAGTATTATGGTTAGAAAAATGTTTAATCAAATAAAATGTTTTAAAATGTGTTACGAGTTAACAAACATCAACTTGTAAGTTTATTTACATATGTATTTATTATTATCATAATTAATTACAATTTATTCAATTTATATCCCAGCTGTGGCCCCCTCCTTTACCTCCTCCTAAATCCACACTCTCTCCCTCTTCTCCCCCTCTGCCTCTCCCCTAGTCCACTGATAGGAAAGGTCCTCCTCTCTTCTATTTGACCCTAACCTATCAGGTCTCATCAGGACTGGTTGCATATATTTCATAAATTACCTTTTCTGTTTATTTTCATGACATTCAATTTTAACTAACATACAAAGAGACTAGACATTAGTTCCTTTTCAACAAATAGTCAGGCCATAATATTAGGTTAACTTTCTTGATAATAAAATAATCTGAAATGCCAAAAGAAAGCAACAAGTAGCTAATGTGATTTACTATAGGATGGTGCTTTATTTTAAATATTAATGAAATTCCATCTAGGGTTTTCACATTCGAAGATGTATTCATTATCAATACAAGACTTTTTGAGTATTTTTTAAAGACATATAAATAATTTTCCATTTTCTTAGTTTAGAAAAATATATAAAAATATCTCATGCTACATAAATATGTTATTAATGTGTGACATTCATCTTTGCTTCATTTCCTTCTGGGTGAGATTCTTAAATAGATACAGTTCATACTCAGTCAGCGATTGCTGTTTCTACTAGAATCAGCTGAGCAATTTAAAAAAGTATTGCAGGAAATCATATTGGAACATAAGTTTCTACACAACTACAGAAATCCATACTCATAAGTAGAGGAAGCAAATACGAGCCACTTTGGCCAGTTCTGAAAGAAAAAAAAAGGCAGTATTGCTTAAGTCAAATGTTTTTGAGTAAAGAAAATGATTCCATACTTCGTTTCAATCTCTTTTTAAGGAGAAAGAATATGGTATCAAAAGCTCAATGTGAGGGCTTTGTCTCTTTGCTGCCAATGCATAAAGTAGCTTCAAACTTTCTTGGATTGTGGTACTTTCTGTGCACTTTAATACAAATATGTAATCTGAGAGATGAAGATGCTGGCTTTAACTGTCTAGTCCCTAGATCTACATTCTGATAATTATAAGCCCCCTGGAACACTGATAATATGTAGGCCCTGTTACAATTAACTTGAAAAATTATCGTGATACATATTGACCAATTGTGGCTATCAGTCAGTTGTCAGGAAACAGGTGTCAACACAGCAGAAGTGGCTAACAGTAAAGAGAGCATTGGATCCCTATAATCCTCTCACTCGCCTAAGCTGGATTCTCATGCACAGCAGTGAATAGAACCTATGTACTTCGAGTCTGCTATAGAAATAAAATGAGAACTACATCCCAGTCATGACTTGTACAAAGATCACAATCTATTTAACTGATGTGTGAAGAGTTTATTTAAATTTCACATTCCTCTAAATCAATGCTACTGCTTGGAATAACTTCAGGAATTTTCTATCATGTTATTCCACTCTCCGCATGAACATCTCCTGCCCTGCCAACATTTCACAGAGAGCAGCGTATTCTTTATGACCAACGAGCCTACACTCACAACCATTCTCACTCATCTTTCACAGTTCGTGTTACGGATCCCTCTTAATATTGCATTTTCTCTGGGTATTAACAAATATATAATACCATGTATCTGACACTGTGTTATCATACACAATAGTTTCACTGCCCTGGAAGTATTCCATACCCTCCATACTCCACTTAGTTATCCTCCCTTCACATAGATTTTAGATTTTAAAATTATCTTCAAAATAAAGGCATAATATTTACCCATCCAAATAAATACGATTTTAAAGAAATACCCTTATATTTAAAAACAGCTATTCTTATAATAAATAGCCTTCATATTAACATTGCATTGCTATATAACATATTGCTACATCCATAGTAAATATACATTTATTATTTCAAACTTTATGCCGATCGGACATTTAAATTCATCATATGTGGCTCTCTGTTCAGAGTTTCACATATGTGAAATCAACATGTCACCTTGTGTGTACTCTTACCTGGAACAGTTACTGCGGCTGAATTCATTTCCAAGGCCATTCAGATTGTTGGCAAAATGTACTACCTTATAGTTCTATGCTTAATGACGTAGGATTTTATGGAATATCAGCTGGAAGATCCCTTATAATCTGGAAGCTGCTGTCAGTTCACAGAGCTTGTCCACAGTCCCCGGTTATGTTGGCTCTCCAGATATGGTCATTTAACTTCACCACGGCTGTTTAGGAGATCTGATTTACTGTCTTGATCACACTTGCAAAATCACTTCACCCTTCTGGCACTCTGTTTCGTAAGCAAGCACAAGCCCTACTTACTCCAGGGGCAGTATAAGGCAGGAACCTCAGGGAATAGGACTCCTGGCAACTGCTTTTGAGCTTGCACACTGCACCATGCAAGGTAAGTGTTTAGTATGATGGGAACCATGAACTTCTAAGCAGCACAGCTTTGGGTTAGGGTGCTTGCCTTGGCCATTGTTGACTTCAAGAAGTTAATCAGCCCCTTTTCTTCAATCACTACCACGTTCATTATATAAACTCCCAAGGATGACTGCACACTATCATTATTATTGATTCTTTCTGAGTTTTACCCATTATGTATGCCAGTCCTGCTCATCTCCCTGTACCTTCATATCTTCCCTTTGTCCTTGAAACCTCCCCCACAAAATGAAAAACACAAAAACAAGGAAACAACACCAAAAAATGCAGAGGAAACATAACATCGCAGAAGCTGCAGTATGTTACAGTGTGTCACTCAGTATATCCCTCTGTCCACACATCTTTGCTTGCAACTGTCCATTGCAATGAGTCATCAGTCTGTTTCTAGGTCTCTGGCTTCTGTGACACCATTAATACTGGATCCCAAAAGGAATGTGTCCATGTCATCCTTTCGTTGCCCTTTTCCATGAAGATCCTGCAGTTTGGGATCAACAGTATTGGTCATTTTACTCACTCTACCGTTCATAGATGATATAGATGTTGAAGTAGGCCAACTCCAAGCCCTGGATCTGGACCTGGGTGGTGGCCAAACTACTGACCCCAAACTTTTAAAAGGAAATTTGATTATGTCATACTATATAGAATTGATTTTTTTATAGAATTTTATGAGAACCCTCTTGTATTTTTTCAAACTTTAGGTACACTGGAAAAATCAACTAAAGAAAATAATTATGCCTGTGATTCTATTTATTTGCATGTTATTTGCTCCAAGAACTCTTTGAGGTTTTTCTAGTGTTTTGTCTTTTCTTCTGCACTAAATTTCTTTTCACCTGGCTTGAGATTTCAACTTTTCAGAGCAGCAGTTAAATATTTATAAAGCTTAAGCTGCAGACTTCCTTTCAAAACCACTATGAAATTTAAAAGTGGAACTGAAAGTTGAATCATAACATGAAGAACAAATATGTTAACTTGTTGAATCCTGGAAAGATTGAATACATTTTTGTAAAATTGTGATGTTTAAGTCCTGTTCTGAGATTATGGCAGCTGTATTTCCTCTCCTATCACTACTCAAATACTTAATGCTGATGATCTCAGCATCATTCCATGTTTGCTTGAGAGTAAATTTCATCTGGTTGACATACCTTTCTTTCAGTGTTTCATATGAAAAAACAGGGTAGGGAAAGGGGAGCTAGTGTCATTCATGAGCCATTTCTTTCATAGGACTGGGGATTCGGCTCAGAGCCTGTATTCACCAGAAAATAACTCTACCTTTAACTTCCATCTTCAGCCCTTTTTTTTCTATGAGTTTCATAATCACTTTCATCTAATCCTTTCAGCTCATCAAGTGTATTAGTTGCAGACAGGGGAAACTTTTCTGAACTCTGATTAAGCCTACAATTACTCGGAGTGATATTAAAGCCTAGTTTTGTGTTTCCTTCTGTGTATAAAATCCATACACATTGTAAACTACATTGGTTATTGACTGCAGATTCCATACTCCCTGTTGCTAGTGCTCTCAGCGGGGGTCCCTTCCTCTCAGCGGTGTGTACCCAGGATGCTCCCCCAGAGATGCATCCCAGAGATGCCCAACCTCCATGGAATTGCAATCTCCCAGGCATCTTCCCTGCTTGCTGAATCTGATTCCTACTCCCTCCCTCACCCAGTTTCCTCTCTCCATATTCTTCAGTTGTCTATTTCATTTCTCCTTCTGAGTGAGAGTGAACCACCCTCCCTTGGGCTCTCATTCTTTGGTTTTGTGGACTGTAGAATGCTTATTCTGTACTTTATGGCTAATCTCCACTTATAAATGAGTACACATCATGCAGGTCTTTCTGGGTCTGGGTTACCTCACTCAGAATATTTTCTAATTGTATTTGCCTGTAAACAGCATAAGGACTTTGTTTTAGTAATGGAATAGTATTTTATTGTGTAAATGAATCATATTTTCTTTATTCATTCCTTAGTTGAGGGACTTTTTTTTGGCTGTTTGCAGTTCCTATCTATTGGGCATAGTGTAGGAAATCTTATGAAAGAAAGGGTAGATAGCAAGACCTGGAAGGGACAGGAGCTCCACAAGGAGATCAACAGAGCCAAAAAAAAAAAAAAAAACCTGGGGCCCAGGGATCCTGCAGAGACCAATACTCCAATCAAAGACCATGCATGGAGAGGGCCTAGTCTCCCTGCTCAGATGAAGCCCATAGGCTGCTCAGTTTCCAAGTCAGTTCCCTAGTAAGGAAAGCAGGGGCCCTCTCTGACATGAACTCAGTGGCTGGCTCTTTGATCACCTCCCCCTGGTGGGTACAGCCTTGCCAGGCCACAGAAGAAGATGATAGAGCCAGACCTGATGAGACATCATAGGCTAGGGTCAGATAGAAGGAGAGGAGGTCCTACCTTTTCAGTGGAAAGGGGAGAGAGGCATAGTGGGAGAAGAGGGAGTGTGGGTAGGAAGAGATGAGAGAAAGGGCTACAGCTGGGATGCAAAGTGAATAAATTGTAATAAATAATAATTTAAATAAATAAATAATGAAGCTGTTATGAACATAGCTGAGCAAGTGTCCCCGTGTTATGGTGGAGCATCTTTTGGGTATATGCCCAGGAGTGGTAGAGCTGAGTCTTGAGTAACCAGGTGGGACTCCCAGAGGACGGAGGGAGGCACCAACAAACTATAAAGCCTTTGACACAAACTTTGCTCTGCCTACAAGAAGAGTAGGGATAAAGATGGAGCAGAGACTGAGAGAAAGGCCAACCAATGACTGCCCAACTTGAGACCTACCCCACATGAAAGAGAAAATTCCTGACACTATTAAGGATATGCTGGTATGATTGCATACAGGAGTCTAGTAGAAAGGTCTACTGATCTCTGTGCGGGAGTTGTTGGAAACGGATGCCGTGACCCACAGCCAAACAATAAGCAGTGCTCCAGGATTCTTGTGGAAAAGTGGGAGAGAGTGAACTAACCTGGGTCCACAGGGCTCACAGAGGCTGAAACACCAACTAAAAAGCACTCACGGGGTGGACCCTAACCCTCGACACATACATAAAGAGATGTGCAGTTTGGTAATCATGTCGGTCCTCTAACATGTGGAGTAGGGGCTGTCTCTGACTCTGTTCCATGCATTGGATCACTTTCCCCTAGCTGGGCTGCCTGGCCTGGCCTCAGTGGAACAGGATGTGTTTAGTCCTGCTGTAACTTTCCCTACCCTTTCCCTACCCTGTTTATTCATATGAAACACTGAAAGAAAGGTATGTCAACTAGATGACATTTACTCTCAAGCAAACATGGAATGATGCTGAGATCATCAGCATTAAGTATTTGAGTAGTGATAGGAGAGGTGGGTTGGTACCCATGGGGGCCTCCCTTTCTCACAGATGAGAAGGGAGGATAGAGGAGGGGGTGTGATGGTAGAACTAGGAGGAGAGGAGGAGGAGGGCTGTGATCAGGCTTTAAAGTGATTAAATAAATAAACAATGAAGAAAAGCACATTTGTGGATGACAAGCTGCACTCCAATACACAAGTGCCAACATGCACCTACCCATGTCTCTGCACAGGTGGGAACAGGTGACAGCAGGAATTAGGCAGTGTCCTGGTAAGGAACAAAAAGTCAGACTAGAGACAGACTGTAGAAGAGGAAGCCCCCGTAAGAGTGCTATCCAGCAGAATGTCAGGAGTAGTTGAACATGCTTGAGTGGCATGTTCAATTGTCCTGCAGAGATAAAAGCCGCCTCCCAACCTGGCACTTCTCTCAAGTCACGAAAAGGCAGGACCATTACAAAGCACAGTATCATCACCAGTTTGTGAAAACTTCCTTCTTTTTGGTTTATGTGAAAATATACTATGGTGAAGGATTAGTTGTCAGTAAGGCAGGATTTTCTTTTTCTTTAATTTTCAAGTGTATGTGTGTGTTTGTGCATGCACATGTGTGCAGCTAAGAAATCATTTTTTTTTCATTTCTCAACAAAATTGTAGTATGTTTTCTGTTGGTATCTGGGATTGTGGACTTAGGCTTGCATTATTTGAGACATGAAGAACACAGAAAAGGAAAAAAAAAGTTTGTATTTCTCCCTGGTCTGGAAATCAATCTGGCTCTTTTTTAGACAACTAGGAATAGCACATCCTCAAGATCCAGCCGTACCACTCCTTGGCATATATCCAAAAGAGGCTCAAGTACACAATAAGGACATTTGCTCAACCATGTTTGTAGCAGCTTTATTTGTAATAGCCAGAAACTGGAAACAGCCCAGATTCCCCTCAGTGGAGGAATGGATGCACAAATTGTGGTACATCTATACAATGAAGTATTACTCAGCAATGAAAAATAAGGAAATCGTGAAATTTGCAGGTAAATGGTGGGACCTGGAAAGGATCATCCTGAGTGAGCTGTCCCAGAAGCAAAAAGACACACACGGTATATACTCACTCATATAGACATAAAACATAGGATAAACCTACTAAAACCCTGAACATCTAAGGAAACTAATCAAGAGAGAGGACCCTGACTAAAACGCTCAATCCCCATCCCAAAAGGCAAAGAGGATGGAAATCAGAAGAAGAAGAAAACAGGAAGCAACCTAGGGACCTGCTACAGAGGGCCTCTGAAAGCCAGAAGAAGAAAACAGGAAACAAACTAGGAACCTGCCACAGAGGGCCTCTGAAAGCCTCTGCCCTGCAGACTATCAAAGCAGATGAGGAGCCTGATGGCCAACTGTTGGGCAGATTGGAATGGAATCCTATGTAAGAAGTGAGAAATATAAGAGCTGGAGAGGACAGGAACTCCACAAGGAGAGCAACAGAACAAGAAAATTTGAACACAGGGAACTTCCCAGAGACTCATACTCCAACCAAGGACTATTCATGGAATAACCTAGAACCCCTGCACAGATGTAGCCCATGGCAGTTCAGTGTCCAAGTGGGTTACATAGTAATGGGAAGAGGGACTGCTTCTGACATAATCTGATTGGCCTGCTCTTTGATCACCTCCCCCTGAGGGGGAGCAGCCTTACCAGGCCACAGAAGATGACAATACATCCACTTCTGATGAGAGCTGATAGACTAAGATCAGAAAGAAGGGGAGGAGGACCTCTCCTATCCGTGGACTTGGGGAGGGGCATGGGTGAAGAAGGGGGAGGGAATCTTAATATTTAAATTCAGTAATTGTGATACTTTTACCTTTTCACAAGATCTCATTTTGAAATCTCTGATGAGTTCTGTTGACCCCAAAAAATAGCTATAAAACTTAATTTTGAAGTTAGGCAAAATAGCCACACTGCTATTTTTAAATATATGCATATTTTGATTATCTTTTGAGAAAAAGTTATGCAGTTAGCAAGGGACGGTAGGATCAAAAGAATTAATTTCAATAGGAAAGGAGAAATTCTAAGAAGCAGGAACAGGCAGTGCTGTACTGAAAGGCTGCTAGCATCCCTGTTTAATATCCTCATGCCTCTCTCTGGCTGTAGGTTTAAAGGTTTTTTCCAGGTGTAACATCAAAGAGCTTGGGGACATTTTTCCTATTCCTTTCACCCATCTTGAGGGACAGGTACCAACACAACACTGCTGTTGAGTAATAAGTAGAGAAACTCTCAAAGCTACTCACAGTAAGATCATGTCAAGGATGAGTCTTAGTTATAGCTAATATCATGGTGATAAATCCTGGGACCAAAAGCATCTTACATGGCAAAGTTTTTTTTTTTTTTTTCCCCAGCAGACAGTTTCTTGTTATTGTACATTAATGAAAATCAGGGCAGGGACCTAAGACAGGAGTCTGGATGTAGAAATTGAAGCAGAAGCCATAGAGGAATGGGGCTTACAGGCTTGTTTCTGAAGGCTTGCTAAGCCTGCTTTCTAGTTGCCCCACGAGTACCTGCCCAAGGCTGGCACTAGGTAAAGAAAGGTCTCATGGACTTCCCTGCAGGACATTCTCATAACGTATTTTTTTTCAATTGTGTTTTCTTCCCCTCATATAACTCTAGCTTCTATCAAGGTGACAAATCAAAATGAAACCAGCAACACAACCAGGACAATTGATCACTTGTCAACTTGACACGCCAATACCTTAGTGGTAAAACCCATAATGTTTTCTTTCTTTATTATCTCCAAGGCCTCATATTAACATCAGTAGGTCATAAAAAAAAACATATTATGACTTTTAAGAATATCACAGTCTAAAAATTCAAACACTTTAAAGGTGCCTTTAAAACATTCAAAGTCTTTTTGAAAGATGTCAGTTTCTCTAAAATATCCAAGATCTCCTAGCTGTAGGCTCATGAAGAATCAAAACTAAGTTAATTTGTACTCCAAATGGGCACAGTTATAATCAGACAAAGCAAAGCAAAAGTTTAACCGTATGAATAGTTTGATGCATGATATCACAGACCCATTAATGATCCTCCGAGCTCCAGAAGGCCTGGTCCACTTCTGTGATAAGCCCATCAGTTCCCATCCACGGCTCAGACCAGCACCATTCTGTCCGCTGCTGCCCTTGGTGGTCATCCGTTGGCACTGACCACTCCGAGAGGCTGAGGTCTCCACAGGCACTGAAATTTATTTTTGCAAATAGCCTCTTTTGAGATATCTTCAAGGACTCTGATATTGACACATACTACAAAGCCTCAACTTCCATCCATGACTCCTTCTATCTGAGGACTTCTCCTGAACCTGATGGTGTGGCCTCACCAGTGGCTTCTCTCGGATTCTCACCACAGATTCCATTCCTGCCACACTGTGTCAAGCCTCGGCTTCTCTCCTTATCCTCTACATACCATCATAACCAGTTCTATCTGGATGACCTTAAAACAGTACCCAGTTCCACTACCAGCATGAGATGTATCCTCATCCCCACTGTACCACAGCTTCTGTGCAATGACTTTGAAAAAATGCTCATAGATTACAGCTCAGTGATTCTGATATCTTCTTCACTGATGCCAATTTTTCTGCACCATTTAGCTAGCAACTGTATTCCCTGCAGCATAAAGGTTTACCATATTGTTATTCACAGCTTATTCTTCAGCGACAGCTGACCAGACCCATAGTTCTTAGTTCAAAATGTAACCCAACAGCCTGCAGAGTATCCTTACTTCACTCTGATATTTCACAAGAGAGGTCTCCACCTTTTCTATTTCTTTCAATGCTTTTACCTTTCAAGCTCCCACAAAACATACAAACGAGCTCTGAATATTTAATGGATTTTTTTTAGCCCAATGTTCTAATTTCCTTCCTCAGTTCTCCCTAAAGACAGCATTATCATGTTTGTCACAGCCAAACTCAACTCTCTGGTAACAAGTTATGTCTTAGTTCAGGTTTCTTTGATGTAATAAAATACCACAACTAAAACCAATGTGGCAAAGAAAGGTTATTTTTCTGCTTGTAGTTCTACATGAAGTCCATCAAAGGAAGCCTGAACAGGAACTCAAGAGAGGAACTGAATACAAGAAATAAAACAGAGATCATGGAGGGGTGCTGCACAGCTTGCTCTTTAACCTGTGTATATATATATATATATATATATATATATATATATATATATATATCCAGGAACTACAGGCCCAAGGGTAGCAAAGGCCCAAAATGGACTTGCTTTTGCAAGCCCATCACTAAATAAGAAATGTCCCACAGGTTTGCCTATAGGCCACTCTAATGGAGGCATTTTCTCACTTGTGATTCCCACTTCTCAAATAACTGTACCTTGTGTTCAAATTATGATAAATCATAGACAGAATATATTCGTATGGGGAAGGAAATCATAAAGAAGTAGGTGACATATTTTTTGAATACATCTCATATCTTCAGAGATTAGAATTTTTACTGCACCTCACAACCAGAGTTAAAAATAATCCTTGAGGTCACATAAGACTTAAGACTGGTGTACTATTACTCAAGCTGTTTAACATGCATTTAAGAGAACAATATAACAACTAATCGACTTGGCTTGGATTTCTCATATCATCAACTTTTACACCCTAAGTTAATACATAGTTGTAATCTTTTTTTTTATTTCACTTTACATCATGATCGCAGCCTCCTGCCTCCCCTCCTCCTTGTCCCACCCTCCTTCCCTCTTCACTCTCCCTCCTCCCCTACTCCTCAGAAACAGGAGTCTCCCTCACCAACCCACCTCAGCACATCAAATCACATCAGGACTCAGCAAATCCTCTTCTCCTGTGGCTTGGCAAGGCAGTGCTGCAAGAGAGAAGTGATCAAAAAGCAGGCAGCAGAGTCCAGGTCAGAGACAGCCCCCACTCCCCTTATTAGGGAACCCACATGAAAACCAAGCTGCCCATTGGCTACATTTGTGTAGGAGGCCTAGGTCTAGTCCATGTATAGTTCTTCAGTCTCTGCGATGCCGCTGTGCCCTAGCTAGTTGGCTCTCTTGGTCTTCTTGTGGAGCTCCTGCCCTCTCCGTGTCCTAATATCCGTCCCCCACTGGTCCACAAGTGTCCCTAAGCTTCACCTAATGGTTGGCTGTATCTGTTTCTATCCTTTCTAAGTAGAGTCTCTCAGAGGACAGCTATGCTAGGCTCATGTCTGCAAGCATGGTAGACTACAGTTAGTAGTTTCAGGGGCTGGCTCTCTCCCATGGGATGGGTCTCAGGTTGAGCCAGGCATTGGCTGGAAATTCCCTCAATATGGTATAGAGTGTTACCTTCCTTTGATTCAGAGTATCGTGTTTATCATATGCTAAAGCCAGAACATATAAATGTTGCAAATAATTTGTTAAAATCTGCCATAAACCATTTATGGCTATTGTTTGATAAATAATATTTGTTGTCAATATCAGTTGAGATCTGTTAAACTGAGTCCTTTGTAAAACTCTGGTAAAGATCTATTTAAAGTACCCCATTTATTCATAAAGTGAGGTTTTATAAGCTAATCAATAAACACAGAGAGAAATAGTCTGTTGGGGACATGCACACAGAGACAGGCACAGACACAGGGACAGGGAGAAAGATTTACAAGTCCAGCACAGGTTCAGACTCATGTAACTGACAAAGGACAAAAGACACAGGGAGCATGAAGTAGAGAATTTAAATCTAGATTTTCTTCTTGGTTAAATGAGTCCAAGTAGAAGTGCTTTTCTTTCTTTCATTAATGTGACAGTCATGTATTACTGGTGACCAAGAACTAATTACTAATGCACTATAATCCATATAAGAAAATAGCAAGAGTCCTGGAAAAATTCCAGGAAAATCTTGCCAGGTTCTCAGTAGCACAGAAAATGCTTTTATGCTCTATATTCAGATTGTGAAACATGCATCAATTTATAAGAAATGTCAGTTTTAATAGAAGTGATAGTGGTCTCCAGTGAAATTATTTTCAGATTCTTCTGGTCATCTTGTCTTCTTGGCCACACCGTAAGCCTTATTTCATATTATGATCATGTAATGCTTGTCATACCCACAAGTGTGGTCCTGATCGAGTTTCATTCTCTCTAATTGCATTGTTGAGCACAGCTGTTTCTTGTTTATGCATGAGATTTTGTTAGAGAGCAAATATGCAAATAGCATGTCCCCTTCATCAATTACTATAAGGTAGGGTGCTTCATTCTCCTCTGAGTGTACTTCTCCTGCTTCCTGTTAGAAGAACTTCACCATCATCTAGTTCCTTATAGACTGTGCCCACAGCCAACCTGATGGAGGTTTCCTCATCTAGTCTTTCCTGGTCTGTATAGGCTAGCCTGTCCCTGAGGCTACTCGCAATTAAGACAGTGTTGTATGCAACAAGGCTTAGATAGCAAATGGATACTCAAATGAGAGCCTTTGAGCCTCCATGCTCTTTCCTGTTGGCCCTATCCCTCCTGCCTTCCCAGCCCCACCCTCCCTCTTTCTCCTTCCCCTTTTACTCAGAAAAGAGAAGCTCCTTTTCCCATCCAGCCAAGCTCATCACATTGCATCAGGACTGACTGTGTCCTTTTCCTCTGTGTCCTGGCAAGGCAGTCCCACCAGAGGAAAGTGATCAAAAAGCTGACAAGTGAGTCTGTGTCTGACGCAGTCCCCACTTTCCTTACTAGAGGGCCCACATGAAACCTAAGCTGCCCATCTCCTACATCTTTGTAAGCGGCCCAGGTCCAGGTCATGCATGGTCCTTGGTTGACAGTTCAGTCTCATCAAACTCTTGGCCCTGGTTACCTGGCTCTGTTGGTCTTCTTGTGGAGCTCCTGTCACCTCCATATCCTTTTCTCTTTCCTCCCACTATCCCACAAGATGCCGTATGCACCACACAATGTTTGGCTGTGAGTCTCTGCAGCTGTTTTGAGGCGCTGCTGGGTAGAACCTCTTCTCCATGAAAGTATAATGTTACTGATTATTCGTGGTTTGGTCATTGAAAAGACACATTAGAAGCTCAATTGATAATCACAGTAATAATTGATCTGTGTGGCAACTTTCTGTAATCCAGGCACTTGAGAGAATGAGGCAGAAGAGTTCTGAGGTTTAGTCAAGGAATAGCTCATAGAAAAAAAAAACTATTTCAAAAAACTCAAATTATAAACAATATTTAGCAGCCACAGATAGCAGGAAGAGGACAGACTTCCATAGGTAGTTTCCCACAATATCTTTACAATTGTTAAGAGAAAGGTTTGAGAAGTCTTGTTTGAATGAAAGTGTCTTGGGTATCCCACTGAGCAAGTATTAATCTGTAGAACCATTAAAACTTGGTATGCCACCGATTGACATAGTTCTGCAGAACATAGAAAGAGTTGTTAAGAAAATTGAGTTTCACGTTTTCATCCTTATTCAAAATATTTAATCTCTAACCAACCATACAATCTTTATTTTTTTTAAAGAGTATTATCACATTTACTGGAACTGCAATGTATAATCATGGAAATCCATTACTTGAGCTGTAAAATAGATAAGTTTTACTCCCTGGAGAAGTAAAGAAACTCACCCAATTGGTGAAAGTTTATTCAGGAACCATCAATTGACATTTCTGTGAGACAACATTCTCTCCCCCACCCCCCTGCTTAGGAAACATCTATCAATGCAAAGCACACTTTCTGCTCTGAATCTCCGTACTCTAGATTTTAACACTCAGTATTTCAACACAGGAAGGCTAGTGAAGGTACCCAGCTTCTTTGAGTAGAGCAGATGCATGCTTCAACTTGGAGCTTCATTGTTAACACATTATGGGACTAGTACAATTTTTCTTCCTTGCTATCTTGAAAGGCAAAATGTTCAAATTAAGATAATCGTTTTATAGAAGGTCCACAAATTATCAGAAATATACCACTGAGCTCTTAAATTATAGCCTGCTCTAATCAGTTCTCTGCTCAATATACAAAAGGACATCCAATGTCCTTTGGAAAAACATGCAGACCTTTATTTTCCTAGAAGTCAACTGAACCTTCTATCAATGTTCCACCCCTCCATTTATCCTACAATATCCAGTGATTTCTTAATTGCTAACAATATTTCCAGCAGCTTTATTACTACTGTTGTTAATGGATTACAAACTCATGTAAAAAAGAGAAAGATAGACATGCCATCCACTAAAGTTCCTGAAAGTTCACTAGTAATAAGGTTTTGTCTATTAACCTTAATCTGTCACCCTAAGTGTATTGCATGTTGCTTTTGTTCTTATCTCTGAGCCTCAACATGTTGAACAACTAACATTTTCTTTTGAATGGTGAGTCTTAGGAGGAAATAAGTATGCCTTTCGATCTTAAATACTACTCAAGCTCTCGAAAGACCTTGAATATGGGTGATAGTAAGCCTATCTTCAGACACTCACAATGTAACTGACACACTACTGTTAATTCATGTCAAAATTACATTATTAGAAACTTCCCATTCAACTTTTTTCTTCAAATTGTAATTTTTGTTCAAATAAAAGACAGCCATTTCCACCAGCAATGGAGGAGGGTTCCCCTTTCTCCAGCATGTGTTGGGAACTAGAAAAGATAATCTTGAGTGAGGTAACCCAGAAGCAGAAAGACACACATGATATATACTCACCCATAAGTGGTTATTAGACATATAATATACTATAAACATACTAAAATCTATATTCCTAAAGAAGGTAAACAACAAGGAAGACCCTAGGGAAGATGCTTAATCCTCATTCAAAAGGTCTAATGTGATGACATCGAAAGCAGAGGAAGACAGGGAATAGGACAGAAGCCTGCAGCAGAGGACCTCTGAAATACTCTACTGACAAAGGTATTAGAGTAGAGGCTGAGATTCATAGCCAAACTTTGGGCAGAGGGCATGGAATTTTATGAAAGAAGGAGGAGATAGAAAGACCTGGAGGAGACAGGAGTTCCAAAAGGAAACTAACAGGGAGAAAAAAAAAACCTGAGCCCTCGAGGTCCTTCAGAGACTGATAACCCAACCAAGGACAATGCACAGAGAGGACCTAAAACCCCTGTTCAGATGTAGCCCATAGACTCAGTATCCAAGTGGGTTCTCTAGTAAGGGGAGCAGAATCTGTCTCTGGCATGATATCAGTGGCAGGCTCCCTGATCACCTCCCTCTGAAGAGGTGAAGCCTTGCTAGGCCACACAGTAAGACAATGCAGCAAGTCCTGATGAGACTTGATAGGCTAGAGTCAGATAGAAGGGAAGGAGGACCTTCCCTATTAGTGGACTAGGGGAGGGACATAGGGAGAAAAGAGGGAGGGGGTTGAGATTGGGAGGAGATGAGGGAGGGTGCCACAGCCAGGATACAAAGTAAATAAATTGTAATAAATAATAAATAAAAATTAGAAAACAGGAGACTCCAAGATGGTGGCAAGCAGAGCGCACCATTTTGGAAAGGCAGAAGAAATGAATCTCCGGAATTGGTGAGTGGAGAGTCAATGGAAGCTAGAATTTGGACTTTTGGGCTTTCTAAAGGAGAGGAGCCACCACAGAATCGTGGAGTGCTAGTAGATTTAGATCAGGCACGGACTTCTCCCAGAAGGAAATAGGGCGCTTCCCTTGTCCGGGCCTCCCTCAGGGAAACCCGCAGACAGCATCAGGCAGCTGAGCTCAAAGCTCACATCTGGGAGATCAAGGCAGCAGAGACAGTGCTCCAGGCCCCTTACAGCAGCGGTCTGCTGCAACCACCCATTGAACACCCATCCCCTCCTTGGACACACTTCCCACTCAGGGCCCTCCAGACCCGAGGAGCGTCCCCTCCCCCATCCCGCTGACTCGATCCCTAGCTAGACCACAGCAGGAAGTGCAGCTGAGCTCGCATCCCAAGCTGGCAGAGTGCAAGAACCCCAGAAACCTCCTCACAGGAGGAGCGCAGGCCCAATCACAGAACTCCAACCACTGAGCACTAACCACAGAGACTCAGATCCACAATATAATTCTTCCTGGATACCAAAGCCGCAAAGCTCAGTGTCTGGGACCCAAGACACAAAATTTGCCACAAAATTTGAAAA
>REGO01000649.1:378552-461039 GCA_010120015.1 Rhombomys opimus | reverse complement strand
ACCTGACAAAACAGAGTCATATGAAAGGGGAGGAGGTCCTCCCCTATCAGTGGACTTGGAAAGGGGCAGGGAGGAGATGAGGGAGGGAGGGTGGGATTAGGGAGGGAATGAGGGATACAGCTGGGATACAGAATTAACAAAATGTAACTAATGAGAAAAATAAAATTAAAAAAAATTAGAAAACAAGGCCATTGGACAAAGACACAACTCATACTTAAACATGAGTTCATAAATAAGAAATCTTTAGAACATAAAATGGAATATAATTTTTCAAAACTTTTAAAGGTATTTTAAAATCCATTTCTAGCCTATTATTATCCTAAAGATATGGAATGATATGATTTAAAGTGCATTCATTTACTGATCTTCAGACTCTAACACCATCACAGCTTTTCTCTTTGACTTGTCTCTGTGCAGTTGTTTTTTCCACAAATTATTTTGTAAATATTTGTGTAAAATCCATGATAGGTTAATGAGATAGACATGTTGCTTACACTAGACTTTGAGGGGCTGTGCAGTGATGTAATTTCATTATTCAAGTGAATGTATCGGGTGAACCACAAAGCAAGTAGTTCTTCTGAATGTAATACAAGTGCAGTGTATGCCATTTTTCAGCTTGACTGAACCAGAGGAGACTTACCAAACTCAGCTCAGCGCAGCAGACTCTGAGGAAGCGTGGAGAGCATGGTGATCATTGTTTGACATGCAGAAAGCTGAAATGGTTTATTCATTTCCATAGACTACACTTTCAACTTCAGATCTGCTTTGTTTCTCTACTTAGCTGTGTCCTCGCTCTTCTCTAAAGACTGCTGTGTATTTCCTTGAGAAATAAACAAATAAAACCTATGAGACCATTCAAACAATTACCTCTGCATAACCTTATTTTCTCTCAGGTATTCTTGATCACACAGCCTCTTCATTCCTGTCATTTCTCTCACAGATGTGTCTTACACCAACACCTTACCACACAAATTTCAAATTGCCATAAATGTGTGCTGGCTTCAAGGAATTGAAAACACATTTTGAAAGTCTGAAGTTGGCTGCTATTTCCACGTGTAAGTAATTGTACATAATGAGTTCAGGTGCCTTATTTATTCAACAGGTTATGGAACGAGTACAACTACCCAGGTGCATTCTGTCCTTCAATGTTCGTCATCCAAAAATTATCACACATGAATAATTTAGGAGAAAGCAAGTTTATGAAGGGAAAATCAGTGAGCTTTCCCTTCATCCTTGCTTTCTTTATTACTCAGAAAATCGAAGAAACCTACACAGAATCCCAAAGCCCTTTCTGTTGCTTTCTCTGTGTCCTAAGAGGAAGCTCAGGAACTGAGTTTCTCCCTTTCTCTGCAGTGTTCACCTGAGACGCCCTCTGGATTTCCCCTTAAGGCTGCAACACCAGGGAGTCCTTCCTGGGGACAGAAGCATAACAAGGTACCTTCTGTGAGAGAATTTTTACTAATGGGTGATGATGCGTGTAAAATGTGTTTTAGTTCATTCTTCATCCCAGTAATGTCCTGTTACTGCATATTACCTTCTATACAACATATCCCCTAAAAAAATGTGGCCCATTGTTGAAATTCCCATCTCCCTGCGTCCTTTTCTCTGTGCATATCCCTGTTAGGTTTAAACCTTATTGTGTGCTTGAAACTGTTTGTCAAGAATGACTAAGACGGCCACTCTAAAACCCAATGTCATTTTGTGTACTGCCACATAGGATTGTCAAAAGAAGCAGACAAGATATTAAATTCAAGGAAGACTGAGCACAAGCATAATTCAAACTGGTTGAATGCAATTAGAAATAAAGAAAAGTCAAATGTGAGGCTTATTGACAAGCCGTTGGATGATTCTGGAGACAGTGCAGATATGATACAGGTACAAAAAGTCAGGGCAAAAACCTAAGTGTCCACATCCTGGTATGGAGAAGAAAAAAAATGTTTCTACCACTGCGAAAGTAAAGAGTTATGAACAGATTGCCACCGAGAGACCAAGTCAAGAACGTGAGAGGTAGTGAGAGCAGAAATCCCTGACATAGTCTCATCTCTACTCAATCAGATTTCCTACTGGAGATTCCAGATAGTCAACGTGCCTCAGCCTTCTTGCTTAGGATATCTGCAGGAGACGGATGAGGACTAACTCTGGCAGGCTAAACAAGATATTCTGCATATATCACTTCAGGCTCAGAGCTGGCCCCTCCATATTTCCTGAGGTTTTTGCCTCCTCCTCCACACCATCTCTTTCCTGTGTTTCTAAGACAATGACTTGCAAACTCTGCTTTTACTTAATTACATCGATAAGTAGATATGAGCCCTTTTCTTTCCAGGTGTAATCATTTTAAATACTAAACTGCTAGGGACTCTCCGTATCTGGCTACAGACTGGAATTCTGATCTAAGCTTCAAATTCCTAGGTGAAAATAGGTTTTTGACATCTCCACTGAAAGTCTCAAATTTTACATATTAAATAGAAGAGTCACTACTCTCTTTCCTCACAGCTTTGAGGCAAATGATGATTTTCATAATTTTCCCATCTCTGTAACCACAGAACTCATCCTCTTACTTCCCCAGCCGATAATGTAGAACTGCATTTTTGTCTCATTCTCTGCAACCTATCTTTGAATGACTTGTGCAATTTCTAAATTACAGCACTTTGTTATCACCGCCTCCCTAACATATCTCAAATAGTGATCTCTCTCTCTCCTTTGTTCTGTTTACCTTGTTTCACTCTCAGCATAGAATTCAAATATCTCAGATAGATATCAGACATAGCAATCTCTCTCTCTCTCTCTCTCTCTCTCTCTCTCTCTCTCTCACACACACACACACACACACACATTCTGCTTGCCTCACTACATTCTCAGTATAGAATTCAAGGACGCCCAAAGAGAACTCTGAAAATGATCAACTATATTATTTTAGATATTTCCTTAAAATGTCAAAAACTTTCCCTATGTAAGATGACTCAATTCCTGATATTTTCGTTTGTTTTAATTTTTTTCACAATTTATTTATTATACATCTCCCTACTCTCCCTAGTCCCACCTTCCCTCCCTCTCTCCCCTTATCCCCTTCCCCTAGTCCAGTGAAAGGGGGCGTTCTCCACCATTGCTCATTTGTCCATAGCTTTTTTAAGTCTCATCAGGACTGCCTGGATCCTCCTCCTCTGCAGCCTCGCAAGGCCACATCACCAGGCGTGAGTGATCAAAGAGCAGGCAACCAAGTTCATGATAGAGGCAGCCCTTGCTCCCCTCACTCAGCGATCCACATGGACAATGAGATGCCAATCGGCCACATCTGAGCGGGGGTCTAGAGCCGCTCCGTCACGACCACCTCGACCAGCAAGGAAGACGCAACCACCAGCTCTTCCTCAAGCAGTTTATTCAGGCCTTTGCAAGTTACTTCTCCCCCGGTACCCCGGGCCCTTCCCAATTATTTAGGCAACCACATCAGCCAATCACAGCCAACCACGCCCACTCATCAGACCTGCAGCAGGCAGCCAATGGGCCAGTGCCATGCTCTCCTTGACCAAATATGGACTTATTTATCAGCAGTCAGTACATCCGGCAGGCGCCATTTTTTAGGCTCAGCAACTTAATAGCCTAATAGCCATGGCTTGTCACACCGCTCCATGCATGTTCTTTGGTTGGTGCATTTGTCTCTGCAGGACTCCCCTGGGTGCAGATCCTTTAACTTTGTGGGTCTCTTTGTGGGGCTACTGTCCCTTTATGTCCTTATATCCCTACCCCCCCTTCTTCTTCCATAAGACTCCTTGTGCTCTGCCCAAAGTTTGGTTGTGAGTCAGAAATTGTGCTACATCTACACAATGGAATACCACTCAGCTATTAAAAACAAGTAAATCACAAAATTTGCAGAAACATGGATGGAACTAGAAAAGATCACCCTGAGTGAGGAAAGCTAGAAGCAGAAAGACGGGCATTGTATACACTCACTTACAAGCGGGCATTAAACGTATGATATAGGACAGCCATCTACAGACCTAAAGAAGCTAAACACTAAGGAGGACTCTAGGGAAGATGTTTAAATCTTATTCAGAATAGCAAACAGGATAGACACCAGAAGGGGTGGACGAGAGGAAACAGGATGGGATCCTACTACATACAGAAGGTCCTCTGAATGGCTCCACTGAACAGGGGATCAAGCAGATGCTGAGACTCTTGGCCAATTCCTGACATTTTAATGTTGTCAAAGTCCCCGTGTAACTTAGTAGTCTACTGAGCTCACTTGATAGCTCTTCATCCTCACGTTTTACATTGCTTCTGATTGTTTCTCCCATGTTCTCTTTTCTTAACTTGAATGTTGTCATCCTTGTCGGGTCTGTCTTTTGACGCTTTCCTTCTGATATTATCTCAAGCATACTCCTGAAAAGGTCTTCTTTAGTCACCCATACGATCCTTGTGGCATTTGTCATTTTCTTCACTTTTCTTGTCCATATCTTATTTTTTGTTTCTTCTCACTAAACTACAGCTTCAAGCACTGGATGGTAAGACCTTTTTGCTGAGCATGACGCATGCCAGGTTTCAGAGCATAATGAAATCAAGCTGTTTTCTGCCTGCCTGCTAGCTCTGACGGTGAATGAATGCACTACATAGTCTGTGGAGCATGAGAGGGAGCTGTTGTCAACAGTCTTACTCAGCTGTGGACACTAAACCCAACGACAACAGTCAGCCAGTCAAGATGAGCCTGCTGGTTCAGGAGTAGCGTTTCCCAAATAGCCCATTGTTTCCTGATTGGAAAGTTCTGTGCTCCACAGGAGGGAATTGGCTTTTACAGTAAACCTGAAATTACAGGGCTACAGTGTTGAAGTTTTAGCTCTCACTTTGTTAAATTAACTGAATATATCAAGAATTTTCTTGATATATTTAGAAATAAATGTTTTATTTATTTCTAAATAAAAAACATTTGTAAATAAATGTTTCCTCCCGCAGTTTAGTGCTACAATCATTTTTCAGTCATACAAGCCTCTTTCTGAATTGGCCAATAGTGACACCTGGTCTAAGGAAAAGAAAATGAATGTTGAATTCCCAGCTAGGAATGGGACATTTGATCTTTAGCCCCAAGGCTCAGAGAATATTGTGAGTAAAAGAAGAGGGAGACAGGATGTAATAGCTGTAGGAATTAGCATGCTTTGATGATTACCCTCATGTACAACTGTTGTCATTTCTTGCCCAAGATCTATACAACAATGGGCCTGTCAATAAATACTTGGACATTGAAGAGGAGGAGTCACAATATTCACCCCTTACTGAGAATTTATATAGAGCTGATGATTGACCACAAAAAGACTTTTGCCCCTAGTGGTGTAGCCATTACTAATGTTATTATATACCTGTCGATGAACCACAATACATGCTCTTATCAAAACTCCCAAAGAAACTCACTGACTCACAAAAAGACGGAAAAAAAGTGACTAAAAAGGGGGATTACTGGGAAAAGGGAGGTATTTCTGGGAGTGGGAGAGGGTAAAGGGTTAAATGTAATGCATACATTGTCTGTGCATGAAAATGTAAAAATATAACCCATTTTGATATAATCAAAATAATGCTAAAGTATTTAAAGGTATATGAGTTCAAGTGATATTAGGAATAAAGTTGTCACAACTATAAACATCTAGAAAATAGCTTGTTAATATCATAGCAAATATGATTTTAAGTAGATTAAAGGAATAATTAAAATTTCAATACAACCTTATAGTTCATGTAGAAAAGAAGATAAGTAAAATCTTAAAACACTAGAGGGAAGAGTCTATAAAACAAGGCTGTGGTTAAGACTGGCGTTTTCTTCATTAAGAGTATCTGAAGGATAATTCAGAGGAAACAGGCACTAAGGCTGGTGCCCAGGAGTCCAGCATGGGCAAAAGCCCTGTGGCCATCAAAAGAGGAAAGCAAGCTGAGGCACTTCAGTTTTGTTCATCATTTATAAGGACACACAATTGGAAATTTTCAGGCGCCTTAGAGAAGAAGTTCAGAACACTTAGCTGGATCCCAGATATCATAAGGCAAAAAATATGTTCCCAGTGGAGCAACATACCAAGCGTTAGATGCTTCGAAGCTAGGTCAGTGGTGTTGAAAGGCAGAGGAAGTGAAAGTAGTAAGAACTAAAAACAACAAAGAAAAGAGTGTGACATTCATCTGCAGAAGACTTCAGCTGAGGGTGTCAACACCTTCCTAAAAGAAGGCAGGAGGTCCCACTAGGTTAGTCAAAGGTGCTGGAAGATCAGAGGACCTGACATTTCTTATCTCATAATAGAGAAAGCAGCTAGCAATAGGAACTAAAGATAAGAATACATGATAGTGACTGCAGAGATCAAAACACTTTCCTGGTAGTATATCCTGGGTTCCAATGTCAACCAATTTATAAGTTTATAAGATTATTTTTTTTCTTGAGCTGTGTTTATTTAATGTAAGAAGTTACAAAAGGAAAGAAACCATGTAGACTATTTAGCTGCATCAGCAGAGACGCAGATTCTCAACATCTGCAAACCTTCAAATCTTCACATCCTCTACATGGTTGAAATGATGATGATAGGGCGTTTAAACATTGCCCAAGACAATTATCAGCTATCAGCCTTGTGCTTTTATTTCTAATCACTGCACTCAGAAAGATGTGATTAACTGTCGTTCTATGTGTTTGCTGTGCATGGTAAATTTCAATTAGTTAAGAAAATTATTAATACTAGAGTTTAGGTATAAGCTTTTGCTCCAGAATACAGTTATTGGCCTGCATGTCTGTCCATTAAATTATTTGAACTAGAGTTACAAAGATTATTTGACCACAAATAAGGTATGGTGTTATAACATTAGATAAATAAGGAAAAATATACAAAAACAAATTTGAAACTAGTTCTCTATTGTGAAAGTATATAAGATGGAAAGTGAAATGTTATTAATAGTACAACACAGATATTGTTCTATTTTTAAAAGTTTTAGAAAATGTAATATTTTTAAATAATTAAAAAGGTATTTTTAAAATGCTGAATGGAGATAATCTAAATTTTCTTTTTTGAAGTTATAATCTAGTCATCCATTGTGTTTTCCTAACTTCTTTTCCTAAATATGATATGCCTTTCTTTATTTTATTGAACAGTTCATACTACTGCCCAGATACATGTATGATTTTCATCCCAGCCTAAATTTAAAAAGACAGTCACAGAGACTTTTCATCATTAAATGAATATTTGTTCTAGAATAAGTAGTATAATACTTTGTCTCAGTATTCATAAGCACACTAGTATGTGTCAAATAAATAGGCACAGGGGAGATAGGGTGTGTAGAGGTATGAGATGATCTAGAGATCTCAGAATCCATTCCAATAAGGCACATTTGGGGGGGGGTTGATAATGGTGGGGGTTGTGATTATTCTGTTAATAATTAAGACATAATTACTGGGATGACAAAGAACTTCACTGGCCACTTCTAAGGCTCATAAGCTACCCGACAACAAGACAGACAGAAACACACTTTTACATTTCTGCTAAAGAATCTCTCCCAGGCTTTATGATGTGTTTTGATATTACCAACATGTCTGATTTGTTACATCTTATTATTAGGAACTTTTTACTTCTACTATGATTATTTTGCATTATTATTTATCTGCCCTATCCAAACTTGCAATATCTTGGCACATTTTATTATTTAGAAAGACTATTATCATCAGCCAAACAATAAATTGCATCCCAGCACTAAAAATCAAACTTACCCTATGAAGGAATGCTTTCTTTATTCCTCTAAAGAGAATAATATGTCATGAATAATGAAGCATAAATCCCATTTGGGTCATAGTTTCAGACGTAAAGAGATGGGAAGAGACAAGAAGTGAGACTAATAGCAGGAAGTCCTTGTGCATCTTTTCATCTTTGAGCCTGTCAAAAAAAATGGAAGTTTGTTCTGAACACAATGTCTATAATTACAGTGGTAGGTGCCAAAAAGAGTTACTGTGACTGTTAAAAAGATAATTGCAGCTACTTTACAATTCAAATCAGTGTTTAGTTACCTTGTGAAATCCAAATGAATGCTGATCTGACCTTATATTTCCAAAAGCCACTCTTGCTTTTTAGCACTTTTTGAGAAGTTTTATTACAGAGGGTGATAAATACTTACACACATTTCAAATGATCAGACATAAAACACCTTCACCCAGCGCCTAGAACACTCTCAAGAAGTTTAGAGAGCATAAAACTCATCTCTCAAAAGCACTTAACATTTTCACATGTAGAAATAACAATTTACACAAATATGGGCTCCTGGTTTGCGAAGGGTCTGGATGAACATCAGAGAGTACTCTCACGCTGGATCTCAGTATGGTAGTGTAAAGGTGTTTCCAGAAGGGCGAGCGAGGAAAAACCTCAAGGAATAGGGTGCTTTCCTGGGCGTTACCATGCCATGACCTTATGAACAGCTCAGTGTGCAATCTTAGGAAATTGTCTGAGTCTGTGCAGACAGGATTCCCTGTTTAGAAGATCAAAGTGGATTTTTTACCTTTCTTAGGAAACAAGGGAAAGCAGAAAGTTAGAATCAGTGAGCATTGCCTCACCCGGGAGTCTAGAAAAGTGTCTAATGAAGATGGAGTTTCCATTGCATGGTGCCCATCTAAATCCCAGCTGAAGTACTTTGGAAGCTGATGACTCTGTTTTATCCACTGGGGCTATGTGAGTTGGTAAGGTAAATCACTGCAGGGTGTTCTATTCTCAAAGGCACTGGAATGAATATTTCTTCTCAGCTCCTTCTCATCTTAGGATGGTCCATCTCCAGGATTCTCTACAATTATCTTTGAGAGATACCTGTGAGATTGGAAATTGGGTCACCCAGAAAACTTTCTCATAGGTTTAAATAGACAAGGAGATGAAATAGTTATCAGAACCAGAGGATAGAGAGGTGGCTGTGAAGGAAGAGATACAAATATTTCTCTGTGGGTTGGTGAAGGTAGCCAAAATAACACATACTCCAAGTTCCCTTAACTGTGTGTGTGTGTGTGTGTGTGTCTGTCTGTATGTATCTATGTGTGTGTCTGTGTGAGTGTCTGTGTGTGTGGATTTGTGTGTGTGTGTGTGTGTGTGTGTGCACATGTGCATGCCTAGCAGTAGAGATTGCCCCTGGGGCTTCACAATGCTAGACCAAACTCTTATCTCATTTTTGATATGTATCTCCATTTGCTAACCTCACTGGGACGCCAAAGACAAGTACACAGACGAATGTGATCAACAGGTTTTCTCTCAGACACAGCCAAGATGGACAAGAGTAAAGACTGTACCTGAGAGGAGAAAACAGAATATCGAGCAACATGTAGCCATCTGAAAGTAATCATCTTGAAAGGCGGCATGCGGTTCCTTCTCGTATCACAGTACCCCAACACCAACTTCTACAGAGTTCTCCAAAACCTCTGTGGATCATTTACATCAGGAATATTTTATATGTTTTCAAAATATTTATAAATATCATCATATCTAGTATTCCAAGTAACATGAAATAGAAGGCATTATTAGTAACCAAAACTTAGACAATTCTAATATGTAATTTTGGGCCATGTAAATAAGAAATTAAATGAGTAAAAGTGAGAATACTATAAACTGAATGCTTGTCATATTACTTCAAATACATGTGGGATAATTTTCTAAATGAATTAAATAAATGTATTCATTCTTTCAGGCAATATAATGTGAATTGTGGTTTGTTTGTTTGTTTGTTTGCTGCTATCTCTAATTCATCCGTGATGAACTTCAATCAGAGAGATAGTAAGGACTTTTTTTCAAGGGCACACTTAGAGCCTGAGTATCCATCCTCAAAGAATGTGGTGTCAGCATCTTTGTTCTGGATCAGAATTTTCATTATCATTTACTTGTGCTTGATGTTGTAAGCAGAGAGTAAACATCACAGAAATGAATATCCTTTGGATTCAAATCATGTCTCTAAAATAAATTGAAATGATAGATATATGTCAGTATGGAATAAATGGATTTTTTCTAAATTGAATCTGTATTATATTGTATATATCATATCAGGGGAACATTTAGAAATAATGTCAATAAAATAGTGTTTTGTCACAAGATAATGATCTCCTGCTGTTACATAACCATGAACACAGAGCCAAGTTGTTTATTTTTCAGAGCAAGGAAAATCAATCCTAGAATTATATTCTATAACAGTGAATTTAGTTCTATTATAAGAAATGATGCATGTTGATTTAATAATTTTGCCTGATGGATGTTCAGGAGGAAAATGACACATATTCTCTCTACCATAGAAAGCCAGAGACATTCTGATTGCTGAGAAAATATACCTGTTGTGTGCTTTGCCTAATCAGAAACAGCCATCCATAAAAGTGATGAGGTTGAACTCCTGTTCTCAGCTGCACCTGTAGAGAGGAGATGATTTATGACCTTGTGAGGGTGCTGTGGCTTCTTGCTTTAATCATGGAATGGTGGCCAACTATGAAGCTATCAAGTGTAAGAGGACACTTACACTTATATATATATAAGTGGATATATACATACACACACACACACACACACACACACATATATATATACACATACATACACACACACACACACACACACACACACACACATATATATATATATATATATATATATATAATTGAGAAATGTGAACTGATGGTACACTGGCCTCAGGAATTCCTATTACATGGGATAATGATCACAACTCGACTTTCATTTAACTCCTGAGAGAACTGAGCACTCATTGTTTATTTGTGTCTAAAATATGAAAACACAGCCTAGAGAAGATCTAATGAAACTCACTCCCTAAAGACACAATAGTTCATGAAGAGAAAAATATTTTAGATGATGCCTTACATTTTTAAATTTTTATTGTTTTCAAGGTGGTTATATATTTTTTTTCCTGATTAAAGGGTAAAGTAAGAAATAAGAAAAGTCAGTCAAAAATTAAATCAATAAGCTCTCCGGTATTTTGAGTCCTAAACATTATTATATATATAATATAATATTATATATATATCCTATATATATCCTATTATTCCACAGAACACTCACTCTTGCAAAATTATTTGTTTTTTTTTCCCTTTGGCAACATATGGCTTACCATTGCCTGTTTGTTTTCCTATGAGCTAGAAGATTATTCTAAAGTAGGAAGTGTAACTTCAATTTTTTTTTCAAAGCTGAGGTATATAGCGAAAGATATGGTCAATGTAGATACTGCTCAAAATACCAATTCTTATGTAAAATTAAGCAGGCTGTGTTTGTGTATGTAGGAATGTGTTAGCATGTGTGGTATTTGTATGTGAGGGAGAGGGAAAGGAGAGGCAGAGGGAGAAGAATTGAAAGAGAGAGAGAGAGAGAGAGAGAGAGAGAGAGAGAGAGAGAGATTCAGTTACAACATAAAGCCTACACACTAGGCTCAGGAAACATGGTAGAACAGGGGTGGAAAGATGACAAGGAAGACGTGGAACCATGGCAGTTACTGTGAAACTGGGAACTGCGTTACCTAGAAATGGCAATGAAGCTACACCTATAACATTTCAACATCATTGCTGCCTTAAAAATTGCTGAACGTGGATGACACCAACAGACATGTTAAAATGAAAGGAGTAAATCTCATGGGGCCTCAATTTTGGATGAAGAGCTACTGTTAATGCAGGATTGCTGAGAGAGGGAGAAAAAATATTTCCTAAGAAAGAGTCCTTCATTTGCTTATCCAATACATAATACAGTTCGATAATATTCATGAAATAATATATTTTTCTTTTAAACTTATTTCTTGATAACGTCATAGCTTGTGGTTTTACGACTTTATTCTTTACCGTAGTCATGTGATTGCCATTGCCGTTTTAAGATACAAAGTTATGCTAAGGCATTTCATCAATGGATTCAAGTTGTCACTCACTACATGAACAGAAGTCTGGTGCTTAGAGTGTAAGTCAAAACTAACTTGAAAGCCATGTCAGAGCATGCCATATAGAAAGACCGGCTATGTGACAATATTGACAACCACATTGAGTGTTATGGAAGATGGTATTTTTCAATCTTTTTCCAATAATTGTGAAGTCCACAATTATTACTCTTCAGCAAAATTAAGAGGAAATTTGTACACAGCAAAAGCATAGCCTCTAAAGAGTAAAACAGTAAGAGTAGCAACAATGTCTGAGTAGCAACAAATACTGAAGGCTATAATGATTCAGTTATTCTTAAGTATGTAATTAGAAATGGGCTGTATAGTGAATCTGATTCCTAGATTGGCTGATATACTTTTCTTGCTCCTGCTATAGTTGGAAAACACTAATGGGGACAAACACTGGAATGGATAGTTTTGAGTTCTGCAACTGAGTCCTCTGACACTTGTCCCAGATTATCCATATAAAATCACTTGTTCATCCCATATTGTATCAATAATGCAAAACATGTGTTCATTTATATTTAATTTTTCAGATTTAAATTAGTGTTTCCCAATATAATATTTTTATTGATTATTTGATAGTTTCATATAACATACCATGATCAGTTTTCCTCTGACATTAAAAAAAAAAAAAAAAGCAGTATGTATTCTTATAGTAAGATCAGAAAACAAGTAACAGGACAGAAGCATACCACACAGGGCCCCTGAAAGACTCTGCCTAGCAGTGTATCAAAGCAGACACTAAGACTCATAACCTTCGGCAGAGTGCAGGGAATCATATGAAAGAAGGGAAAGTTAGTATGATGTGGAGAGGATAGGAGCTCCACAAGGACCAAATATATCAGGTCACAGGCATTGTTTCTGAGACTGACACTCCACCAAGGACCATGTAATGATATAACCTAGAACCTCTGCTCAGATGAAGCCTGTGGTAGCTCAGTAACCAATTGGTTTCCCATAGTAGGTGAACAGGGACTATTTCTGACAGGAACTCAGTGGCAGGCTCTTTGACCTCCCCACACTCCAAGGGAGAAGCAGTCCTGCTAGGCCACAGAGGAGGACTTTGCAGCCAGTCCTGAAGATACCTGATAAAACAGGTTCAGATGAAAGGGGAGGAGGTCCTCCCCAATCAATGGACTTGGAAAGGGGCAGGGAGGAGATGCGGGAGGGAGGGTGGGGTTGGGAGGGATTGAGGGAATGGGATACAGCTGGCATACAGAGTTAATAAAATGTAACTAATAATTAAAAAGTAAAAAAGAAATATAAAACACAATTTGTGTGATTATTTAAAGAAAAAGATGTGATTTGTTGATACAGGTAAACAATTCATGTGTTTTAAATTGTCTGAATGCTTCAATGTGCTCACTGTGGTAGTTTGAATAGGAATGGCCCTCATAGATTCCTGTGTTTGAACGCTTGGACATAGGCGGTGGCACTATTTGAAGGTGTGGCCTTGGGAGGAAGTATGTCGCTGTGGGGTTGGGCTTTGGGGTCTTATATGCTCAAGCTCACACAGTGAGCTTGATGTGACCACCATCTCCTTTTGCTGCCTGTGGATCAAGATGTAGAAGTCTCAGCTCTTTCTCCATGTCTGCCTGCATGCCACCATGTTTCCCTCCAGGATGATAATAGACTATGAAACTATAAGCCAGCCACAAATTAAATGTTTTTCTTTATAAAAGTTGATATGGTCACACAATAAAACTCTAACTAAGTCACTCACATATTTCTTCTAGATTTTTTAAATATACAACAGAGTTTTATATACAAAGTATTATCTTCATTGTACAAAGAACACCAGAAATACTTGCTCCAGCTGATATACCACTTAGTAATTTATCAGTAAACAATTACCTCTCCCTTCCTCTCCCTATTCTTCTCAGACTCTGATTGGTTATTCTACACACACTAAGATACATGGACAGTCTCGCTCAAGAATACACACAAGACAATCATACATGCACACATATTAAAAGTAAAAAATAAGAAGTTAAATCTGGATTCAAACACATTTGAAAAAAAATTATTTAATTCCACTAGCCTTATGTGCTGATCTCTAAAACAGGCAGCAATGTAAATTACAGACAACTGATTGTAAGGACAGACAAAATAATTAATGCATTTCTTGGTTCAGGGAAATTATTTTTTATAAAAACAAGAGAAGGAATTATCTGAGTACTTCTAATTGTTTATCAGAAAAATTTCCAAATACTGAAACATTGCATTCCTTAATTAAGATTCCAAATACAAAGTTGTGGTTTGATTAATATAGACTGGCTTGGACTTTTTTTTTAATATATACTTTTAGACCAAAAAAATCAAAGAGTGGAACTCAGAAAAAAAAAAAAAAAAAAGTTAAATGCTAAAAAGAAGTGAATGTGTGCAGCTAATGTAGTAGGAATAGTTTGGGGGGAAAATGTATAGCCAGATGAAAGAAATAGGTCATACCAGGTCATTTTAATAACCTCAAAAATACCTCTGCATAACCCAGGATAATAGGACAAATAGGCTAGGGCCAAGAAGACAGATAAGGGGTCAACACGTAATATCCACTGTCATCAGTGGGCTGAATATATTTCCTCAGTAGGTGATGACATCCGTGACAATGTGGCGGTGGCAACCACTTATTAAACCATTACCCCAGGAATTCAAGCAGAGACATGATAGCACTATCTGTCTTTAAATTCCTTCTCAGCCTTGAAATTTATTTTTCTATAGTAAGCTGCATTATTAAGGAATCGCTTGAGATTGGCTCTATGTGTCTAAGAAAGAAAAAGACGGGAGAGACTGCCTCCATTTTTCCCTGAGCACATAAAAGTAAATAATTTCATTGTTAAGCAAACAAATACCACAGAATACCTCAAATAGCCACACAAAACCAGACACTTAAACTCAATTTTCATCTTCAGTTACACTGAAAACATCCTGAGAAATTCTAACTAATCCTGAATTCGGTGTTGTTAATCCTTTATTTCCTAAGTCAGGTGTCCTCCAAGCGCTATGTTGCTGTCTGGCATTATTACAAATCTGGGCTATACCTCCTCAGTCTAGACAGAATAATGACAATAATGATCAGTTTGTTCCCAGAATTTGGCTTGTTTTTTATATGCTGAGCTCCATTCAGATGGTACTTGGCACCACATGCCCTGTTTCTCTAGACCAGGGCATCAGAAGCTGGCAAACATCTGCAGCAAGTTCCAAGTTTCTGCCATTTCCCATAAACAAGAGAGAGAGAGAGAGAGAGAGAGAGAGAGAGAGAGAGGGAGAGAGAGAGAGAGAGAGCACATAACCACTCTCAGGAGACTTGCTTGCTTATCTATTTACAAATGGACAGAGGTCACTTCACTTATTGTATTTGTAAACCTGGCAAGCAAGCATCAGTAAAGGAGCATTTGACACCTTCACTTTCAGATTCTTGATATTAAAAAAAAAAAAAAATCATGAGGTTTACCTTTTCCTGGAAATTTCTCAAGATAAAGAAATTCTGCTGCAAACGTTTTCTCTCTTAGACACAGAAAAATTTATATTTTTGCCACTTTTAATCTGTCAAAAGACACAGGAGCCTACCACAGACAGCCTCTAAAAGACTACTAATAGAGGTATCTAAGCAGAGGCTGAGACTCATAGCCAAATTTTGGGCATTGTGCAGGGAATTTTACGAAAGAAGGGGCAGATAGAAAGACCTGAAGAAGACAGGAGCTCCAAAAGGAGACCGACAGAAACAAAAAACTGAGCCCTGGGGGCTCTGCAGAGACTGATACCCCAACCAAGGACAGTGCATAGAGAGGACCTAAATCCCCTGCTCAGATGTAGCCCATAGACTCAGTCTCCAAGTTGGTTTCCTAGTAAGATAAAAAAGGGCTTTCTCTGGCATGAACTCAGTTACTAGCTCTCTGATTACTTCCTCCTCAGGGGTGTATCCTTGCCAGGTCGCAGAGGAAGACAATGTAGCCAGTCCTGATGAGACCTGATTGGCTAGGGTCAGATAGAAGGGGAGGAGGACCTCCACTATCAGTGGACTAGGGGAGGACCATAGGAGGAGAAGAGGGAGGGAGGGTGGGATTGGGAGGAGACAAGGGAGGGAGGGTGGGAATGGGAGGAGACAAGGGAGGGGGCCACAGCCGGGATACAAAGTGAATAAACTGTAGTAAATACTAATAATTGATAAAAAATAAATGAAGAAAAGAAATTGTGCTGCAAACATTTTCTCTTTTAGACACAGAAAATTTTACTTTTGCCTCTTTTAATCTGTCAAAAGACAGAAATCCTGTCAGAGATTTATCTGTCCTTTCATTTTGTTTTCTTTTTAATTTTAACAAAATAATTTTTTAAAAATACATTTTTATAATAATAAGCTAAAATGCAGTTGCAAATGTATAAATAACAGAACTCAGACCTGATGTAAGGAGGGCAATGGCTCTGCCCTTTCTCAAGGTAAGAGTTGAGGTAAAAGTTCACATAGCACCACATAAATTCCTGCGTTTTTTTTTTCTCCAGGGCCATTTACCACCTTGCAATAGCTCTGCTCCCTGTGTTCCTTTCTCCCCTTGTGTCATCTGTCTCCCCTGCTTCATCACACTTTCTTTCAACATTTTAAAGAGCTCTGACAAGAGTTAAAGTTCATGGAAGCCATAAAATCTAACCTGAAACCTTCGCTGATGGATAGTCTTTGAGGTCCCTGTAAGTAAAAAGCCTTGGATGCCTTGGTGAAGAATTCACTAAAAAGCAGCCTTTCTGCATGTTTTTCAAGGCAGGAAAGCAAAGCATAAACTTTTTTTCCCCTGTAATATAGCTGAAAATTAAACTTTAAATCAGGAAAATGCTCCATTTATTAAAGGCACTACACTGAAACTGTTTAGAAGCCACTTATAAAAGCTCATACAACTAATAAAACTATAAAGCTAATAAAACAGTAAAATCAATGAATCAGGAGGACATTATTATAGCACTTATTATATTGATAGTGCATTGGCAATTCTTTATATATTGAACAGCAAAATACAATATGCAAAGGAAAACTCGTCACTTCTCTAGTTCTACCTGACTTTGCAGATCATCACTGTATTGGCTCTTTTGATTTTGTTAAAATGTAGTCCAATTTAGATACAGAGAATTCAAGGCTATTTTAAAAATCTAAGAATTCCTAGATGATGTGCCATCCCTAGCATTCTCCCTATTATAAAGAGAAAATAAGCAGTTTTAGTAAAATAATTTATCTGCTTGAATTCAAGTAAATATTTTAGTAACTTTTTTTTCTTATTTACCAAATTTAATATAGTCTATGTGTGTATTGGAGTATTGAAATTCCTCTTTACATTATTTTATATATTCAAATCATCCAAAGTATGCCTGTACCTGGGCATTCTCCAGAGGTGACACTCTACGACCTGTCAGTTTTTTTTCTTATCTTTCCTGGCTTTTGACTCACCTAATTGGTTGTCACCTACAGTCACTATCAAAACTACCTGCATATTAACATTTCTCATTCCTATGCATTAAACCAATCAACTAATAATTTTGATTGCTGGACACCATGACATAGAAATCAATAAAACAATTATGCACACTTTTTGTCAGTGATTGATTTCTATTGGTGGTGTTACAGACAACATTGTCTAAATACTACAATTATGAAAAAGCTTAGAAAAGTGCAAGATCGTAAAAATATTGTATAAAAAGACTTTTGTTTAACACATTCATTTAGGATGGCACAAAAAAGATAGGAGTATGTGAACTATGTGAGGATGTAGAGAATATGATTTCTGAACTGTCAGTTCTTGACTTCCAGAGCACACATTTTCTGGAAGTACACATCTTGTGTGTACTCGAACCAGTAGTGCCACCTGCTAAAAAAGGACCGTGCATGGGTATAACCTAGACCCCTGCTCAGATGTAGCCCATGGCAGCTCATCATGCCCTAGTAAGGGGAACAGGGACTGTTTCTGACATGAACTCAATGACTGGCTCTTTGACCTCCCCCCCCCACCCCCGAGATAGGAACAGCCTTGCTAGGCCACAGAGGAGGACTTTGCAGCCAGTCCTGAAGAGACCTGATAAACTAGGGTCAGATAGAAGGGGAGGAGGACCTTCCCTATCAGTGAACTTAGAGAGGGGCACGGAGGGTGGGATTGGGAGTGAGGGAGGGGGTTACAGCTGGGATATAAAGTAAATAAACTATAATATAAAAAATAAAAAAAATATTTTTAAAAAAATTATGTATGAACTTTTTCTTCAGTTGTTAACATGAGAAAGAGAGAACTGTTAGGACCAATTAAAATGATGAGGGACACAGCAGATTTTATATGAAAGAGGTTTATTGGATGGAGATGAAGAGAGAGAGAGAGAGAGAGAGAGAGAGAGAGAGAGAGAGATGATAGGGGAAAGGGAGGAGGTACCCCAACAGAAAAAAGTGGAGAGAGAAAGAAGGTAAGAGGGCAAGAGATAAGAGGGTAAGAGAGAGACAAAGTGGCTGGTTTCTCCTTTAATGGAGCAACTGAACCAAGCCTGCAGGTGTGGTTGTTGGGGACACATGATGACATCATAGGTTGCTCGGCAGCCTAGAAGCAGGCTGCCTAAATACCAACATTCTTCCCTTTTTCTATAATTAAAAAACTGTGGAGCTTGGTCTGCTTCTCATATAAGGCAGGCATATACATTTAGGTTGGTTGGAAACAGCTCTTGGTTACCATGTAAGGGGGTGAGATAGAGAAAGAGAACACAATAGCAACAAAATGTCCAGATTACCTGGTCAAGAGGAGGAGGGGAAGCCCCTGCCCTGGAGAGTTCAGGGTAGAGGTTGCCAGGAAAGAGTTGCCAGCCATGCAAGGCAGCAGTAGGGACTGAGGAATGCTGGGAGAACCTGCAGCTACTTCTCCTGGGTCTGAAGCACACCATTCCAGCCTTTTGTTAATAAGTGAATAGGGTGTAGATTCTCTTCAGCTACTTCCTGCTGACTCTAGGGGTGCTTGTAGGCAGGTCAAAAGGCTGAAATGCTGGCGAAGTCCAGGAAGAACAGGCTGTTTTGATGCTGTCCAGGGTATTTGAGAACATCCATGGCTGGGAGGGAGAGTGCAGGTCCAGCTTGTTGGAAGTCTGTGAGGTCAGACTGGAACACTTGTGGTAGCTGCTTTGGTGCTGTTGTGGTTATAGGAAACACCTGGGTCTGGCCGGATACTGGAACATAATTGAGACCAAATTTGTTTTCAGAAGTGTGTAGGCTTAGAAGCCCTTGAAGCAGGCACTAGGTGTAGAAATTTGAAATCTTCCAGAGACATCCCAGAGGAGAATCAGGAGGAACAGATGGATGGACTGTTCCCATTGGGCAGGAAGGAGTGGTAGGAGGTGTTTTCACCAACCCAAAGTGAAGACTCACCAAATGGCTGGTGTTGGGTGGACGAATGTAGCAGTCAGCCGGATGCCAACCAGAAAGGAAGACCCAACAATCAGCTGGTGTTGGATGTAGGAATGTAGCAGCCAAGTAACCAGGAAAAGAAAGTCCCAAAACCAGGGAAAGGGGAGGAATTCCACCCTCTGAGATAGGCAAAAAGTTCATTACTTATGTGGAGCCCAATTGACCTGAGAGGTGGATTCTGGTGGATTTCCTGCAGCTTACAAGAATTACTTTTAAGTTTTACAAAGCAAATTAAACTTTAGACATGTTAGCATCACAATTGTAATCTGTACTGAAATATACATTGTAGAAATGGCTGTAGACTTACACATTTGTGTTAACAGCATAAGCATCCTTAAGGTGAGCTCTGAAAAGGCAGAAGCCTTTCGTGAAGTAAAAGAGACAAAAGATCACTTGATCTTAACCTTTAGTATAAGTACACATTACGGAGATTTAAAATCTTGAGCTTGAAACTAGGATAGTGGGTAGTACAGTGCAATGTTTTATATTAGAGTTAGTTTAGTAAATCAGAGCTCTATAGATAAAGGTCAAAGCTCTGGACAGTCAATACAACAGAAGCAACAGGAAGAAAGAGTAGGCGTGTTTACCTATTTAGGATACCTTAATTCACTTTAGACCTTGCAAACTTTATAACTTGCATTCACCAACTTAAAACTCTTTCTTAGACCCTCAAACAACATTTTTCTTAGGCTTTTGTATTTAGTTATTTACCATAAGACACAGGTGAGACTGCTAAGAACATTTATTGTCCTTTAGCTGAAGAGATGGTAAAAAGGTTCCATCTGAGTCCTGTTTCCTGAGTCTGGCAACAAGGCATGTTATGTCTAGGACTGACAACAGCAACTCTAGGACTCAGGCTTAAGGCCTAGTCTCCTGCATATGAAGAAAACTGAGATGGCACCTGAAGTCTCCCAAGACAGAAGTTGGCAAAATGTCCACGGGACCTCAATGTGAAGCCAAAACAGACCTGCAATGTTACCCTGGGCTGGGCAATGGTAGAAGAGGTGACTGAATCTAGGAGCCATTTGTCCTCCACCAGGCCAAGGACCTGGAAGGCTGGAACTGTCTGTAGCTCTTGTGGTAGTTATGCCTCCATGGCTGGACACAGAGGACAAGCCTGTATGGGTGCATTTTGACTTTGAGGGGCCAGTCTGCCAGCAGGCAGCCGTGGCTTGTTTAGGCAGCTGCAGGACCAGCATCTCCTTTGGCTGCATTTGAAATAGTCACCTGGTGAATTTTACTTTTGGCTATATCCTGGCAGGACGGGGCATTGTAGACCTCATGTTTTGTGTGCTGAAATGCCAACAGCCTCAGAGCAGCAGCCAAGGTCTGGAGCATAGCTTTTGCTGTAGATGAGCCTGTGGGGAAGGCTTTTCTCTTATTATTTTACTGTCTCCTGTATGACTCAAGGGCCATCCTCAGCTGTTTATTAAGGATGGCAGTGAGACCATGTTTGCAGCTGTAGGACTATCAATATATTTTTGGACATGTTAGAGGATTTGATCATCTATGAGATGACTGCCTGTTAACTTGCATTCTTTAGCCATCAAATACTAGGACTGAAGTTGTGTCCCTGTTAAGTTGGAGCCTTAAAAGTCATAAATATAGTCCATTAAAGTGAGAGCATACAGTTTTTATATGATTTAGTATATTAAATGTTTATAGCCCATAAAAGTCTAAGGCTATGCTATAGATTATAATATTACCATTTTTAAAAAACAAGACAAAGCATATTTTAACCTTTTGATAGTGAAGATAAAGCACAATGATCAAGTTTCAATATAAATAAATGCATTTAAATTAATAGATCTTAATTTAGAGTATTGGTAAAAACCTGTATGTACTAACCCTTGAGTTATGAGTTTTAAAACCAACAATATAGTAGGACAGTATAAAGCAATTTTAAAATTACATTTGAATTTGTTATACCAAATTTATTAGCCAGAAAGCCTAGTAGTGAATCCTAGGCAGCACATGGCAGGGGAAACAGCATTTATTAATTTAGGAACTTATAAAGACATAGACAGTTAGAAGTACATTTTAAATTAACTTAATTGGAATAGACCTTTATAATTTTGAGATTTTAGCATTATATAAAAATTATTTTGAACCAGGGCTGAATCATATATATAGCATGTTATAAAAATATAACTTTAAAGTTATATAAAAATTCATACCAATTTAAAATGAGACTTGTTTTTAGTCTAAAAGGAGAAAAAAAATAAAGTTAGTTGTGATTAAGGCAGTCTTTTAAATGTAACCCCAATGAGAAAAGTATAGAAATCATTTGATAAGAATTTATCGCATTATATATAATATATATATATTATATATAATATATATATATTGGAGTTTTGCAGGCCTGGCGGGGGGCGAGCGCGTGGTGTGGGGTTTTATTTTAAAATCAACGTGGCGGCTCATGTTAAACTCAGCTGTGGGGGCGCAGTGAGACCCTGGGTTCGCTGGTGGTCAAGGCTGTTCCTGCCTGGTTCAAAACTCTCTGCCTGCGCGGGTGGCACAGCTGATCTGAACTCTGGGCAACTGGAAACCCTCCTCTGCGAGGCAGCGTCTCTGGGCGGGCAGGCATTCCAGGGGATGGGGCCTGAAGCAGTGGTGTGGTGCACGTTAAAGCCATCTGCTTGCGCAGGGTCCCCAGCAATGGCTTACCTAACAGCAAGAGTTGAGAAGCATTCTTTGTGTGTGTACAAAGCGGCAGTTTCAGCATCTGGCAGGAGCATTTTAGTTTTCCCAAGGAGATTTTGGCACAGCTGAGTGTCTGCAGTGTCCCTGGTGCTCGGTTCTTGAGCAGCCTTGAGCAGAGGGACAGGTGTACGCAGTAAGGGCAGTTGAGAGAAAGCATAGACAGAACAGAAAAAAAATTTGTTGCAAGCATCATGGTCTGATTAAAGGGGTCCTGGCATGACTAGACTAGGTCCTACCAGGAGAGTCCTTCCTGGCCAACACACCAATGTTAGGACCAATTAAAACGATGATGCACACAGCAGACTTTATATAAAAGAGGTTTACTGGATGGAGATGGAGAGAGAGAGAAGGAAAGAGTTAGACATGATAGGGGGAAGGGAGGGAGCACCCCGACAGAAAAAGGGGAGAGGGAAGAGTGTAAGAGGGCAAGAGAGAGACAAAGTGGCAGGTTGATCCTTTTATGGAGCAACTGAACCATGCCTGCAGGTATGGCTACCTGGCGGGGGACACATGATGACATCATAGTTTGCTAGGCAACCCATCAGCAGGCTGCCTAAACACCAACAGGTACAGCCATCACACACCTTGTATTTGCTCTGAATTCTGAATGTTATTTAGAAAGAAGAAACAATGGAAAGGTATTATTGAAATACATAGGACAAACTGATTGAAAATGGATCACTGTGAGTACAACGGATCACCATGACTATATGTGATCAACCTTGCAAAATAGGTATATAAACTAGATGAAAGTAAGGATAATATTTATAAGTTTTTAAGACTGTATTCCACTGACTATTGTCTGTACATGATTGCCCCTGACTATTTATTGCAAATAAACTTTCAATGTAATACTTCTAAGTTGAAAGAGAGTTTTCCTACATAAACTGAGGAATAAAATTATTTGGAATAACCCACAGGTAGAATTACCATTAATTTTTTCATATATTAGGGTTAAGTATATTATCAAAATGTAGCTGGGCTTAATTTATCATCCTTCATGATTTATGTATTGAAGTCCTAACTTCCAGCATAACTGTTGAGAGAGAGGACTTCTAAAAATGTGAGGAGGTAGGAAACAAATCTTTATTATTATTATTATTATTATTATTATTATTATTGAAAATAAATTTGTCTTTATTACATCCTAAACACAGGATGCTCTCTGCACTCCTTCCAATTCCTCCACACCTACCCTTCTGCCGAGATCCTTTTGTTTCCTCTTTAGAAGAAAGGTGGCCTCCAAGAGACAGCCAACTTTGGGAAACATGTGGAAGAGGGGGAGAAGAGATTGTATTACTCAGACAGTATAAAGACATCAGAAAAATGTGGCCCACAGAGTCAACTAACCAGGGCTCACATGGGCTCACAGAGCCTGAGGTGGCAAGCATGGAGAAGATGTGGGTCTGTAACACATCCTCTGCATACATGTTATGCTGTTAACAAGATGCTTTTGTGGGAATCTTAATAGTAGAAGCAGGTCAGCTCTGACTCTACTCTTGAGACTCTTTATTCAGAAGGCAAGTCTGATGGGCAATAACTGCTGTCCTTATAAGAACTGACACACGAGGTTCAAGCTGATGGTATGGTCTTGAACTTGAAGCTGTGAGTAAAGAATTTCTACGTTAAGTCTCTGGCATTTTTAACAGACATCCCAGCAATAGGCTACATCACTAAGCGATGTTCCTCCACCACCCTGTGTCTACTCTGAACTTTGTATCAGTGCAGATGTTAGCTCGTGTGTTAGCTTCCTGGGTCTACCATCACAATGTACCACTAGTCAGTGATTTAAAAACAGAAAATAGCCGATCATGCTATAGCAGAAAATTTGGAAATCAAAATGTTGGTCATACCATTCAGACATTTAAAAATTAAATGTTTTGAGTCAGTTTTGAAACTCTTTAGAAACCTATCAGTTTTACTTAAGCAAGAATGAACTCCACACCTTTATTATTTCCTGTATTGGACTAGGACACTATGCATTATTATGCAAGGACCCTAATCATTGTAAGGATCATGTACTAGGAAAAGTCTTTATTATGAAGTGTACATCACAATTAAACTCAAACTATCTTCAAGAATAGTTATAAACTCAGTTATGACCAAGGGGGTTAAATCCAGATACTACTTTTCCTCAAATGAGATTGTTGACAGTGGAAGAAAGACTCGGGCCAATCAACTCAGCTACCACCCAGGGCCCAAATTCAGTGTTTGAGTCAGCTTGCCCCAACATCTACTCCATCTACAAGCTGCTAGAACACATGAAGGATCCAGTCCTGAAGAACCAAAGCCTCAGGAGCACCATGACTCTCAGCAATAGCAGGATTGCCTAGACAAATTTTGGCAACGGTTCAGTACTGTTACTGTGTTAGAATCCACAACCTCCCATGGCAGCTCAGTCTCCAAGTAGGTTCCCGAGTAAAGGGAACAGGGGCTGTGTCTGACATGAACTCAGTGGCTGGCTCTTTGATCACCTCCCCTTGGGGGATGCAGCCTGGCCAGATCACAAAGGAAGATGATGCAGCCAGTCCTGATGAGACCTGATAGGGTAGGGTCAGATGGAGAGGGAGGAGGACCTCCCCTATCAGTGTACTGTTGGGGGAGAGCAAGGGAGGAGATGAAAGAGGGAGGGTGGGATTGCGAGGGAATGAGGGGGGAGGCTGCAGCTGGGATACAGAGTGAATAAACTTGAATAAACTGTAATTAATATAAAAATTTAAATTTAAATTTAAAAAATAATTTGAAAATAAAAAGAAACTACAAACCTTGAACCAGACCAATGACTCTTTGCAATGAATATTTGCATGTATATATTACACATACTAGGTGACAGGTATGAGAAAAAGGTATGGTCATTGAAGGAGCAACATGTCATTGTCCAATAAAGTCAGTAGGGTGGTGTTCAGCAGCCTGGAATTTGCTTAGACTCAGACACCAAACAAGATGCTCAGCCCAGTGATTTCCCTAGCTCTGAGCAATGACAGCATGTCTGATAGGAAGAATGGTTCATTGTCTGGATTGGATCTCCTCAGAAGTCCTCCATGGTCCATACTTTCCTTGGAGGCTGTGTTGATGGTCATTGTCTATACTGCTGTTCTAGGCCATGATAAAGCTTGAGGTCTACATGGATGTCGGTGATCTGTGTTGCTGCTGAAGGCCAAGTTTGGGTCCATAATCCTATTTCATCCTGGCGCTGTGTTGAAATCCAAGGCATATGTTACCACCTAAAGCCAGGCAGATGCCAGTGGTCTTTCCTGCCACATGAAGCCATGTTGATGCTTGTGGTCTTTGCTACCACTGGGTGCCATGCTGATGTGAATGGCCTGTGCAGGCATCAGAGGCCATGTTCATGTCTATGGTCCATGTTAACACCTGAGGCCATGGGGATGTCTCTGGTCAGTGCTGCTGTCTGAAGCTATGTTGGTGTTAATGGACTGTCCTGACACATGGAGCTATTTTCATGTCTGTTGTCTATTTATGGTCAGTGCTGCGGCCTAGGGTCCTGTTAATGTCCTTGGACCAGAATGCTACCAGGGTTGTTAATGGTGTCTGTGGTCTGTGTTAGCCCAGAGGCCATGTTCATGTCCATGGCCAGTGCTGCCACTGGATACCATGTGCCATTGCTGGAGGCCATGTTCATGTTTGTGGTCTGTGTTGTTGTCAGCAAAGATCGTGCAGAAGCCTAAGATCTCTGTTCCTGCTGGCTGTAAAAGATGAAGAAGCTACTTTTGCAGTGGTATCAGTGACTGCAGACACACGATTGAGAAAGAGGGATGTGGAAGGCTTCTGTGACAGCCCCAACACCCCCAAGCCACCCCAAAAGTAACAGCTTTAAAAGGAAGCTATCAAAAAGAACTTTAAAATTTGTGATGAGGATGCTGAAGTATAGCTCTCCATGATTGATGGCATCTGGCAGGGATGCAGATGGAAAAGGACTCAGTTCTTTTTTGTTGTTGTTAAGGGGTTGACCACTGGGAGTTTGACAGTGCTTCAGTACACAAACTGGACATTTTTGTTGGGAGGATGGGAAAGACACAAAAGTGGGAGGGTGGACATGGGAGGACTGAGAAGTGAGTATGATCAGAATGCATGATGTGATCTAAATAAATAGATGATAGATAGATAGATAGATAGATAGATAGATAGATAGATAGATAGATAGATAGATAGGTAGATAGATACATAGGTAGATACATAGATAGATACATAGATACATAGATTTATAAATGAAATTCTTGTTTTCAACCTACTTGTTATGATGGCTTGCACTGGACAAGCCCATCTTGACCTTGCTGTCATAAGGAGTTTTAATAGAGAATTCTGTTTTTATCAATTCATTTCTTATTGTGTCATCTTATGCTAGCAAAATTACTTTACAAAGGAGGTATTATACTTGATTTCAGGATCACAGTCTTTATTATCTCCTCTTAGCTTCTGGAGATTATTAGCAAAGATTGTCATCCATTCTTTGAAGTAAAACTACACGATTCTAATCTTTGTCCCCTCTGCTAGTACCTGGCATTCTTCTTTGCTGTGTGTCTTGTCTTTTCTTAACCTTTTCCTCTATCTATGCACCTGTATCTATACTCTTTGTATTATGAGGATATTAGTTCCATTGGATTAAGGCCCTAAGTTATGAAGACCTCAATTATTGATTTTATCTATGGTGGAAAAATGTCACAATCACAATTTGTAAATAAGTCACAATCATAAATAGCAAGTATTAGAACTTCAACATACAAGTTTAGAACCACATATTAATCCAATGATCTAACATGTAGAAGATGGTAAAAGAGAAACTACTTCAAATGAGAAGATACTGTTTGAATACTGAATTGATCATCTGTGGGCATACTTACTTGTTAATGTTTAATTTGTTAACATGGATGATTAACTGTTCAGCTCTATCTACTTAGTGTGGCTTTTGGTATAAAACATTTCTATTACTGTATGCTAATTCTTATTTTCACAAATTCCATAAAACATGCATATTTATATATAAAGACAAGTATGTGTTGTGTTGCATGAAAGATGATAGAAACAGCAGAAAAGTAAACAGAAGGATGGTTTTCTGGCTTAGATTTGTGAAAAAGACATTGCCTACAAAGTAACAAATCACATCATGGTGCAGATATAAAATACAGGGTTTTTCAGTTTACATTTTGAAATAATAGAACATAATTTTAAATATAAAATTCACTTCATAAAGACTTTGGCCCTTCCTTTTTGACTCAATATTCTTTTTCTTTCTGGGTGTGTTGTTTTTGATTTTTTTTTAAATTTTTATTTTTTTATATTAATCACAGTTTATTTACTTTGTATCCCAGCCGTAGCCTCCTCCCTCATGCCCTCCCAATCCCACCCTCCCTCCCTCATCTCCTCCCTGCCCCTTTCCAAGTCCACTGATTGGGGAGGACCTCCTCCCATTTCATCTGACCCTGGTTTATCAGGTATCTTCAGGACTGGCTGCAAAGTCCTCTGTGGCCCAGAAGGACTGCTCCTCCCTTGGGGGGTTGGGAGGTCAAAGAGCCAGCCACTGAGTTCATGTCAGAAATAGTCCCTGTTCCACTTACTATGGTACCCACTTGGGTACTGAGCTACCATGGGCTACATCTGAGCAGAGGTTCTAGGTTATATCCATATATGCTCCTTGGTTGGAGAAATAGTCTCATAAAAGACCCTGTGCCCTGATATATTTGGTCCTTGTGGAGCTCCAGGTCTCCAGGTCATACTAACTCCCCTTCTTTCATATGATCCCTGCACTCTGCATAAAGTTTGGTTATGAGTCTCAACATCTGCTTTGATACACTGCTAGGTAGAGTCTTTCAGAGGCCCTCTGCAGTAAGCTCCTGTCATGTTACTTGTTTTATCCAACTTCCAGTGTCCATCCCATTTGTCTTTCTAAGTGAGGATTGATCATCTTACCGAAGGTCCTCTTTCTTTTTTATCTTCTTTAGGTCTGGAGAGGTTGTGGAGAAAGGGGAACCTTTCTGCATTGCTGGTGGGAATGTAAACTTGTACAACCACTTTGGAAATCAATCTGGCACTTTCTCAATTAGGAATAGCACTTCCTCAAGATCCAGCTATACTACTCCTAGGCATATATCCAAAAGATGCTCAAGTACACAACAAAGACATTTGTTCAACCATGTTCTTAGCAGCTTTATTTGTAATAGCCAGAACCTGGATAAAACCCAGATGTCCTTCAATGGAGGAATGGATACAGAAATTGTGGTAATTTTACACAATAGAATACTACTCAGCAGTTAAAAACAAGGAAATCATGAATTTTGCAGGCAAATGGTGAGAACTAGAAAAGAACATTCTGAGTGAGGTATCCCAGGAGCGAAAAGACACACAGTATATACTCACTTATAAGTGGGTACTAGACCTATAAGATAGGACAAACGTACTAAAATCTGTACACCTAAAGATTCAATATTCTTATAGTCATATATATATATACATATATATATATATATACACACACATAATGGTATATATACACATACATTTATATAAGTCTCTCTCTCTCTTTCTAAATATATATACACATATATATACATATATATATATGTATATATATATGTGTGTGTGTGTGTGTGTGTGTGTGTGTGTGTGTGTGTTTAACTCCCTCAAAACAACTGAAGGTTTTAATTTCAACTGAGTTCTGGATAAACTGTACTTTAAAAGATAGGAATGAAAAACAGTGGAACACTTGTCATAAAAATATATAGTCCTGTGTTAAATGCTGTATTTGGAGTAGCCACGAATTCACAGTTAGGTTAAATAAGAAAAAGCACTGAAGCAAATGAAGAGGTATTTTCCTTTCTAATCATCCATTTGATCACAAACAATAGTTATATTTTTTAAACTGTGGTTGTTTTGCTAAGAAAATGATGAGTTAATTAAATGCTAAATTACACCTATATAAGCTAAACCATGGGAAAATAATTATATATAAGGTGATATAATAGTAATAATTTTGAAGCAAATTAAACAAAAGTAACAATTACAAAACTTCTATCAACTGAACATACTGAAATAAATACTCATGTCAAAATGAGTATTGAAGCCTATGAAAAATAAATATTCTCAAGTAAATTTATTGACTGTGTTTCTACGTTTAGGCCACAGATAATGCATAGTTTACAGCTAAATGGTGGTGAAAATCTTGTTCCTATCAAATAAGTAACATTTTTTCTAACATATTATGCCAACTTCAAATCATTGCAAATTTTGGTAATTCTCATATGTTAATATTTTTATAATTATTATATTTGCTTTTGTCTAGTAATGGTAATCTCTGATATTTTTACTACAATTGTTTAGGAACACCATAAATTGCAGATAAATTTTTTCATATATATATATATATATATATATGTATATTACTATACTTATTGGCTAAACCAATGCACTATTTCCTCAGTTCCTTTTCCTTCGATTTTTTTATTTTCTTCAACCATATAGAACTTATGCTAATTAATAACTACAATGGCTATTAGTGTTCAGTTAAGAACTGAAATTAAAAGTGACAAATGATTAAATCTAGAAGTATAGAAATCCAACTTGTGAGACAGAAAGATGGGCCTCTTCCAACAAATAGACAACATATAGAATACAACAAGTAAACAACATAGAATAATAAAAAAATCCTGAAAGAAATGTAAAATGTGACTTGAGTAAATACGTGAAAGAGAGAGGGAATGGGAGAGGGGCAGAGAGAGGTTGGCTAAGAGAGATTACAATCCTCAGTTTATAAGAATTGATAGAAGTAAATGCAGAAATGGCAGAAATGTCAAGAGGCAGGAAGAGCCTGAAATTGTGATGGAAGTGCTACAGTGTCTTCACAAAATTTCAATGGACAATGCCCTGGATACATTTTCTGCGACCCAGACACAAGCTAAAGTTATCTGACAGGACGGACTTCAACTGAGAAAATGTGTCCATAAGATCTGGCTGTGGGAAAGCAAGCCTGAATTAGTGACTGATGTCAGAGGCCCGGATCAGTGTGCGGGGCTACACTGTTGGGCTGGTGGTCTTGAGTTTTATTTAAAAGAGAAAAAAAGTAGGAACCATCCAGGAAGCAGCATTCTTTTTGTTTTTGTTTTATTTTGTCTTCTTTTTATTTATCTTTTATTTTACAATTCATTGTTATCCTGATTCTAGTCCCCTCTCACAACTCCTCCAAGTACCACCTAACTCCTTCCCCAAGTCCACTGAAAGGGAGAGTTCTCCTCTGCCACCTGCCCATAGCTTATCAAGTCTCATCAGGACTGCCTGGATCCTCTTCCTCTGTGGCCTGGGAAGTCTGCATCATCAGGGGCAAGTGACCATAAGGCAGGCAATCACATTCATGACAGAGACAGCCTCTGCTCCCCTTACTCGGATACCTGGAGACTGAACTGCCTACAGGCTACATCTGAGCAGGGGGTCGAGGTCCTCTCCATGCATTGGTTCATCAGCCTCTGCAGGAACCCCTGGGCTCAAATTTTTTAGCTTTGTTTGTCTCCTTGTGGGGCTCCTGTCCCCTCCATTGTCCTATCCCCACCCCTCTCTTCCCAAAGTTTGGCTGTGAGTCTCAGCATATGCCTCAATCCCCACTTCGGTGGAGCCTTTCAGAGGACCCTCTATAGTAGGCTCCCATCCTATTCCCTCTCTTCCACTACTTCTGGTGTCTGTCCTGTTTGCCATACTGAATGAGATTTAAGCATCCTCCTAGGGTCCTCCTTGTTTATCTTCATTAAGTCTGTATCTTTTAGTATGGTTATCTTATATTATAAAGCTAATATCCGCTAATAAGTGAGTATATACCATGCATCTCTTTTTGTTTCTGGGTTACCTCACTCAGGATGATCTTTTCTAGATCCCACCATTTGCATGCAAATTTCATATTTCGTGATTTCCTTGTTTTTCATAGCTGAGTGGCATTATACACTGTAAATATGCCACAATTTCTGTATCCATTCCTCCGTTGAGAGACATCGAGGTTGTTTCCAGATTTTCTGGCTATTACGAATAAAGCTGCTATGAACATAGTTGAGCACATGTCTTTGTTAAGTGGTGGAGCATCTTTTGGTTATATGCCCAAGAGTGGAATAGCTGGATCTTGGGGTAGTGCTTTCCCAATTTTCTGAGAAATCTCCAGATTGATTTCCAAAGTGGTTGTACCAGTTTACATTTCCACCAGCAATTGAGGAGGGTTCCCATTTCTCCACATTCCCTCCAGCAGGTGTTGTCCCTTGAGTTTTTTTATCTTAGCCATTCTGATGAGTGTAAGATAGAATCTCAAAATAGTTTTGATTTGCATTTCCCTGATGACTAAGGATGTTGAGCAGAGAGGAAGCAGCATTCTTTTAAAGCTTCCATGCCAGCTCCTGTATCGAGGTTCCTGACTGTTTTGTGTTCCTGCTTTGACTTGCCTCGAATGGACTGTGATTCAGGATACATAACTAAGTAAACCCCTTATCCCCAGCTGCCACTCGTCTCAATAACAGCAATAACAGCCTAAGACAGAGGCGGAGTTGCTCTTCTAGATAATTTAAAACAAATTATTTTACTTATTTGAGTACCAGTGTTTCCATGTGTGGGTGCAAGCTCTTGTCTATATGTGGTGGCTATAGGATGATCATCTGGTCATCCTTAGAAATACCATAAACCCAGTTTGGGAGAGGGAATCTTAGTGGACTAGAGATCCCAAAGTAAACAAGTCTAGCTGGCCAACTGCCTCGGGAATCCTCCTGTCACCACCTTCCCTGCTAGGACCACACGCATGCTTATACTATTTTTAGGTGAGTTCTGGTAATCAAAATGGCCTTCATCATTGGAAGGCAACAACTTTAAATGTAGCTATATCCTGTTGCCCCAAAATATGTTTAGAGAATCTGTTCTTGATGAGGATATGATTAATAATGTTGAAATGGAAACAAAAGATGTCTAATAGTACACATATTTAGTTGGTAATGTTGCCTTTAAACTTAGTATTATCGTCTCCAATTTTAAAGCATTTCTAACGTAATCAGCACTCTGACACAGAACTGACCAATCTTTTCTGAAAAAGTCAGTGCGTGCAACCAATTTGATAGTTCTTTTATCTTAAAAGATTGCTATAGCTTCCCAAATTCTAAAAATATCACATTAATAAGCAAACACCCATCAATATCAAGCAAAACTCTCCACTGAAAAAATATTCTTACATCACAAAGTCGTAGGTGACCATAACCACTTCAATTAAGTATTTTGAATAAAGATATTTAAAGCTTCTAGACACAGTGATATAGTACACAAAATAGCATATAATAAAACAAACTTAAATAGAGGAAAACAGTGTTTGATTTAATTTTATACAAATTATTTTCTTAAAATGGGCATTGTCAGAGTTGGGTTTATACTACCTTTGAAAAACGCATGTTGTATAGATTCCAAATATATTAATATGGCATTAAGCATGTGGGTGGGTGTGACTTGGAGAGAGATACAGAGAGAAAGGAAAGGGGAGCTTGAGTTGTGAGCTAAACTAAGCTAAACAAATCCATGCACTGTGTTAAGGCATGCTAGAAACAATTTGTTATGGTGGAGCCTGTGCTTAGAAGTCAAAAACACTAACGTTTTGGTTCCTGCAGTTCTGACTTTCTCTTTTTTCTCTATCATAAACTCCACGAAAATTATAAAATTTTGTAAAACACATGTATCATGCTTAAATAATAATTATCACATCAGTCATTCTTGAAATATAGATACATAGTTGAATGCCACTAAATTTACTCAGTGGATTTTAACTTCTGTGTACATAGGTTACTTCTTCCTATAATTTGTAAAGAGTAAAACTTATGCCACAGATAAAGATCTAAATGAAATCTGGAGGCAGAAAAAAAGAAAGACTACTACCTGATGGTTAGTTGCTAAGAACCTTCTCATGCCTTATTTTAAGTAAAAGCTAAAGAATGAATAATTACAGTGATAAATATAGTGAAAATGCTTATCTACATCCTCCTACTTATTCCTTTCAAAGGCAAATAACTGGGACTTTGTACGATGAAAATCTCCCTGTTATCCCTATAAAAGGAAGTGAAATTGGATTCTCTATTTTATATATTTTTTCTATGTGTTTTGCCTGGAAGTGTGCAGACAGAAATCTGTATCATGTACTGGAGAAGAGATAGTTCTAGTTTTTTCAAATACTATAAGTTGGTGATAGCAATCTATGACTCAAAGAAGTGTTCACCATCCAGAAAGCTGGTAGAATTTTATGTGGTCTGAGCTTCATTGTATAGTGTAGAATGAACTTACTTCTGTATTATTACCTTGTCATTTTATCAAATACAATGTGGTCCACCCAATGAAATAATGTGAAATCTCAAGCTTGTTTGATTTAAAACTAAAAAAAGAACAGGCACAAGTGTCCTGTCCCTGTAAAATCCTACAGCTGATCCTAATCCCGGGAGCTACACGCGGTCAGAGACTTGAGCCAGTGGTTAGGAGTGTTTGCTGCTCCACCAGAAGACTCACCTTAGATTCGCAGCAACCACGTAAGTGGTTCACAACCTCCTCCGACTTCGACTCTAAGAGACCCAAAACACTCTCCTGGCTTCCTTAGGCACTGCATGTATGTGGCAGACCCACACATACACATAAGTAAAACATTTTGAAGGAAAGTATACTAATATGAAAAGTGTATTTGCACAGGGACATCTTGATATACTTGACTTAGGAGACTAAACCACACCTCTAGTCACCTGTTCATCTGCTCTTTTGTTGTGGGTTTAAAAGAATTTTTGAAGAAGTTTTATTGAACAAATCAAAAAGTATATGTGAGCAACTTTTTAAAGGCACTAGGGAGAGAGTTTTTCAATGGCTTGTTTGTCTCAAAGTTACAACTCTCAGATCTTAATTGTATGGATACAAATGATTATTTTTTTCTCAGCAAATTACATTTACATGTCAGAATACTGTTGTGAAGACACTGATGACTTCACAATGGCTTCACAATGCAAATGCACTCAGTGTCTTTGACTTAAACATGTAATATTGTTATCATGGTTAAGTTTACATTACACATACTTTAACACATAAAAGTCTACCTACAGGATAACAATAAGTTATCATTATTCTACTGAAAACAACCATTGATCAATAGAACACATTCAAGATATGTTTTGACGCCAGTATTCCTCAGCTGTTTGTTTGAACAATCCACTGTTTCTTTTATTTCATTCAGTGATTTAAGCATTTCCTCTCTAAAGGCCACAGACTGTTTAGCTGCAGCTTCCTCTATTTCTTTTCCTATTTTACTTGTTTCCTCTGTTATCATCTTCATGAGCATAGATGTAAGGTCATCCCCTTGAATTTCATTTATGCTGGGGTGTCTGTGGCTATTTGCCCCTGGATAACTGGGTTCTGGAGATGCCATATTGCTCTGGCTTTTGTTGGTTGAACTTTTACGCTGTCCTCTACCCATTGAGCTATCTTAGTTGTTTGAATTTAGTTTCTGGTTGTTCCTGGACTCTTGTAGTGGAGAGAATCCCTTTGGCAGGAAGATGGTTTTTCCTGAAGGAAGCCTTCCCAGCTTTTTGGGTATAGTCACTGGATGTCCGGTGTTTTTCAGGAGTTGCTACAGCTCACCTCAGGCATAGAGACCTGAGTGGTAACTGTGGTCCTGATTAGTCAAGAGGGCTCTCCTCTCACTCAGAGAAGTCCTGGAGACAGCTGCCCTCCTTCTGGGTTTCTTGTTGTAAATTTAGTTATCAGCTGCTGTAACCTGTGTGTCCCGTGGTTTGGTCGGTTTTGTTAGGGATAACTGGTTGCCCCTTGGAGCAGTATTTGGGGTTGATCTCAGGGTTCCCAGTCTTTTGTAGGTCTGAGGTTGGGGCTCTGTGCCCTAGAACCCAAGAGGTAATCTGTGGCGGGTGAGTACTGCTCTGGTGTCTTGGGGCACACAGTTCTGTCTGTAAGGAGTAGTTGGTACAAAGCAGGCCTCTGGGCTGGCAGAGCGTGCGCCCACCTGCTAGTCTGTGGGAGCTGAGTTTCCAATCACTCTGTGCTCCCTGTTTGGGCCCAGATCTATGATGGCTGGGTGTACTCGCCTGTTGTGATCTGCAGTCTGCTAGACTTTCCCTAGGTGACCCCAGCAGCACGGTTTCTTCCTTCCCTCTGGGGTCCTCTCCAGACAGGGGTTCCCAGTCCCTGTTGTACTGGGGCGCTCAGGTTTGCAGCTCTCCGCGCACGGCAGGAGCTCAGTTGTGATGGTGGCAGGTACCCGCCGTCCTAGAGACCTTCCAGGGAAAGACTGGGTGACCCGTGATCAGACTCGCAACTTTGCTTCCTCGTGGGGTTTTCTTGTGACTGGGACTCCCCGTCTCAGGCACCCTTGTGCCCACGGATCAGCCTGGGAAAGTGATCGGGACACGCAGACTTGTGGCTCCAGCCCAGAGACCCAAAGCCCGAGTTACCCGTGATTTCTTCTGGTTTCTGGCTGGGCAGCTGAGAGTGGACCTGACAGATTCCCACGCCGTGGGAGCCTCCCCTCACCTGGGAAACACGACCGCTGTGGTTTCGGGGCCCAGAGTTCAGTCTCCTGGTCGCTGCACGGAGAGTGCTGTCCTGCTTTTCAGACACAGTGCTCTCCCGGCGCCACCATCTTGGCTCTTGATGCCAGTATTCATCAGGTAACTATGACTTTCAATGCTTTTTTCTAAGAAAATAAAACAAAACAATGTTTAAAAATTAAAAATGCCATATTTCAATTGATACATAATATGGTACCTTTTCTTTCCAAAGATAATCCCAAATATGTAGTCAATATAAGACAAGAATTTGATAGCTCATAAATAATTTGAATTTCAAATCTGATGAGATTGCTCAACAGGTAAAGTTATTTGGCACTTATTTTCAGTCCCTCTGCTCTTCCAGAAGACTAACCCCCCAGTACTCATGCTGAGTGGCTCAAAACATATGTAGAAGGTGAGACTCCTAAAAATTTCTCTCTGATCTTTACACATGCACATGGCTCTCATTTTCCATAAACAAATATAGTCAATAATATAAGTTTAAAAATTCTGAAATTTAATAATAGTGAAAATTCCAATTGAGTAATATTAACTCAGCCTATACAACAGTTAATTTATCAGCCAAAATTTATATGACAAAATTAGTTATGAAAGTGGTTCAATTTCTCCAAAAACAGCATTACCAAATGAGCTTTGAAAAGGAAAGAGGGAGACCTAAAACAAGATTTAATAAGATTGATACTGGTTTTAGAATAATAACTTAATATTTTTAGCTTAGCAATATGACTTCATTGTTTGTCTTAGGGTTATCTGTTGCTGTGATAAAGAACATGAGCAAAGCAACTTGGGATGGACAAGACTCATTTTGCTTTACAGCATCTACTACATCATTCAGAGGAGTCAGGGCAAGAACCAAAGCAGGGGCCTGGGAGCAGTTCTTACTTCCTTGCTGCTTCTCATGGTTTCCTAAGTCGTCTACCTAATACACCCAGAACCACTTGCCTAGTACTGACACCACTCACAACGTGCTGGGCCTTCCTGTAAAACTGATGAATTAAAAAATAGCCAAGAGGCTGTCTACAAGATTATCTATGAAGACACTTTATAGACAATATGATAAATAACCTCAAGTTGAGTTTCCCTCCTTCCAGTTGACTCAATCACTATCCAACTGTAATCTTGATTTTCAAGTTTATCCCCCAATTGATATTACAGTATAAAACAACATAAATATAGAAGTTCTACCATCTTTAAAACTTCCAAACTTTTAAAACTTCTAAACAAAGGTCCAGTCTCAGAAAACCTGGTACAGACTCTTGTAGGCCATAGGTTGCTCCTTTAGTCTCTGAGTTCATACAAACTTGCAGAGTTGATTTAGATGACTTTGTTCTCCTGGTGTATCCTCTAACTCCGATAGTTCTTACACTCTTTCTGCCTCCTCTTCCTCCTTTAAATCTGAGGAGAGGAATTTAATGGAGACATCTCATTTAGAGATGTGTGTTCCAAAGCCTCTCTCTTTCTCTATTGGTGTGTGTATGTGTGTGTGAGAAAGGTGTGTGTAATATCTGGCTGTGAGTCTCTGTATTTGTTCACATCTACTTCACGGGGAAGCTTCTTTGATGATGACTGAAGAAGGAACTGATCTATGAGTATAGCAGAATATCAATAGAAGTCAATTTATTGTTACATTTTTTAGAACAATAGTATTTGGTTTTACACTAGGTCTCTGCTGTGTAGCCTCTGGTTATTGGTCAACAAAGAAGTGTTGGTATGGATTCCATCCCACAGAATGGACCGTAGGTCAAAACCCACATTGGCAGGTTATTCCCACAAGTTTTGTGCCAATATTGTCTGAATATGTTTGGTAGGCAGGAGAGATTGCAGACCAAAAGTTTGTGGGTACGTTGGTGTTTCCATTTCTCTTTTGGTGGAATAAAGAGTTCCTTTCCATACCAAAGACACCAGGATGTAAGGGTGAAGGTTGTATGAAGGTACCTGTTCACTATCTTCATAGCCAGTGAATTGTGTGTGTTTTTTCTTCAGCACTGGGGAACTGTTGTCAGTTTGTAGACAGAAACTTAATATCTTGTTAATAACCTGGGTTGTTTGGGGATTCCCCAGAACCCATTTGGCCAACAAGAAATTTGGATATAACACAGTCCCAGCACTTGAAGAGTCATTTGGTGACAAGAGATGGCCAGTTGGGACTCTGCCTCATTCTTTGGAGACTTCATAAGGTCCACCTTTACATAGTTTAGGGAGTTCCCACTAAACTAAGTTTTCATACCACCTCTCAAATGTCCCTCAATTTTAGATCTCTTAGATCTCTTCCCCTACAGTCCCTCTCTCAACTCTATCTCTCTGCTCCCTCCCCACCTGATCCTTCTTTTTTATGTCTTCTGGCTCCAATCCACCTATGAAATCTACTCTACTGTAGGTCTTTAGTGAATGTATAAATCTTTCAATTTAGTATTTTTATGAAACTTCTGATGTGTGGAAAAGTAGGTTCTGATTCTTGTGTCTTCTCTCAAGGATTTTTTTTTTCTTATGGTTGTTTGTCTTGCTTAGTTTCAATGTTACTGTTTTTGTTTTATCTATATGAATTTTCTTTTTATGTTTGGTTTTTATCTCTTAGAAGCCCATTCTTTTCTAATGAAAGACAGAAAAGGAGTGGATCTGGATAGAAGGGGGTGGGGAAAAACTGGGAGGAGAACCGGGAGCAAAATCAAAATAAGGATATTTTGTTCTAAGAAGAAATATTTTAATGAAAAAGGAAAAACTAAAAACCAAATTCAAAAAAATTTATTATGCATAATATATGATAAATATAAGCTTCAAATTATGTATTTAAGAAATAAAAAGAAAGTGGGTATATAACTTCAAATAAAAACAAAATTTATTGCAGAGGTTCTGGTTAATACCTTTGAAATAAACTGGAAAAGAAAACTTTAAAACGAAAGAAAAAGTAAAAGAATCTTATTCTGGTTTTAAAGAATTTCAGTTGAATTAATTTTGATACTTGAGTCGTATAACGTTATAGAAGATATCTGAAAGCATATAAATTACCTAATGACTTTTTCAAGAACTCAGTGATAAAAACTTTTTTCTCATCTTTTTATCACATGATGTAATGACCCTAACGGAGGCGATGAATACGTTAGGTTAGTGAACACCTGGAATATGTGTTTAAAATACATGCACAATGAGGTGGTAGAGGAGACACTGCGTGTTCTCCACAGGTGCTAAAACACTAGACATGAGTCAGCCATGGCTGACATAACATATGGAATGGCTAATAGGAACAAAACTATAACGTTTACTAAGTAAACTTTAGGAGGCTTTATTTGTATCTATTTTATTATTGTTGTTACAGTTTATTCACTTTGTTTCCCAGTGTGGTCCCCTCCTTAATCCTTTCCCAGTCCCACCCTCTTTATCTCTTCTTCCCCTATCCCTCTCCCTTAGTCCACTGATAGGAGAAGTCCTCTTACCCTTCTGTCTGACACTAGCTCATCAGGTCTCATCAGGACTGCTTGCATTGTCTTCCTCAGTGGGCTGGCTAGGTCGAGATACTAAGGAAAATGATCAAAGAGCAGACAACTGAGTTCATGTCAGAAACTCTTTCTTCTCCCTTACTAAGGAACCCACACGTAGACTGAGCTGTCTTTGAGCTACATCTGGGCAGGAATTCTATGTCCTCTCTACTCAAGGTCTTTGATTGATGTATTAGTCTCTATAGTTGCCCCTGGACCCAGATTTTTTGGCTTTGTTGATCTTCTTGTGAGACTTCTGTCCCCTCAGGGTCCTTCTGTCTCCCCCTTCTTCCATAAGTTTCCTTATTCTCTGTCCAAAGATTGGCTGTGAGTCTCTGAATCTGCTCCTCACCCCTGCTGGGTGGAGTCTTTTAGAGGAGATCTGTGGTAGGCTCCAGTCCTGTTCTCTCTGTTCTGCTGATTCTGGTATCTACTCTGTTTTCACTTCTGAATGATAATTAAGCATGTTCCGAAGAGTCCTCCTTGTTGTTTAGTTTCTTTATGTCTGTAGATTTTAGTATGTCAATCATTTGTTATAGGCATATGAAGTTATTGTGTATTTCAAGTGCTGACATCTGTATCACCAATATCTGGTTGCAATCCTTGTTCTAAAAACCTCCTGTCACAATGCTGTATAAACTCTGCTCCCCAATTATCTACTGATATGCCAATGAAGCAACTTATAGCCAGTGATTGAGTGGGGGAGAGAACAGGGCTGGAATTCCTGCCATCCAGGGGAGGTGGAATTAGAAGAGGAAGTAAGGGATTCAGCCATGGGACAGGTCCAGGTAAAATCAGGGGAAGCGAGGAGTGTTCATTTGGAGCAAAGAAAGCTAGAAAGTGCAGGTATCTCTGGGATGCATGCTGAGAGAAAACCAATTCAACTTAGAGGGTTAAGGGGAACAGCCTTGCCAGGCCACAGAGGAAGACAATGCAGCCAGTCCTGATGAGACCTGATAAACTAGGGTCAGAGGGAAGGGGAGGAGGACCTCCCTTATTGTGGACTTGGAGAGGGGCAAGGGAGTAGATTAGAGAGGGGGATGGGATTGAGAGGGAATGAAGGAGGGGGCTTCAGCTGGGATACAAAGTGAATAAACTGTAATTAATAAAAAAATAAAAATTAAAAAAGAATAGACTATTCATGGATATAACTTAGAACCCCTGCTCAGATGTAGCGCATGGCAGCTCAGTATCCAAGTGGGTTCCCTAGTAATAGGAACAGGGACTGTCTCTGACATGAACTCAGTGGCTGGCTCTTTGATCGCCTCCCTCTGAGGGGGTAGCAGCCTTGCCAGGCCACAGAAGAGGACAGTGCAGCCAGTCCTGATGAGACTTGATAAGCTAGTGTCAGATGGAAGGGGAGGAGGACCTCCCCTATCAGTGTTCTTGGAGAGGAGTTTGGGAGGGGACAAAAGAGGAAGGGTGGGATTGGGAGGGAATGAGGGAGGGGGCTACAGCTGGTATACAAAGTGAATAAACTGTAATGAATATAAAAAATAAAAGAAAAGAAAAAGAAAAAGAACTCTGAAAAACGAATAGAGTAATAACTGCTCATTTATTGTGTTGTGAAGCTTATTAAACAAATATAAATGGGTTTTAATTATATGTGTGTTAGCATAGTTAAAGAAGAAACTGAGAAACAAACAGAGTTTTACAAAAATAACTTTTAACAGTTTGCCATTGAATCCATCCTGTGTAGAGTACCAACTTCTTAGTCACTAATTGTCATTCCAGTTATCAAATATTCTGGCCTCAAAAAGAAAAAGTAGGTAGCTACATAATAAGACAATAAGACAGATGACTTTGCCCTCTGGCCTGTACATACCATGTATATATGTACACACACACACACACACATATACAGATATAGATAGATAGATAGATAGATAGATAGATAGATAGATAGATAGATAGACAGATAGATAGATAGATAGATATGTACCCACAAACTAATACATAAACATGCATACACCACACAACTAAAAATAAAATAATAGCGAAATGCCTGGCTGTCAGGTGGACTAGCAGTAGATTTGTAATAGTAAATAGTTGTCATTTGATGAACTTTTGAATCATATGGGTCAAAAACATTTGAGCATGTCTCTGAGAATGTTTCCAGAGAAATTGAAGAGGAAAGGTTCAACTTAAATATTGGTGACTCCCAAGTACAGGCTAAGTTCTGAGACTGAAAAAAAGGAAGAAATCAAGCAGAGAAGCACATTAGTGCCTTTGCCTCCTTTTTTAATTAAATTTTTTATTTTTATATTAATTACAGTTTATTCACTTTGTATCCCCCCTGTAGCTCCCTCCCTCTTCCCCTCCCAATCCCACTCTTCTTCCCCATTCTCCACCTATGCCCCTCCTCAATTCCACTAAGAGGGGAGGTCCTCCTCCCCTTCATTCCAACCCTCTTCAGTTCAGAAAGTGTGGTGCATTTACACAATGGAATACTATTCAGCAATTAAAACCAAGGAAATAATGAATTTTCAGGCAAATAGTGGGAACTAGAAAAGATTATCCTGAGTGAGGTAACCCAGAAGCAGAAATACACATATGGTATATACTCACTTATATGTGGATAATAGCCATATAATATTGGATACACATACTAAAAATCAATAGTCCTAAAGAAGCTAAACAACAAGGAAGAACCTAGGGAATAGCTTAATCCTCATTCAGAAGAGCAAACAGGATAGACATTGGAAGTAGGAGAAGACACATAAACGGACAGGAGCCTTCCACAGATCAAAAGGGATACTGGGACTATTAGTTATATTTCTTATTATGGTTATGAAATGCTGAAGAAACACCATAACTTAGAAAGAGTTTATTTTCTCCATAGTTTCATAACACTGTGGCAATAAATACATGACATAGTTCCACAGCACATGTAGACTGGAACTTGCTGTTGATGTATCTTCTCATAGTGGCAGATGAGAGCCTAGAAGCTAGACAGGGTATGTATTAACTTCAAAGACTTGCCCACAATAGACTACAAACAGTACCGAATGCCCCCAAAGTCCCATAGCTTCTAAGACAGTGTCTCCATCTAGGGATCCAGTGTTCACACATAGAGGCTCTGGAGACACTTAATGATCCAAACCTAACTTTCTGCCCTTTCTCTTATAGGCTGACTGCCAGCTCTTAATGTAAATGCATTCAGTCAGGTGTCAATATTTCCAAGTCTATCCTAAGCATTGTAAAATATCTTTAGCACCAATAAAAGAAACAGTTTACCAATGCTGTTATATTAAGAAAAGTTGTTTTGTGCATTTAAAGAGGATGGGAATAGAACAATACTGAATGCTTTTGGAAAAAAAAACATGTTATATCAAGTGTTTAGGGACTCTGAAATTTTACAGCTCCATTTAAAACCTCTGGAAAGCAAGATTTGAAAAGAAAGTCTTATTTATCAGTCCTTACAATTCAGTTGGGGAGGCTAAGGAGCTAATATAATAATGGCTTCGATTACGATGAGTTCTCAGCTTGGAATCTATCAAACAGGAATGTTGCCCATGGACAGGCTCCTTTCCAAGATAATTCCAGAGGGAGTTTTAGATGGACACTGAATTTGTAATGTGGTAGCTTAAAAAATAATAAAGCATTCGTCTGTCAGTATAAGTCAAAACTGGAAGTATATAGCCGGCCATTATTTCTCAATTAGTGTCACTTACCAAGATATAGCTTTCATAGTGAATCTCCCTTAGCCAGTTTTTGGAGGCTCTCTTTCCAAGAGTTTTGAAAATTATTGTGAGACTGTGACTCAATATTAAATCAACCTGTCAATTAGTAGTTGTAGGAGTCTTTTCTGCATTCTGCTCAGCAATTACAAATACTCAGAAGTTAGGAATGTAACTTTTTTTTCCCCAGAGTCATTTTGTGTCAATTCTAAATCTTCCGAAAACTGCCCTTTGCTCCTTGCCTTCCACACCTCATTGGCCTCCATTTTGAGAGCTAATGTAGTGTCACCTATCTTTAGCATCAACTTCCCAGACTCACTTCCCTGCTGTCTATCTTGACATTATATTTATTCTTATCATCCACTAGAGGAAATTATTATTGCTTAAAGGCTATGCAAGCATTTTTTTTCAAGACAGTGTTTCTCTGTGTAGCCCTGGCTCCCTTGAGCTTACTTTGTAGACCAGGCTGGCCTTGAACTCATAGAGATCCACCTGCCTCAGCCTCCTAAGTGCTGATACTATTGGCCTGCACCATTACCACCTGGCTGCTTTCTTTATATTTCCTCTACATGGTATTCACATTGAAAGATCATTTTGTTTCTTACTGGTCTACAGCAAGTTGAAATAGGACTTATTACAGGGTTTCACCGAAATGTGCCCAATTAAACAGTGCAGGGAGTAAAAATAATCTGAAATGCACCGAGAGTCATGTATAAAGGTCTCTACCTCAGAATAGAAGCACTTTCTAACTCATTCTACATACAGTGTTGGAAAAGGGAGCTTTTACCACATTGCCTGGCACCTTGAACAAATGTGAGAAAAAATTGTTCACAAAATTAGTAATGATTTCTGTTCTAATGAAAAGAATTTAAAACCTTCTCCCTGACAAAAAAAAATAAATGAAATATCATTGATGCTATGGACGGAAAGCAACCACAGAATGCTTAGTTTAAAGACTAAGTACAACAAAAATAGCCTTAAGTTGCAAAATATACAGGATGGGATAAGAACAGTAACACTGGTCAATAAAGACTCATACCTAAATCCATACTGAGCTGCAGGGCTTCTGAAGAAAAGTAGGAGTTACTGAGATCCAAAGCTTTACAAATATTCCTTGCAAACCACAAAGATGCACAAGAAAAGCAATAAGGCATCTTTTTATCCAGTAACTGTGGCTCTTCCTTGAACACTAACAGTGGTACAGTCTGAGAGTCAGCTTGAGACTCCAGCTTTGGGTAAAAAGAAACTAGCCAAACCAAGAAGATAGATTCTAAACTTCTTTGTTAATATCACAGATTTATCATGATTTCAAAACTAACCTCAGGTTTCAGAGTTCAGCCCTTGGTGTCCTCAGGGAGGCTTGTGAATTGTACCTTTTGAGTTTGTTGGAAGATATTCATCAGTCTACACCAAGGGAGTCATTAGTGATTGTGACCAAAACCATCCAATTGATTTTTAGGGCATTGGTGCCTTAATTTTGTGACACATTGTTGATACTCAGAAAAAATTGGGAGAAATGGTCTATTCTGGCTCACAATACAAGAATAGGATCCATGGTACTGGGTTAAATTAAAGCAGCAAGGTCTTGAAACACTGATTCACTGAATTCACAATTAGAAAACAGACATATGTGAATGCATGCTGCTGCTCAGCTCCCTTTTCCCCCTCATGTAATCCAGGATCTTAGCTAGGGGATGTAACACTCAGGGTGGATGGGTCTTCCTTACTCAACTAATGCAAGCAGGGTACCTCCCAGACATGCCCAGAGGTCCATCTCTCAAGTCATTTTAGATTCTTTTAAGGTTCCAGATAATGTTGAACATAAGGGGGTAAAACTTAAGTGAAAGCGTATTTTATAGCCCTGTCTACTAAATTTGACATTATTCCTTTTTATAATTGTTGCATTTTTTCTATATTTGTATTTTTATTTTTATTAATTACACTTTATTCACTTGTATCTTCCCTGTAGCTCTCTCCCTCCTCCCCTCCCAATCCCACCGTCCTTCTTTCTCACTGGTGTCCCTTTCCCAGTCCACTAATAGGGGAGGTCCTCCTCCCCTTTCTTCTGATCCTAGTCTATCAGGTCTCAGTAGGAGTGGTTGCATTGTCTTCCTCTGTGGTGTGGTAAGGCTGCTCCCCCCTCAGGCCTCAGGGGGAGGTGATCAAAGAGCCAGCCACTGAGTTCATGTTAGAGACAGTCCCTGTTCCCCTTACTAGGGAACCCACTTGGATACTGAACTGCCATGGGCTACATCTGTGCAGGGGTTCTAGGTTATCTTCATGAATGGTCCTTGGTTGAGCCTACTCCTCTGTTGATGGGAATGTAAACTTGTACAACCACTTTGGAAATCAAACTCGCACTTTCTCAGACAGTTAGGAATACTGCTTCTTCAAGATCCAGCTATACCACTCCTACGCATATATCCAAAAGCTGTTCAAGTACACAATAAGGATATTTGCTCAACCATGTTTTAGCAACTTTATTCATAAAACCCAGAAACTGGAAACAACCCAGATCCCCCTCAGTTGAGGAATGGATACCAAAATTGTGGTACATCTACACAATGGAATACTATTCAGCAATAAAAAACAAGGAAATCATGAAATTTGCAGGTAAATGTTGGGAACTGGAAAAGATCATCCTGAGTAAGGTATCCCAGAAGTAGAAAGACACACATGGTATATATTCACTCATAAGTGGATATTAGACATATAATATAGGGTAAACATACCATAATCTGTTCACATACAAAAACTAATCAAGAGGGAGGACTCTTGCTAAAATGCTCAATCCCCATTCAGAGAGGCAAAGAGGATAGACATCAGAAGAAGGAGAAAGAGGGAACAGGACAGGAACCTGCCACAGAGGCCTCTGAAAGGCTCTACCCAGCACGGTAACAAGGCAGATGCTGAGACTTATAGCCAAACTTTGGGCAGAGTTCAGGGAATCTTATGAAAGAAGGGGGAGATAGTAAGACCTGGAGAGGACAGAATCCTCACAAGGAGAGCAACAGAACCAAAAAATCTGAGCACAGGGGTCTTTTCTGAGACTGTAATTGTAAGAAAATATTGATAAGACATTTTATCTGTATTTAAGCCCTTCTTTCACTCGGTACAAATGGGAAAGGTGACTATTCACATATCTTGATATGGCTCAGTAACAAAAGTGGCTAAGTAGAAGAAATGAGTGATGAGTCTTTTCAGGATGTGTGTGTCTGTATGCTAATGACTTTTTGAATGGCTATTAAGGTTCTTTTTTAATAAAACTAGTTATTATTTGAAAAAACAGCTCAGTGGCAAAAATACTATATACTTATATTTACATATGTTTACATATAGATAAATAGATAGATAGATGCATAAAGCATCAAAGACTGCATGAAAAATAAACCCCAGACCGTCTAGTTAAATGATGCAGAGACTACATGGAAGAGGGAGAAGCTACTGGAGGCATCCAGGTAACAGAAAGCAACAAGACTCGTGCTCCAACAGCATAAACACACACACCAAATATATCTTACGTATCTTTCAGTAGATTAACAACAGCAACAGCAAATCTATTTTAAATGTTCTGTACTGTCTCCCAAAGTAGGTAGCTATGACCTAAGTTATTTCATTAACCGTGAAAACATTTCAAATAAAAATAAAGCATGGCTATTTTTCCTGGATGTAAAGGTAAAGAATGTTGAAGTGAGCAGCAGCAGCAGCACAGAAAGAGTGGTGTGCTCCAAACAAAATCGTCATAAAAAGAAATTAGAAAACATGAATCAAAATATTTAAGTGCCTTAAAAACACCCCTGGGTGCTCCACAACACCACAGAAGACGAGGAAGTGCTCACTTAGCCCTGATGTGACTTAGGGAGAGGAGGGAGGGGGCGACGGTCTGAACGTAAAATGAATACATTAATTAATTGATTAAAAACACTCCATGGAAGTTTTAGTATCAACGCTGTATTAACTGTATTGTTTCTGTGAGAAAATGTTTTTAAAATCAACTTAAGGAAAAGAAAAGGTTTGCTCACACAGTTTGAGAGTTCTGTTCAGTTTCTCAGGGCACAGGATTCTCAGCGGCAGAGCTTGAGGCCGCAGCTTCTGCCGCACCTGCAGTCAGAAGCAGGAAGTGATGAACATCAGTGTGTGTCACCGACCAGCAGTGACACCTGAATACCACCTGAGAGAGGGCTGGGAGAGAGAGACAGGGCAACACAGAGAAGGACACCAAGTCTACATGCTGATCCACATGTCCATTTAATGGACGTCAGGTTAACACTTAAGTAGGCAGAAAAGTACAAGCAGTTTCTCACGTAGGAGCTTTACTTGGTCAAAACATAGGCGAGCTCACTCAAGGTTACACAGAGCCTGGTTACTATGTCTGGTTACTATGGTTGCACAGAGTTTCTCAGGGTCAGAGCAGTCCACTGTCGACCACCAAGGTCAGTCTGTGAGAGACTGGACTTTGGAAAATAGCCAAAGCCAAGAGGCTGAATTCCATTGCTCAGATGCCATTAACTCCAAATTGCCATTATCTCCAAAAAGGCTGCCACAAGTGTGGACACGCTTTTTCTCCTTTTCGCTCAGCTCAGAACCCAAACCCACAGAACGATGCCACTCACAGCTAAATCTCCTTCTCCGTCTCTCTCTTTCTGTGTGTGTGCTCATGTGCAAAAGCACACATGTATGTGTACAAATATAACAGGAAGGCTGATTTTGAAAAGCAATATATAGATATAGATATATATATAGATATAGATATAAAGAATCAATCCTTTAACCTCTTTTCCATGTGCGTAAATTTTCAAATTTAAAAGATATAGATTAATTTTATTGCAAACGATAATTTTATCAAATTATTTAAAACCTATTATTCTGAAAGGTATTATTTCAAAATAGTACACTAAAGATCTCAACGATTTTTTTTCTTTCTGAATTTCTTTGAAATTTTGAATTTAACACCACCAGAAGAAAGGTTAAAATTTATTCAAGATCTTAAACATCTTATAGGTAAAATAAATCCTCAGAAGAATTAAATTTAGAGAAATTGAACTCTGTGAGAGTTATCTTTCAAAGTGAAGTCAATTGTCTTACAAACTCTTAAACAACTCTATTTTGACAAATTCTGGAAGTGTTAAGCTGTTATGAAAAGATGAAAGGAAGTGAAATAATCTTTATAAACAGAAATGATTGATTAATTAAAACTATTGGGATAAAAACAGAAGTGATATTCACAAAAGAAATTTGAATGTTAAATTGCTTACTTGGTTAAAAAATAGTGCAAAAATATCCACATTTCTTTGTACCATCCATTTTATACTAGTAATAGACCTTAGCACCCCAAAATGTGTGAAGAAAAGTCATGCTTTTATTGCAATGGATATCTCACCAATTTTATATTTAAGTAAATCTCAATGATCACATTGAATTCTCACATCATTACTCAAATCTGTTCAGTGTTACCCTCAATTAAAACTCAACTTCTGAGATGGTTGACTTGCAAATATGGAACTTGAAATTTATGCCCCTGAATCTATACTATATTCAATACTCTATATTGTTTCTAGAAAATGCTTCAAGAGTGTTATTACTTTGCCTCGGGGAATGTAGTTTTCACAAAAAGGCTAACAAGCATATAGAAAACATTATTATGCATACAGCAAGCTGCATTGCCTCGAAAGTGAAAAAGTCTGAATGCACCACATTTAATGACACAGGATATCTAATGTAATAAATAACTCCATATCTAACACTGCTGGTCATTTCAGATATATATATGCCAAGAGAAAAGCCATATCATTAAAGTGACTGGATCACAAGAAATTCTGCAACAGACATCATTGAGAAATGGAGACCCTGATAGAAAGTCCCTCATGAGAGTGTATTCTCCTGTAACCAAGAAAAACAATCTATTGTACTTTATTCTGAATGTGTTACTATGTTTGATATTATTGAAGTACTCATGAAAATGTCTTTGAGGGTTAATTTCTAAAGAACATGGGTTCTGAATATAGAGTAAAAATAGATGGGGCATACAAAGAGACTATTGTCTCCTCCAAAATCTTCATAATAATCAAGTTACTACCTGAAAGTGGATGAAAGCTATAAACAAGGATTTCCTTAGGCTTCAGATTTGATCTCTCAATAGTAATATTTGCAAGCTGGAGCCAAGTAGGATATCCTACCAAGGACATAAGAAATTTGTCTGACATTCTAAGCAACTGAGTGATTCTCATATGTTTGTATATGTTCTATGATGAACATGAGTATATGTGGGTACGTTTGGATTGCTCTAAAACTACTTCAAAACTTGACAATTGTAGAGAAATATCCAAAGTCCAATGTTGCCATAGTCTAGAATAGAGTTTAACAAGCTTATTTACAAAACATGAGGGTCAAAAGAATTATGGTTGAAAATATTAGTTTTCTTGTAATTATTCTTTTTCTTTTGCTCTTTTTCCTTTTCTCTTTATATTCATTCCTTTGTTTTTCACCTTTTTGGCTTTGTTTAATTCTTTTATTTTATTATTTTTGATTCCCCTTTGTTTTCTTTTTTGATATTGTTAATCATCAAAATCATCATCATAATCATTGGCAATTTATTCACTCTGTATCCCAGTTGCAGCCCCCTCCCTCATCTCCTCCTAGTCCCTGCCTCCGCCCCCCCCATCCTCTCCTATCATTCTTTCCTAATCCACTGACAGGGGAAATCCTCCTACCCTACTCTCTGTCTGACACAAGCCTATCAGGTTCCATCAAGACTGCCTGGATCCTCTTCCTCTGTGGGCTGGCTAGGTCAACCCAACAGAGAGAAGTGAGCAAGGAGCAGGCAATCAAGTTCATGTCAGAGACTGTCTCTTTTCCCATCCTAGAGAACCCACATAGAGACTGAGCTGTCTATGGGCTACATCTGAGCAGGGGGTCTAGAGCCTCTCTATGTATGGTCTTAGGTTGATACATCAGTCTCTTCAGTCCCCTCTGGGTCCTGCATTTTTTTTCTTTGTTGGTCTCCTTGTGTAGCTCCTGTCTCCTCCAGGTCCTTTTATATCCCACTAATTCCATAGATTCCTTGTACTCTGCCCAAAGTACGGCTGTATGTCTCTGTATCTGCTTCATTTCCACGATGTATGGAATCTTTCCACGGACATCTGTAGTAGGTTCCAGTCATGTTCCTTCTCTTCTACTGCTTTTGGTGTCTGTCCTGTTTTCCTTTCTGAAGGAGAATTAAGCATCTTTCCTAGGATCCTCCCTATTGTTAAGCTTCTTTCAGGTTGTAGATTTCAGTATGTTCATCCAATATGATATGATGAATATCCACTTACAAGTGAGCATATAGCACGTGGTGACTTTCTTCTTCTCAGATACCCCATGAGGATGATCTTTGCTCTTTTGATCCCTTTGCATGCAAATTTCATGATTTCCTGTTTTTCTTAGCGGAGGAGTGTTCCATTGTGTCATTATACCACAATTTCTGTATCCATTTTTCGGTTGAGGGTCATCTAGGTTGAATCCAAATTCTGGCTATTACGAATAGAGCTGCTTTGAACATAGTTGAGCAAATATCCTTGTTGTATGGTTGAGCATCTTTCAGTATATGCCTAGGAATGGTATAGCTGGGTCTTGAGGTAGCACTATTCCAAATAATATGAGAAGGAGCCAGATTGTTTTCCAATGTGGTTGTACAAGTTTGCACACCCAAGAGCAATGGAGGAGGGGTCCCCTTTCTCCACATTCTTGCCAGCATGTGTTGTGTCTTGAGTTTTTGATCTTAGCAGTTCTGAATGGTGTGAGGTGGACTCTCAGAGTCATTTTGATTTCTATTTCCCTGATGACTAAGAATTTTGGGCATTTCTTTAAGTGCTTCTCTGCCATTCAATATTGCTCTGTTGAGAATTCTCTGTTTAACTCCGTACCCATTTTTTAATTGGATTATTTGGATTAATGGTGTTTAATTTCTTGAAATCCTTCTATACTCTGGATATTAGTCTTTTGTCAGATGTAGGGTCTGTGAAGATCTTTTTCTAGATTGTAGGCTGTTGGTTTGTTCTGAAGACAGTGTCCATTGCTTTACAGAAGCTTTTAGTTTTGTGAGGTCCCATTTATTGATTGTTGATCTTACAGCCTGGGCTGTTGGGGTTCTGTTCAGGAATTTGTCTCCTATGCCAAAGAGGTCAAGGCTCTTTCCCACTTTTTCTTCTAATGAATTTAGTGTGTCTGGTTTTATTTTGATGTCTTTGATCCACATGAATTTTACTTTTGTGCAGGGTGATATGTTTGGATCTATTTGCATTTTTCTATGTCCAGTAGACCAGTACCATTTGTTGAATATGCTATCTTTTTTCCATTGCATGGTGCTGGCTTCTTTTTAAAAATCAGGTGTCCTTATATGTGTGAGTGGACTTCTGGGTATTTGATTAGATTCCACTGATCCACTAGTCTGTTTCTATGCTAGAATCATGCAGTTTTAGTTACTGTTGCTCTATATTATAGCTTGAGATCAGGGATAGAGATACCTCCAGAAGATTTTTTAATTACAATTTATTCACTTTGTATCCCACCTGTAGCCCCCTCCATCATCCCCTCCCAATTCTACCCTCCTTCCCTCTTATCCTCCCTTGCCTTTCTCCCAGTCCACTCATAGGGGCAGTCTTCTTCCCCTATCTGACCCTGGCCTATCAGGTCTCATCAGGACTGGCTACATTGTCTTCCTCTATGGCCTGGTAAGGCTGCTCCCCTCTCAGGGAGAGGTGATCAAAGAGACAGCCACTGAGTTCATGTCAGAGACAGACCCTGTTCTCATTACTCTAGAAACCACTTGGACACTGAGCTGCCATGGGCTACATCTCTGCATGGGTTCTAGGCTATCTCCATGCATGATTTTTGGTCTCAGAATATCAGAATATCAGTCTCAGAAAAGACCCCTGTGCCCAGATTTTGTGGTTCTGTTGCTCTCCTTGTGGAGCTCCTGTCCCCTACAGATCTTTCATCTCCCCCTTCATTCACAAGATTCCCTGTACACTCTCTACCCAAAGTTTGACTATGACTCTCAGTATCTGCTTTGATACCCTGCTGGGTAGAGTCTTTCAGAGGCCCTCTGTGGTAGGCTCCTCTCCTGTTTCCTGTTTTCTCCCTCTTCAGATGATCATCGCATTTGCCTTTCTGAATGAAGATTGAGCATCTTACCCAGGGTCCTCCTCCTTGCTTAGCTTCTTCAGGTCTACAAATTTTAGTATGATTATACTGTATTATATGTCTAATATCTACTTATATGCAAGTATATATCATGTGTGTCTTTATGCTTCTGGGATACCTCACTCAGGATGATCTTTTCTAGATCCCACCATTTGCCTGCAAATTTCATGATTTCCTTGTTTTTAATTGCTGAGTAGTATTCCATTGTGCAAATGTACCACAATTTCTATATCCATTCTTCAGTTGAGGGACATCTGTGTTGTTTCCAGGTTCTGACTATTACGAATAAAGCTGCTACAAACATGCTTGAGCAAATGTCCTTGTATATTTGAGCATCTTTTGTATATATGCCTAGGAGTGGTATAGCTGGGTCTTGAGGAAGCACTGTTCCTAATTGGCTGAAAAAGTACCAGATTGATTTCCAAAGTGGTTGTACAAGTTTACATTCCCACCAGCAATGGAGGAGGGTTCCCCTTTCTCTACATCCTCTCCAACATGTACTGTCACTTGAATTTTTATATTAACCATTCTGAAGGGTGTAAGGTGAAATTTTCAGTGTCGTTCTAATTTGCATTTCCCTGGTGACTAAGGACATTGAGCATTTCTTTAAGTGTTTCTCTGCCATTCGATATTCCTCTATTGAGAATTCTCTGTTTAGCTCTGTACCCCATTTTTTATTGGATTACTTGATTTGTTGGTGTTTAACTTCTTGAGTTCTTTATATATTCTGGATACTAGCCCTCTGTCAGATATGGGGTTGGTGAAGATCCTTTCCCAGTCTGTAGGCTGTCATTTTTTTTGTGATTACAATGTTCTTTGCTTTACAGAAGCTTTTCAGTTTCGTGAGGTCCCATTTATTGATTGTTGATCTTAGAGCCTATGCTGTTGCTGTTCTGTTCAGTGTTTTTATTATTGACTATTATGTAGCAGGAGGAATTTCTTTTCTGGTCTAATCTATTTGGTTTTCTGTAAGCTTATTGTATTTTTAATAGGATCTCTTTCTTAAGGTTGGTGAAATTTTCTATGATTTTTTTGAAAATATTTTCTGGACCTTCTTTTTCATCTATTCCTATTATTTTTATGTTTTGTCTTTTTATGCCGTCCTTGATTTTTTTGGATGTTTTATGTCAGGAACTTTTCCATTTTTGCTTTTTCTTTGAGAGATATATAAATTTCTGCAATTGTATCTTCAGCTCCTGAAATTATCTCCTTCATTCTTGTATTCCGTTGGTGATGCTTACCTTTGTGGTTCCTGAAAAAGAGTCTCCATCTCCAGGGGTTTCTCTGTGTTTCTTTATTGATTCTAACTCTGTTTTCATGTATTGAATGATTTTATTCATTTCCTTCACATGTTTGATAGTAGATTTGTTTCTGTCATGATGGCCTCTATTTGTTTGTTCTTTTCCTCTTTATGTGCCTCTAATAACTACAAAATCATAAATGTAAGATCATTTCCCTGTGTATCAGCTGTGTTAGAATATTCATTGAATTGGAGTGGTTCTGGTGTAGCCATGATATCCTGTTTTTTGTTGCTTGTATTCTTTCGCAGGCCTCAAGACATCTGGTTGTCTGTAGCCTTGAGTATTTGTTTCTGGAGCCTGTCCTGCAGACTAGGTCCACCTGTCTCTGGAGCAGTCTACAAGGGGATCAGAAATGTCAGGGACTCAAGAATGGGTGTTGGAGATTCAGATGATTCTTTGAAAAGGAGGGCACTCTGCTGTGTTCTCTGTCTCTGCTGGCTCAGTGTTTGTGATCCAGGCAGTCCAGGCAGCTGGGTCACAGGAGTACTGAGCTCCAAGTCTAGAGATGCTCCAAGTGCCCCACAGGCTTCCTGGAGATGGCGCCTAGCTCAGCACCACAGGGTTCTCTGTCAGTGCTGGGCTTGTTGTTTCAGGCCCAGGTGGATAGGGAGCAGGCAGAAAGGTCTGAACCTAGAGCGGCCACAGGCCTCCTCAGGATTGAGGACAGTGGGGCTTTGTTTCTGCTCCAGCACACCTCTGCTGGCTCGCTGTTTCTGACTCAGGTATGCCAGGTAGCTTGGGCGCAGGCAGAAAGATTTCCGAGCTTAGAGCTGCCCCAGCGCTCCACAGGCTTCCTCCAGTTGGAGGATAATTGGACTTGGATCCCATGACTATCTCGGCTCTGCAGTGTTCACTGTCGGTGCTGTGCTGGCTGGTTCTGACCCAGGTGAGCCAGGGAGCTGGGGAGCAGGCAGAATGCGGCTGCACCCAGTACGAGAAAGAATCCCTTCCACGGAGGGTGAGAGTGAGCGCCTTTAGTGGGCTCCCACGCTGGGAACGAGGGGATGCTGGTACCAGAACGTGTCCACAGGACTGTGAGAGTGGATGTCCTGGGTTTCGAGTCTCACTCTCAGTACTGGAAGGGCATTCTCTCCAAGGACTGACTCTCCTCTCACCTGAGAAATGTCGGCGTTTGGGGGTCCGCAGTACGGCCTGCCAGTCTCTCTGCTCTCACTGCCCAGCTGCTGTTGAGACACCCTGCTTGGTGAGCTCTGCCATCTTGGATCTCCGCCTGTTTGTCTTCTAAGAGAGAATGACTGTGGATTTAAGTGGGCCAGGAAGCAGAAATGGAGGAGTTGGGGGAAGAAACTGTTATCAGAATATATTGTTTAGAAAATCAACCTATTTTCAATTAAAAACAAAGTATATGCTCTAAATTTTCTTAACCTAGTTAAGTATTTCGTAAATAATTTAAAAGAATTCGTGAGTATTAAAAGCATAGATATTTAAATGATTATTGAAGTCAATACAGTCTCTCCATTGGGGAAAAAAAACAAGAGAGATAAATTTATGTGAATGGGTAAGCCAAAAAAGTTTATACAAATATGTTAAAGTATGACAATAAAGAAGTAAAAACTCTTATTTAGCATAGCTCATAAGCATATAAGGAGAGTAATATATCAGAAATTCTTTGTAACCCTAAAAATATAGTTTTACTCAAAGTGAGAGTAAATAAGAGCATTCCATTTAATAACTACTATTTTGTTAACATAATTATTGATATTAGTAACTGATATGAAGCAATGTCCATAAGTCAGAAGGTTTGAGGACTAATACCAACTATAGTATAATTATAATAGCTTGAACAACCTACCAAGCACAGTAGTCACTCAGTGAAACTCTGCAATAACTCTGTGGTATGGAAAACGCTCGTGTTCATTCTATATATAAGGAAAGGAAACACAGAAAAGTGAGAACAACAACACTAAATGTGTTATTATATTTTATATAGTATCTATATCTAACCAAATTCACACCAACCATAGCCTGTCTTTCAACAGTGATCACTATTTGGGCTATTGCAAACACTTGGACACCATAATCTGAATATATTATTATTTCAAAATTATTGTTTTAATCCATTCAGTCATCTATGTGTAGCGAATGCACAGGTGTTGATACAGAGTTGGCTTTATAATTCACACAAAGGAACACGTGATAATACGAATGACAGTGGTCTCATTTTATTTTTTGAAAATGTGTTCATTGTCAATATTCAGAGGGAGACATTCCACACTGTGCTTAAGGAGGTGAGGGAACTTTGTGCTATCAGTTGGCTCCTTCCATACTTATGTGGATTCTAAGAATTGAACTCAGGTTTCCAAGTACATAGCTGGCACCTTTATCCAATAAACCGTTTTTCTGGCTACCACTCATTTTTTTTCTGTGCCCTTATAGTTTGTAATTAAGGGCCAAACCATACACTAAAACAATAAAGATTAGTTATCCTTATACACACTTGCTATATATATTATGACATGATTCTTGCTAGGCCTTGGGTATAAACAGGAGCAGGACTATTAAGGTTCTGTGCTCATGGACAGAAAGAATTGCAAATGCCATGAAATCTCACTAAAAAGTAAAAGTGTTCATGTTATAGAAATTTAAAATAGAATAGTTGCTAATAGAGAACAGAGACAATGTTAGCATAATTGAAGTTTTGGCTTCTTTTTAAGCCCAGTTATATCATGTACGTGTGTTTTTGTTTTAATACCAAGTGTGGGATACTGGTTGGGTTTTAGTTTCTTCAAAGCTGATATTTGTGTCATATAGGGTTTGGCTTTTGCCAGCTGGTTACAGCCTTCCTTGTGCAGCATAGAGGGGGGCATGGTCTAGGGCTCTTAGGATATAAATATGAGAGCACAGAAAGAGGAGTGGCCTGGGGTGGTGACCTTTGGTCAGTGGCAGTTTGAAGAGACCAGAGACAGATAATGTGGTGGTTTGGAGCAGAGAGAAATGGTTCGTAGCACAGCAGCTTGAAGGGGACTGCTGGCTGTGTTTGCTGTTGATGGAGATTGATATATCTCTAAGAGAACCCATTGATCCTGAAGAGCCAGGAGAAGGAAAGGGGTCTGCGGCCCCTCTACCCACTAACCTTCTCTCTCCTGAGTAGGGTTATAAGGTTGGAAGGAAGATAGAGACGTAAACACCCTAAATAAAATGGAGTTTAAAAACAAGTGCTACATGTTAGAGTTTATGGAAGTAGTTACTCAATTAATGTTATGTTCAATGGGACAAAATTCTGTCCTGCGGTTCAGCAAGAGGCATGTAATCTATAATACATTATCTACAGCAAAATTAATACACTAATCCTCCTACCTTGATAAATATTTAGTGTATGCATGAGTAGAATTATCACACTAGCTCACAAATATGTCCAAATGCGGAAACAAAAAGTATTTTTAAAAGTTTACAAGGGTGTGTTCAACTCAGTTTCAGTTACAGAGTTTCTGCAGGGTTCCTAACTGTGATAACTGGTTTTCCATAACCTCCCTTATCAGATACCTGTGTTGTTTGAAATGACACAGAACATTTCATGGTCAGTACCTTGCATTCTAAAGACACTTACTGAGTGTATAATATATGTGAGTGTCTGTAATTACTGAGGAATCAAAACATGATGAAACCTTATTCATAGTCTTGGTACATTTGACTATCAAGCAAAACAAATAATGCAGGAACCACCGAAATTTTATTCCAAATGAATAACTTTATTTAGAGAGAAAGTAATTGAATATATAGAATTCCTTATTCTAGAGAATGGTAGTAAATGTCCTTAAACATGTTGAAAAAGAATATATATATATATATTCTTTTTAATATGTTAGTTATGTGTATTTTAGAAAACAATAGATTATATGTTAAAGCTATTAATATTTAAATAGGAGAGTATGATGTTTTCTCTTCCAGTATAACTTGGATGGCATGACATCTTTAATGACCTAAATACACGCAACATGATCTAAAACTTTAAGTGACAAACAGATCTCATTTTCAACTTAACAGAAAAACTTACAGTTTAATAAATGATATGTTAATAGCAATGTTATCAAGGTATTTGAAATCCTATGTTTTTGTGTCTGTGTTCTAGAATGTACTTTAATGATAGAATAACATCTACATGAATCTATAGAAATATCAGTTTTTTACTGATTTCAATATAATTTAAGTGTTTCTTTCTTCTTTCTCTTATTAGAATATTTCCCTAATGCACCAAGTGCTACCTATCCCACTTCTAAACCATTACGGGACTAGGACTTTAATTTTACATGCATAACTTTTCCTGAATATTCATACAAATTACCTCTGACAATACCCTCATTAAAAAGATCTGAGTAATAGTCCTTGCAAAACACTTTAAAATATGATCCTCGTGTAAATGCTAAGCAGCACTTTTATTAGTATTAAACATTAAACAATAGCAGAGGGAGTAATAAATTCAGATTTATGGCAAGGCCAGGGAAGAAAAATATTTTCTTTAGGAACATTAAAGGACAGTAAAAGGAGATCCAAGGAAACAAAGCTACATAGTACCATGGCACAGAAATGCAGAATCAAAGAATAAGCTACAGAGCATTTTAAGAATCTTGTCTTCTATAAAACCTTAATGCAAATAATAATGGTTAATGTAGTTGGGTCAGAAGAAATGTTTAAGCTATTTGAAAATGGAGGTCCAACAAAGGGCAACCTCAATCTTGTTGTTAGTCACCTTGCTTTGATTATGAGAACAGACCAGTATTTAAGACTATCTTCCAGGACACATGTGCTCATTTGACTCTCATCACCTGAGCCAAATAGCCTCATAATTTTTCAATAAAAATGGTCCAGGGCTCCCATTGTGCTATCCCCAACTCAACCATCCAAAATGGCTGTTCTTTCTATCACTTTCTGGATGTCAATCCCAGTTTTCATCTTATTAAGTCACTACTGAAACTGAAAAAAAGGAATTTGGGTTCTTCTTACTTTGTCCTTGGATAATGGTCCACTAGTGACACTCAGATTCTTTATGAAATTGGAGAAAGATTTTTAATCTACCACTGTCCTTGTGCTGAAATAAAATACTGAAACGAAGACCTTCAGTGGCCATTTGACCTCTGCTCTGTATTGCTTTTAATGTAAGAGACAGTGCTTGTCACTTGAAAATGAAGCAGAGAGTCCAACCCATAGCTGTGTCTATGGTCTTACATTTATATTGATTTTAAAGACTAAAGAGTTGATCAAGCCTGCCCTAAGTGATATTACTCAAGTCAGGTTATAGCACACTCTGTCTAGCTCTGGATGGCAGAGTAACCATGTTCTGACAAGGCAGCCCTGTGCAGAAGTGAGAGTAATTGAAAGCTGTCTTTCTAGAAATCTCTGTAGTTCTGGTTCTATATAAACTAAAATCCTACTTCCTGTATTCTAGCTTCCATGAGACCGGAAAACCATACGCGAGCTGCCAAAGAAGGGAATCAATATCCCTTCTCAGCAACAATACCCACGAAACACAACACTGAGCAGCATGCCAAGAATCCCATAAAAGTGCAATTACGTGACATTCATGTGCTGGTGATAGCCAACAGCTGTCTAACTGGACACTCAACAGGAGGGAAGTTATGCTACTGAATGAAAAAATAAATAAAAAAAGAAAAGAGAGGACATGACTGCCTAAGTCTGGTGGAGGAGAAGGCTTACTGTAGGTTTGTGGAAGAACACAGCCAAAGATTGGGACCTCTGGGAGAGTCAGAGCGGACACGGCCAGAATAAGCTGTGCCATGTGGGAGATCCAGAGGGGAATTGAAAAGGGGGAACCAGGTGCAGCTATCAGGAGGTCCAAAGAGGACATCAAAACGGTTGGATTTAAAGAGGATGGGCGGGGTATGCTAGCCGTGTGGGGGAGGGGGCTGTAACAGGTGTGGATTAAGGAGTGAAGGGAGAATCTGGAAGCTAGAATCTGATTTGAAATGATTGAATAGGCACCTCAGCTATTTGTCCCAGACTGAAACCAGTTACTAAACCCTAGACTTTCCGAAGGCTAATGAAGTCATAGGTCATAGAGGACAATCTACTCCCACCGTTTTGCTTAATTATCTAAATTCCTAATTGCTTTCTGAATCATTCTTATACCACAGGTAAGAGAGCCAATGAACCAGGGCTCAGCGGAGTCTGTGGAGACCGAAGCACCAACCAAGGACCATGCGTGGACTGGACTTTGGCCCCCTACACAGATGGAGCCAATAAGCAATTTGATTCTCATACGGGTTCCCCAGTAAAGGGAATGGGAGGGTAATGGGGCCACCTCTGACAACTAGAGTCTGTTGCCGGGTAATCTGTTTTAGATCACTTTCTGCTGGACAAACTACCTTCCTATGCACTCAGTCCTGATGTGACTTGAAATGCCGGGGTGGGGGGGTAGAGGGGGGCTCCCCTTCTCTGAGGAGTTGGGGAGGGGAGATAGTGGAGACAGGGAGAGAGGGTAGGACCGGGAGGAAGGAGGGAGGGGGTTATGACCTAGATGTAAAGTGAAAAACAAAACAAAACAAACAAACAAAAACAACAGAGTAGCTCCCATACACAACAAATATAGGAGCTTTTCTTTATAAAGCCAGATGTGACAGATGTGGTGATCACATGTCTTTAATTCCAGCCCTCAGAATGCTGCTTTAAAATCCCAAGTGTGGAAGCAGAAAGCTGGGCCTTACTTGTCTGTAATCCTAGCTAGGGGGAGTTTAGTGACGGGAGATCCACCAGGGTGTGGGAAAAGTGGAGAAGGATGCAGGAGGATGTTAGACATCCCTTCTGACCTTCTTATGTTCACTGGCATGCGGGTACCAGAGCACGATTATGGACACCCATCCCATGCTTAAATACACAGATAAATACACAGATAAATACACAAGTAAAACAAACGAATAAATAAAAAATAAAATAATAAAAATTCTTCCAAGAAGCATATGGTACTAGCAGCATATGGACGTAGGCCAGCGATGCAGCTTATTTGAAGTTGTGAGCCTTCCTGAAGAAACAACAGAATTATCAAACTGGATTGACATTTTCTAGTGTAGTTCTGCAAATGAGACTCGCTAAAAATGGATTTGATGACTCATCCCTCATAACTTTCTCTGCAAACATGTAATAGAAGTGAAAGGGTTAGACTAACTTTGTAACCTGTATGTCTTCTAAAGCCTATAGTTTTGAGTTTTAGGTCCAGGTTAAGCTAAAGCCTCTTAGTACCTTTCCAGAGAATGGAGGAATGTGACCCTATCTGTGAGGACAGATATAAAAAAAGGCAAGCAAGCAATGACCTTCACTCAGCAAAAAAACGACCAGAGCCTTGTCTTTGAGATAGCGTTTCTTAGCAACAAACCTAGACTTCTTCTGAGTAGCTTTTGACCTCCAGCCAAGAGCCCGCAGCCCTAATCTTCAAGGATGAGCTAACTACCCCCACCTTCAATTGCAGCTGCATCCACACTTGGCAAGACTGGCCAAGCTTGAGCACCTAAGACTAACCAATTATCTTACTTTATAGCTTCCTCATCCAATCCTAAATTGCCAAAACTGCAACTTCAAATCTCCCGCAATTTTTCTTTTAAAAACCTAAAGGCCTTTGTCTCCTGGTGCCACTCTTTGCTGACCGGGAGGGGTGTAATGGTTAATAAACCTCTTGCTTTTGCAACGAGTCTTGGTCTGGGGGAGTTTCTGAAAAGGGCGCGATCTTGAACTCCTGAGCTGTGAGACCCCAGGTCTTACAGAAGCAGTGAAGTTTCTGGGTTGGCCACATATCTCTGGCTATCAGGACCCCTGACACTTTACAGAAAGAATGTGAAAGTATCTGTTGGAAAGTGAAAATGAAGAAAGCCCGGAAAGGATTCTGTATTACAAGTAGTAGTTCCTAACGCACATATAGGGTTTAAAGTCAGACTCTCTCCAGACTTGAAAACAAGCAGACAGATGAACAAACAAAATAGGGACATCAGACAGTGTATCAATCACAGAGACTGCTGTTGTAAACTTACTGCAAGTAGGTTGCTTTATACACCACACACTAATGAACAACTCCTGCTGCAAAGCTGTAAGAATCCAGAGTTCCTCATAATACCACTGAAAATATATCTTCTTTTCAAGGAATAATGTGAAGCATCCTAAAGTCAATGATGTGACATTTTTATAGGGCATTTTACTACATTTTAAAATGCTTTGAGAGTTTTGTATGTTTACTAGTATGGTATGTATCCTTACACAAGCATAGCCTAGGTTCATTCTAGTCCTTTTGTGCTGGCACTACTGAAGATTCATGCTACAAGGCTATAGGAATTATTTGCTCATTTAGAATATTATGGAACCAGTGTTAAAATCATTTTATCATTATTGAACTATACCATGAATGATTGTACTTTAACTTATTTCATGTAACTTAAGTTTAATTTAATAGGTCATTTTTTAGTTTAATTAAATTTTATAAAAATATTAGTATCTGATTTGTAGTTACGATTTATGAATAAACTGGTTTTAATGTAAATGTTACTAAATTTGGAGGCTTCTATACAACTTATTTACCAGACGTATTTGGCTCTCTGTGCGGTATAATATATGTGGCTACATAACAGTGGTCATAATCGTTATGTGTTACTCAACTAAATGTAATTAACAATTCTATTAGAACATTTATTTGAATAAAATAAAATGTTCTTGCAAATGATTTGATATTCTCAAACTCATGGTCTTCAGTTATTTAAAAACAAAATCAGTAATTCTATCTTTTTAGGAACACCTGACATACTTCTTAGCATTAAATATGCTCATTTCTACTTTTAATGTTATTGGAATTGAACACATATTTGAAAGAAGTTAGATTGTGTCAGAAACATGGTAAATTTTGATTTCTCATTTTATCTAAAGACAATACCCAAAGCAGAGTTCTAAAAAGAACTATATCCTTAGCATGGAATTTATCCATTCCTAGTGACATTATTAATGCTAAATTTTTACTTATTTATTTTTTAAAAATAATTTAATAGAAATAGAAATGATAGTTGATACACTAACAGTTGAAAATAATATATTTTGTGTGTAGTGACTAACTTTTGTCAGTTCACAGTACCCTGATATTTGGTCAAACAGGATTCCAAATGTTGCAATGACAGAATTTTTAATAGGTTCAACATTTCTGTCAGTGACCTTTGAGGAAAGCAGATTAGTCTTCATAATGAAGTACTCTCACCTAATTAGCTAGTATTTGGCAGAATTAATACTGACTTTTGCAAACAAGGGAACCTTATTTCCCTCTCAAAAGTGTAGCTCTATCAAATGTGATTTGGTTGAATCTCTTTTTCTGCATCCTTGAATCTAGATTAGCCTCAATTGGATTAGACAAACAAAATGGGCCATGTGCAATATTTCCGTATTTTGATTATGGTTTCAAAACCTATATAATTTCTTTCTCCATGATTGACTCAAATACCCAGCTCAGTTAAGTGCTATATGATAAGAAAGCCCAGAAGAATCTCTAACTCCCTGTAGCTCATTTTGTGAATTAAAATTTTTTACCCTTGATGGAGGAGGGAGACTTATAAGACATACAAAGTGACAGATCAGGAAAATCAAGAAACAAAAAGGCATAGAATGAAAAGAGACTTAAAAGGCATATCCTTTAGTATTTTTAAGTATTCATTTTTATTTCAGTAAAATGTTTTAGGGGGTTATTGTAAAGGGTACTATAGGGCTTGAATATGTATTCCTCTGAGGCTTGCCTACATGCTTGCATATGAGTAGGTCCGAGACACAGAACTGTGCTCTTTTCAGTGCACCTAGTGCTCTGAAGTCATTTTTAATAGAATGAAGTGTTGTAAGAAGATTATTGATATTTACTTTTGGTTTATCTTCTAGTAATTCTTGCTGTTAATCTTAAACAGCTGTATAACCAAATCACCACTGGGTTTTTAGTTAACCTATAACACAATGCTGGGCAATATTTACTCCCTCCTAAACCTCCAAGCCCTCAGTTTCCTAACATTTAGATTTCCCACATTATACTTGCTTTTTGTGAAATCTTAGGTCTGGTTCATGCTCCAAGTCCTCCAAGCTCTCTCCTCCAGCTCTGCTCTCCTCACTCTCCTCTCGCCCCTTCTCCTCCCACTCACCTCCTGCTCTCTAGCTCCTCCCCTCTTTCCTGTCCTCTGGCTCCTCCCATTGCACAACATTGTATCTAGTTGCTTTATTTTGTCCTGTTTACACAAGAGTTGAGACAGGATGCTTATAGTGAGTAGCACAATGCAATATCTGGATTGAAACCAGAGAGTGGGGGTGGGGAAATCAGCATTTGAATTAACAAGGGTCAGGCCTATACATTTTAAAAGAGCATTATACCAACAATGAAGTCATCGGCCTATTATCCCCAATTTGTGAGCCTACAGGGACTGTTCTTGTTCAAACTACCACAAACACCTCCAAAGTATAACCTATTGTGTTTGCATAATGTCATTGTATGTATGTTTTCGAGCCTGACCATTCGGCATTGAATACCAACTGGTGTTTTCTTCCCTGGAGAAGATAGACTCTCCCGCTCCCCAGCTTCCTCAGTTGCCTGTAGTTCATTGTGCAGGGATAAGGTCCCAGGCAGTGTGGCATGTTTACTGGTGTCCTCCTTGTCCCGGTCATTTGTGGACAGTCATATTTGTAAAATTTTACTCTTGCAGCTTCTGATATAAGTAGTAGACAAAGTTAACGCAACAAACTCCCTTATCCTCTGGCTTTTATAAACTCTCCCCTCTTCTGTGTATAGGAATGGACCATACCCTGAACTATATGTGTGCGAATGTTTTATACATATATTCATTGGGACTGGGCTCCACAATTTAGTGGTTTGAGTGTGATTTCCATTGATTCTCCAAGGGTCTCTTTATGTAGCAAAAAGAGTTTCCTTGATGACGGGTATAGAGACTACACTTTTCTATGGACATAATGTTTTAAACTATACTGGCTTTGTATTGAATATTTATATATTTTCCTCTGATAGCCATGGTTTCACTAGCATGTTTTTCTCTTTTCTGAGAGGGTCTGAAGTCCAATTAGATGGCTGTTGGGTACCAACAATATATATGTATGTGTGTGTGTGTGTGTGTGTGTGTGTGTGTGTGTGTGTTTGTCAGAGAGAGAGAGAGAGAGAGAGAGAGAGAGAGAGAGAGATTACAGCACCTTTAGAGTTATTGTGCAATGCTTGTCCCTGATATTCAAAGGCAGTAAGGAGAGATGCAGAACTAAAACTTTAATGTAAGATTATAATGCAATGTACATATCATATTATACATATGTAAATGATAATTCCCTGTATTCAGTCAGCTTTAGGAAACATTTATTCTCATTTGGGAAACATACTAGTAAAGCAATTCTGTTTATATTTATAATTACAATATTTTTTCTCACTTAATTATCAATTCAACTGAAAAGCCATGCAATTCAAGATCCATAGACTAATGTATTTGCTTGAAGTTTGTTTTTCTTTCCTATGAAAGCAAATTTTTCCCTAATAAAACACAGTAAACATCGTTGGAGCATCTGCTTTCTCAGGTGTTCTGTTAATTGACTTCAGTTACTAATTTTTCCAGAGGAGCAGTGGTTGCACAACTGAATTGAAGATTAATGAACACAAGTTTATAAAACAAAATTGAAGAAACCAGGAAAAACACAGACCTTAAAGTGCTTATCTAGTGATCTCTGACTGGAGTCACCCAAGCATTGGACTGTCTCAGTTACTTACAGTACACTGCATTTCAAATTAAAGACAGTCATTAAGAGTAATAAGTGTTGGGTCAAAGAGATGAGTAAAAAACACTTAGACTATTTTTGTATTTAAGAGACATCAAAGAATAAAAAAAAAACACAAAGATACAAAAAGAGATGAGTATTTGACACTGCATGTATGTGTGTTCAATAACATAAAGCCATTAATTGATAGTTCTTGCTGTACTCTTTAAACATTTATGCCAAATCTTATCAATGAAGTTACCCATCAAAAGCAGAGCAGATTATTTCATGAAATGTACTCCTAAAGAAAGGTAAGGATTGTCTGATAGATTTTTAGCTTTTAATCATTTTCTCCTAAAACTAACTATATCATCATTAACACAGCCATAAACATGGTATATACTCACTTATATAGACCTACAAGATATGATAAACATAATGAAATCTACACACCTAAAGAAGATAATCAAGAAAGTGGACAGGGGCGAAGATGATCAATCCTCATTTAGAAAGACAAATGGGATGTGCATTGAACATATGACAGGAGTGTACCGCAAAAGGCATCTGAAAGACTCTACCTAGAAGTGTTTCAAAGCAGACACTAAGACTCATAACCAAACCCTCGGCAGAGTGCAGGGAATCATATGAAAGAAGGGGAGTTAGTATGATGTGGAAAGGATAGGAGCTCTACAAGGACCAAATATATCCGGGCACAGGGTCTTTTCTGAGACTGACACTCAACCAAGGACCATCTATGGATATAACCTAGAACTTCTGCTCGATGTGGCCCGTGGTAGCTCAGTAACCAAGTAGTTTTCCAAAGTAAGGGGAACAAGGACTATTTCTAACAGGATCTCAAGAGCAGGCTCTTTGCCCCCCCCCCCCCCAGGGGAGGAGCAGTCCTGTTAGGCCACAGAGGAGGACTTTGCAACCAGCCCTGAAGATACCTGATAAAACAGGGTCAAATGAAAGGGGAGGAGGTCCTTCCCTATCAGTGGACGTGGAAAGGGGCAGGGAAGAGACCAGGGAGGGAGTGTGGGGTTGGGGAGGGAATGAGGGAGCGGGATACAGCTGGGACACAGAGTTAACAAAATGTAATTAAAAAGAAAAAATTAAAAAAAAATAAAACTATAAAATTTGAGTGAAAAATATCACATCTTCTCTCTTAAGAGTTCCATAAAGAATGTCTGATGGCATAGAGAGCCTAAACACATATTTTCTGATATTTTACAATATATTTATTAAAATGAGTAGTTGTTGAGTAGGTATTTCACATCTAGATAGGTTTTTCAACAGTCAGAACATGGGAAATAACATTAAAGAAAATAAGGTTTGTATATAAAAAGCATAGATATTATACTTTATAAGGTATTTGGAGATAATATGTACTGTTCCAGTAGAGCTTAGTGGAAAAAGAAGAACTAGCAAAAGGACTATTTAATGATGAAAATAGGACTAGGAAGTAACTTCAGATATTAGACAATTATTTAGCATATACAAAACTATGTTCAGCATTCCAAAATACTTAAACAATCAAATAAAATCACCAAGTCATAAATGATAGCAGCCTCTCTCCCTCTCCAGTTCATGTGAAATAAAATACTGCAAATCTCCCCATAAGCAAGAGAAGTAAGTGAATGGTTTTGTGGACAGAAGCATCGTAACGGTGTATGCAGATCACGATGACTCACAGTGCTGGTTTTAAGACATCCTGTAGTTCTCTACAACACTGAAGTCTTTTCCTCTGTCTATGTTGGTTGTTCAAGCTTAGTGTATCTACAGAGTTCTGCTTCACGCAGGATTTTCTGTGAATGCAGAAAAGTGATGATACGATAAGTCATACTAAAAAGAATTCTAAGATTGTGGAATGAGAATATGCATATAAACCACTCTATGACAAAAAGTGTCTTCTAGGCATAACTCTGCGAGACTATGCTACTGTTGGGGCAAGGCAGTGTGCTTGCTGTATGCCCATATTTTGTCTGGTTAGTATGAAGATAAACTACTTTCGATCAAGTGCTTTTCTTTTTCTTTGCTTTTAGCTATTATGGAGTAAAATAAGAATTCTAACAATGTCATAATTACATAAATGTTTTCTATTTTTCTTAAAACTGTTGCAAAATTTGAGGAACAATAGTAAGAAAAGCTATGGATGATAAAATTAAGGTTTTGTTATAATTTGAATCTTTTTTATGATGATGGACTTTCAGCACATTTGTAATAATATCTAAGAAATAATTCTTATATTTATTTCATTTCAAGGTTCATAGCACAGAAGAAAATAATATTATTAACTGACCTATTTATAATTTGTGGTGTAATTTATGACCCAATCTAAATAATGTTATATTTTCATTTGTGCAAAAAGTTATAGGAGCTATGAGAGGAAAGGGGACTTGTGGGAAAAGAAGAGAGGATTAGAAGTACAGGGAAGTGAAGCAATGGGGACGAGTAGTCTATCTAATACCTTAAATGCTACTTTAAATAAAAAAATGTTTTATTTAAAAAATTGACAGTAAGTAATGAAAGTGAGCTATGGTAAACATTGATAGATTATCACTAATAGTTTCTGCATTAGAAAGATAATTCAAACTGACTGTCCTTTTCAGACCCAATCTTGTTCTCACTGTATCTGAGAAACACTTGCTTTTAGATTGAAAATTTAGCACAAATGTGTGACACAGAGGGCAGACAGAACGTCTGTAAAACACTTTATCTTTGTGGAGCACTGACGTTGTCAACATATGAAACAATTGTCTGCATCCTTACGTTTAAACTAATGTTTATGTTAGCACTGTAAAAAATGCTGTTCATTTCTGAGATTATGAAAAAAACATTTTCTACCATAGTATGTGAATACATCTCCATTATTTTTATTGATTTCACTGTATTTGTATTTTATTTATTTCTACATATGTGACACTTTGGATTTTATGAACATGTAGCAATAGTTTTATCTTAATTCCTGAATGTTTAGTTAAATAAAACATAGTTTGAAAGTGACAAGAAATGCCTTACCAAGCCTCAGAGGAATACAATGCAGCCAGTCCTGATGAGATTTGATAGGATAGGGTCAGATAGAAGTGGAGGAGGTCCTCCTCTATCAGTGGACTAGGGGAGGGACATAGGGGTAGAGGAAGGATGGAGGGAAGACTGGGAGGAGATGAGGGAGGGGGCTATATAAATAGCATAAATTGTAATAAATAAAAATGTCTATGGGCTATACATCTGAGCCTGGGTTTTATTTCCTCTCCATGCAATGTTCTTGGTTGGGTATCAGTCCCTGCAGGGCCCCCAGGGCCCAGGTTTTTTCTTTTGTTTGTTTTGTTTTGGCACTGTTGGTCTCCTTTTGGAGCTCCTGTCCCCTCCAGGTCTTTCTATCTCCCCCTTATTTCATAAGATTCCCTGCCCTCTGCCCAAAGTTTGGCTATGAGTCTCAGCCTCTGCTTGGGTACTTCAATCAGTATAGTCTTTCAGAGACCCTCTGTGGTAGGCTCCTGTCCTGTATTCTCCTGCTTCCAATGTCTGTCGTGTTTGTCCTTCTGAGATTGAGCATCTTCTCTAGGGTCTTCCTTGTTGTTTAGCTTCTTTAGAAGTATAGATTTTAGTATGTTTATATTATATAGCTAATATCCACTTATGAGTGAGTATATACATTTGTGTCTTTCTGCTTCAACCTCACTCAAGTTGATCTTTTCTAGTTCCCACCATTTGCCTGAAAATTTCATGACTTTTCTTGTATCCAGTGGGGTCCCTAATAAAGGGAGCAGGAGCTTTCTCTGAACTTTCTCACTGAGCATGCACTCAGTGAGAGGCTCTCTGATCCAGGGTGCAGCCTTGCTTGGCCACAGAGGAACACAATGCAGCCAGTCCTGATGAGACCTGATAGGCTAGGGTCAAATAGAAAGGCAGGAGGACCTCCTCTATCAGTAGACTAGGGGAAGAGCATAGGGAGAGAAGAGGGAAGGAGAGTGGGATTGGAAGAAGATGAGGGAGGGAGCCATAGCAGGGATTCAAATTGAATAAATTATAATAAATGATAATAATAAAAAAATAAAAAATAAAGAAAGTGAATAAAAATTAACTGTCTCAGGAAAATTAACATACTGAAACAATTTCTAGAATCTGATTAATCTTAATAGATTTTTGCCCTAAACATAAGATATAAGAATCCCTAAATATTACATCAGGAATTCACCTGGAGGTAAAAAATGGTCAAAAACACTCATTAATTATATACAAAATGCTAGTCTTTGAGAACTATTCAATTTAATCAGTTTCTAAAATGTAACAAAAAGAGGAGATAAAGTTGCTTTCATAGACATTTGGCAAAGTAGCAAATTAATTTTCACCAGATCTTGATGAGTGTGTGTGTGTGTGTGTGTGTGTGTGTGTGTGTCTGTGATTATACTGTGATTAGGTGTTTCAGAACTACTTAGGAAATTAGAAGTAGATAGAAAAAATTTAAAAGCTTAGCAATTTACATATGTTTTTATAACATCAGTTGAATGAGTCATTTTATAGTCTATAATTGTTACATGTTTTATGAGTACAAACATAAATGCTTACAATTGTAAGTCATAAATTGACCATTATAAGATTGCATTCTAGTTATTCTGGTCCTTTTATTGTCAAGTCCTGTCATATTATTTTTTTACTTTTCATACTAAATCTTTCATAAAGTTTGTCTTTCAAAATTTTCCAGGTAATCATGACAAATTGCTGTTAATATATTTCCTTTTTTTTGAAAGGTTCTACATATTATTACTGGACAACTCCATCCCCAATTTAGACAAGACCAAGTCTCCAGGTTAAAAGTGTAAAACTCTGACTGGTAGGACTGATCGATGACCAGGACTCAGTGGAAACCTTCAGTCTTGCCGCTGTGTGGATCCTCACAGACCCAGCCTTGTTCTCCTCCAGGGTCTTCTCTTAGAGTGGGACCTGATTTTATTACCAGTTTTCATCCAAATCCATTGAGGAATAGGGCAATTTCACTTTTCTTTCTTGGTCAGGAATCACTTGATTCAGAAAGTCTTGTGAGAAGACAGAGAGAGAAGCCAAGTTAGCATAAGGCATTCGATGGCAGAGGAAATATATTTCAAAAATCTCTTCTCTTCGTAGGCACTCTGCTAAAACTCTGAAAAAGAGAAAAGAAAGTTAAATTACAAAGCTTAAAAAGCAATTTAAAGAATGGTTGTTAAATACATTGCTCAAAATGCAAATTAAAACTCCATGTCTGTCTATAATTCAAAGATTGAAGAAGAGATAGCTCAATTTCCAAGTGGACTTTCTCCAGGAGACAGTGGTATTATATTTGAGTGTTTGTTTATTTGTTTATAAACTACAGATGCCTCGGTCATGATACTGTTCCCAGAAAATTCATCAGATCCATAAGACCTCTCGGTTTCTAATCAGCCAATATAATTCATGTTGTGCATCAGTAAAACAAAAGACACTGAAGACAAAACAGATCATGGAGAATCATTCTTCTACTCCTTGAGACCAACATTTTAAAAAAATCTTAAAAATATAAATGGCACTACATCTGGGCATGGGGTTTTGGAGGGTGGGATTGTGAGGGGAAGAGGGAGAGGGCTACAGCTAGGATATAAAATGAATAAATTGTAATTAATAAAAAAAATAATTATATGTGCATATATATATGTGAAGTTGGAATGAGAATAATGGTAGGCACCTTTCGGAAGTTATTTAAACTTTATGAGTTTTGTAGCTGAACTCAAGTAATTATTATGTAGATGTAAGAGTAAAGGCAGCACAGGGTTAAGGGGAGAGAAAGCAGCATGGAAGCAAACAATATGGGAAGAATCTTTATTTTTAAGGCTTCAGAAGATGCAAGGCAGTGGATTTGGATGACTTGATAATTTTTGACCAGTCTTACAAGCTACCTTTCAATTTTCATCAAAAGCAGGTGGCATAAATGTGTCAGATGGAAATCTAGGTGGCATTTAGAAATTACATTTTGTCTCTGAGAATTCAATTTCTATCAGCATATAACAGGTAACTCACTTGACATATTGTCAGGTGCCCTATTTGCTTTTTCTATGTTCTGGTCTCACTCAATATTTTCAGTGTACTGATGAAGCACTGATGTTCCTTGGCAATCTTGCTTCTGGAAATAGGCAGTATGGAACACACAGTATTTATGGATTGGTGCTTTATGAGTAAAGGCCTATGCAGCAAATCAAAATGGGAAAAGGTTTTAATGGGTAGACAGTGTCGGGAGTGGCTAGTTTTCAATTTCATTCTAATGGAGTTGTAATAGTGTAGACATTTCCTCAAGTTCTTCTTGATATTTCTGTATAGCAATTGGCCTATGAGTGACGGTTTAAAGAATGGCAACTAAAGTCATAGATATTTTAAAATAATATTTTCAATGTTATGGCTCAAATGACTGGCTTTAATAAAATATTTTTTGGGGCACAGACAGTTTCTTGAATAAAATAAGGTAAAATTTCTAAGTGAGCTGAAGGGATACTAGATGCATTACTAAGGAAATGATATTCCAACAAAATTTGTGGGTCAGATGCCTCCTCAATTTCAATCTAATATCATTGGAAAATCTATATGGGAATGAATATAGCTCAAAAATATTATGTGTGAACATGATTTATCTCCCAATGTAGTTAGAGTATTTAAATTGGTTTTTTTTTGGGGGGGTGAGGGGCATGAAACTAATAGAACTTAATGTGACCCTTTTGCAAGCTTTTAGCTTTCTCAGTGATGGCTTTGATATGGTCAACCTGAACCCCTATGAACGTAATTTTATTTACCCAAATGCAAACAGAAAGGCAATCACTATGTTATAGACTAATAAGAGAAAATCAATTAAGATATTCAAATACCAAAACTGCTTCAGCACCTTCTGGTAAAATAGAAAACAAAAACATGCAGAAGTGCACTTCTACTAAGTGTGTATATGTTTACCCCTCACTCTGTGCAGAAATAGAAGCAAACAAGGAGGGAAGAAAGAAAAGGGGTGCTGTAGGTATAGCGTAGTAGTAAGCAGTTCTCTTGTCAGGGTTTTGGCTACTGAGGCCATGGACAGTTGGATAATGCTAGTCTTGTTGAGAGTTCATTTGGCTATACTGAGGAGAGTTTATCAGTGTTTCTCTCTCTCTCTCTCTCTCTCTCTCTCTCTCTCTATCTCTCTCTCTCATTATTCCTAGGGGCCCACTATCTAGCCACAGATGTTTTGGGCGTCTAGCACACATTCTTTCTGCTCCAATTTTAATCACTTTTGCTGAGCCTTGGGTATCAGGGTTCTATTTCAGATATCAGCTAGGGTTGGGCAACTCATAATGCTGTAGCCTGCTTAAACTCTATAGACTGTCCATTGAGACCAACTTTAGTTCTTAGCATAACTATGGCTCCTCTGTTAATACCTGCTGTAGCCTTTAGCATATCAGAAGCCATTTTGACTCCAAGTCTCCATTTTTTTTTTTTTTTTAGAAAGGGAGAGTGGGTGGGGTTGGAGGAGAGGAGGGAGGGGGCCACAGCTGGGATATAAATTCAAATTGAATAAATTGTAATAAATGATAATAATAAAAAAGTAAATCGCTTCTCAGACTTTTGGCTAAGATCAAGGGTAGTATCTCTTCTTATCAGTTTAATATAGGATACGTTCTCTGTCTAAGTCTCCATTTTGATTATAAGATGTAATTACGTTCAAGTTCTCAGGTCCTATGTGGCCGAGAGCACAATTCAATTCAAAAGTTCAATACTTGCTGCTTAGAATAAAACAATAGATGGTAAATGCATGTTCTGCTTGAGATAAAGATAAATGGATATTCTTTTAAAGTTAAGACCACAACATCCTGCTGTGTTCCTTACTCCCAGAAAGCTGGAAAGCCCGCAAGAGTTCCCCTACCCTAAATTCCAGCCAATCAGCTGTTTATCTAGCTACCTAGATAGAACACAGTACACTTGAAAGAAAACTGATTATGTTTAACTAGTCAAAATGATGTAGTTCCCCCCCACCCCATTGCTTCCTTCACCTGGTTACCTGGTTGCTTCCATGGTTACAGTTTTTCATATACAAAACCTGCCTTAGGAAGTAACCAGCATCTTAATCTGGCTCCCAGATGCACATCATGTCACTGACTGGTTAGTCTTTCCTTAGTGGCCAATAAACTTTCATCCATTGAGTGTGGTGTTGGAGTGGTCAGTGAGCAGCCATTCCTGAACCCAGAACAATAGTCACTTATTCTCTGCATTATGACAAGTTGTAAATATTTTCTGTTGTCTACATCTGTTGCAAAAGAAAGCTACCTTAAATGAGAGGAGAAAGTTACACATGTATGTAGGTATAACAGAAAGTGTTTAGATACAATTAGAAATTTTGCTGGTGTAGGTATATCACAGTAGTAAACCTTTCTCTTATCAGGTTTTTGGCTACTGAAGCCATGGAGAGTTGAATAAATTTCCTGTACAAACATGATTTTCTTCCTATTTAGTGGTCCCTAAGTAGAATTAGATAGGTATTGATTACTCCTAAGGTAGATACAATTGTCACGAGCAATTTTGTGGATATCATGTTGAGCCCTCCAACCTTGGCCTTCCAAGGTTTCAGCGTGGTCTAACTATTGATGCTCTTTCTGACTTGGCAATCTGCAAAGATGGTTATTGTACTATAAGACCCAGTCATCATAAAAAGGCTTTCTAATCAATTCAAGCTCCATTTGTTGAAGTCCTGTGTATAAATTATCTTGTCTTCAAGAAGAGGAGTTTACTTTCGAGTTCTGAGAAGCAATCAAAGACAATTTCAGTAGTATCTATTCTTATTTTAAGAGACTTCTATAATCTTTTGAATAACAACATGAGGGGAGGTCTTCCATTTCTGATACTGGAGTTATTGTTTGATTGTTTATAGTTCTCGTGGGTTGAGTACTATCATACAATGGATATAACTCTATAGTATATATACATTTATAATATATAGAAAGACACATACACAGATAATAGAACATAAAAATACTACATATTTTAAAATAAGTTTATAAAATAATAAAATTCCCTCTGTCTTTTCAAACATCCTTAGTGGCATTTATATTATACCACATCAAATATCAAATAGACATACGTGTCAGAGTAAAAGTTTAGAAGATAAGGGACAATGGCATGCCATAAAACTTGTTACAAAATCCTCACCTTCGAAAATACCACTTATTGTTTAGTAGTGTTTATATTTTTTGTTTTTAATTTCTGTCACCTGAGTCAAGAGAGAGATGGGAAGGGAGAGAGTAAGAGATGGAGAGGCAGGAAGAGAGAGAGGGGAGAAAAAGAGAAGAAAAAGAAAAAAAAACTAATCTATGATTATAACATGCTTGGATATCTCTAGAAGACCTTAGCTAAAGTTGCCAATGAATATTTCATAGGAGCTGAAAATATGTCATAGAGTGTTATTAAAACCATTTTAAGGAATAAAGCAGTGATAGAACAAGAGTCTAAATTATAACATGCAGCCCAAATCTTAACTTTCATCAAGTAGCTTCCATACATAGATAGGAACCATCTGAAAGCTGTGTTTTTATTTCAGCTCTAACACTTCCAAAAAGTCTCCTAAGATCTTCAGCAAAGTAACTGAGATGTGCGTAGAGTAGATAAGCACTAAGAATACAGGATTAAGGTTTCATTCCAAGGGTAGGATAAGGGTAAACTTTTCCACTTAAAGAAGAAGATGTCATGGTTTACAAATGCTCTCCTCAACACACACACACACACACACACACACACACATGCACACACATTCCCTCACACACACGTGCACACACATACAGATGGACAGGCATGCTCAGCACGCTCATACAAACATAAACACATTCATACACACATACACATACAGGCACATGCACATATACACACACACACACATGCATGCACAGACACAGGCATACATGCATAACACACTCACCATATACTCGTACACACACATAAACACACCCTCATAGTTGGCTCAAATCTTGGTTTTAAAGGCAGTGGAATTTTTGGAAGGAGAGGCTTCAGTGTCAAAGTAGGTCACTAGTGGCAAGGCTTTGAGGATCATACCTGTACTTCCTTCCTTCTTATGTCTCTTCTTCTGAACCTGCAGGAATGTAAACAAATGTGGGTAAACACACAGGCTCACACACACACACACACACACACACACACACACACACACACACACACAAGGAAATGAATGAAACTGTCATACCTTCCTGCCTAAAAAGACTGCATGTTCTGAAACTGGGCCCAAAAGAAATCTGTCTTCCTTTAGCTTCAAATGGGCAGCCAGACTAGTGAGTTGTAGACGTGACAAAATATGTGGCTCATAGGACTTCAGAACTGGCTTATAAGATTTTAGTAGAGTTTCACAATGCAGGCGAAAAATGACAGAGACTTCTATAATCAGTGCTGATAAGCAATAGGGGTAAGATTTCAACAATTAGAATATTAATATAAATGTGGAGTGTTTGGGTCGAGAACTTAGCTTTCAAAAAGAAACATCCCATGGCAGCTCAGCATCCAAGTAAGTTCCCTAGTAAGGGGAACAGGGACTGTCTCTGACATGACTCACTGGTGTCTCTTTGACCACCCCCCACCCCCTAGGGGAGGAACAGCCTCTCCAGGCCACAGAGGAAGACATTGCAGCCAGTCCTGATGAGACCTGATAAACTAGGGTGGGATGGAAGGGGAGGAGGACATCCCCTATCAGTGGACTTAGAGAGGAGAAGAAGGAGGGAGGGTGGGATTGGGAGGGAATGAAGGAGGGGGCTACAGCTGGGATATAAAGTAAATAAACTGTAATAAATATAAAATATATAAAAAATGAAAATTAAATAAAAGAAACAGAATAGCTCCCTAACCAGTACCTGAAAAAAAAAGAAAGAAAGAAAGAAAAGAAAAAAGAAACCAATAGATAAGATAATATGGAAGGGGGAGACTAAAAAGGCCTAAACCCTAGACTAAAAATTACAGTTGACTAAGCACTGATGAGAGAGGAATAAATATTTTTCCCCAAAGAAGAACACACCAATTCAACATCCAGTACCAAGTGGAAAACATCTACAAACAAGCATTATATGAGCTGAGTACATTGTATTACTTAATGAATTTAGGTGTATATATGCACATATGTGTGGCTAAATACATATACACAATATATAAAACATGATTCATACACTATATTTGAAAAATATATGAATGAAATAAACACATGGACACACACACACGCACGCACTCACATGCCAATAATTAAAGAAAAAAAAAAAAACAAAACATGATTTGAAAGACAACAAGGCCCAGGTATATTTGGTCCTTGTGGAGCTCCTATCCTTTCCCCATCATACTAACTCCCCTTCTTTCATATGATTCCCTGTACTCTGCCAAAGGTTTGGTCATGAGTCTTTGTATCTGCTTTGAAAACACTGCTAGTTAGAGTCTTTCAGATGCACTCAGTAGACTCCTGTCATCCGTTCAGTGCATAACATTCAACCAAGGACCATGTATGGATATAACCTAGAACCTCTGCTCAGATGTAGCCTGTGGTAGCTCAGTAACCAATTGGTTTCCCAAAGTGAGGGGAAAAAGGACTATTTCTAACAGGAACTCAATGACTGGCTCTTTGACCTCCCCACCCCCCCAAGGGAGGAGCAGTCCTGTTAGGCCACAGAGGAGGGCTTTGCAGCCAGTCCTGAAGATACCTGATAAAACAGGATCAGATGAATGGGGAGGAGGTCCCCCTCCATCAGTGGACTTGGAAAGGGGCAGGGTGGAGATGAGGGAGGAAGGGTGGGGTTGGGAGGGAATGAGGGAGCGGGACACAGCTGGGATACAGAATTAATGAAATGTAACTGATAAGAAAAAAGTAAGAAAAAAAAAAAGAAAGACAACAAGGCATCAGAGGCAAGCTACAAGGGAGAATTTGGAGGGGTGGGGGAGAAAAGGGAGAAGAAAGGAAAGGGGAAATGATAAAATTATCTTATGGTCTTAAAATTTTTTAAAGGAATTCGTGTTATGGTCTATGAAGATTCATATACTTTTAGCCCACGCACAAAATTTTGAGTAAGGCTTAAATCAAAAATAATATGTTATTACAGTGAAAAATGAGATAATAGGAGAAAATAATGTTCTAAGCTACAAAATATCTCTTTTCAATTATGAAGAATAGATGGGAGGAAAGGGTTTTAAATTGCTGCCTTGTAGAGTTAAATAGTATTTACAAATATCAATAATATGTTTATGGTTGTGAGCCTAGCCTCTAATAGCTGAGCTGTCTCTAGGGAGGGAGGGTGGGATTGGGAGGGAATGAGGTAGGGGGCTACAGCTGCAATACAAAGTGAATAAACTCTAATTAATATAAAAAGTAAAAATTAAAAAATACATCAATAATATGTAGTTTGGGTCACCAAGAACACACAAATCCCTTCTTACGCATTTGAGTTTTCAACAATAAGGAATATTGGTCTACCTCATTTTAAAGTACCTGGTTATCAAGTAGAAATTCACATCCTTGTGAACTCACTGGTAAAATGCGAATGAGAGGATTTTTTGTGAAATAAAATAGAATCAGTTGCTTTTAAGTATTCAACTTTCTGATGTCATTAGATACTATCATAAGAAAAGTTAAGAGATACTTTTACATATCTCTTTAAATTCATTGGCATAAAACTGTAAACAATGTCGATTCTTCGATTATTAAATTTAACATGAAAATAATCATTCAATGTGAAATAATTATATAATAGCAATAATTAATTTATAGACAGTAACTTTCAAAATGTTATCAATGTTATGTTTTGGAATTGGGATTTTGAAATCAAAGGAAAGACACTGTTTGAAATTAGACATGGAAGTCAGCACCGGTGACTGCTCCATGTCCCTTTAATTCCCTACAGCGTGGATTCATTAACTAATTCTGGAGAGTCTGGAGTTGAGTGGGATTCAGTTTGAAAACCACTTGTGTGAAGGGTCTCAAGAGGACAAAATTTAATGAGTTATGATAATAATGGTTCCTTTAAATCTGAAGCTTGAAGGACAATATTATCAGTTATTCTTTTAAGTTCAAAGAAAAATACATGACTTCTGTTGTAACTTGAAGTAAGCTTGTACACTGTCAAAAATAAATGATACCATTTAGAAATGATGTACATTTAGAATTTATGATATGGCTTAAGAACAGGAAATTCTACAGCCATTGATTTAAAATACTGGAAAAATCAATAAAATCTGTTTAGGTTTTAACTGCTTTATGAATTGGGTAGATACTCTTGTTCTGTATGGGTTGTAGCTTCCATTTCTTGTGGATATCAGTAACCATTTGTTTACTGTCCCCTGAATGAGTGCGTCCTCTCTGCAGGGAATAAAAGGGACATGGAGTAGTTTGTGTTTACAGCACCTATAACAGGAAGAGTGAGAGTGTTTACATACTTGAGAAATTATTTGATCCCTTATTACTAATAGTAAAGCAAGATTCTAGCTTCAGAACCTTGATTTCATGATAAATTTAATGCATGTTTCGAACAAATGTGTAGGAATTAAACAAGTTAACATATTATAAACAAGTTAAGAAGTTGTATTTAGAAGGTAAAAGACCAGGCAAATCTTAATCACTTGCATTTTTACTAATAATTGGACCTTTAAAAAGCCAGGTTAGCTGTCTCTTCTGGCTCACTAAGGGGACAGGTCCTGTACAAGGTAACAACAAAGCCATAAAAAAGCTGGGCCAAGGAGGCACTGCAGAGACTGATGCACCAACCAATGACCATGCATAGAGAGGACATATACCACCTGCTCAGATGTAGGCCATAGAGAGTTCAGTCTCCATGTTGGATCCCTAGTTAGGGAAAAAGAGACAGTCTCTAACATGAACTCAGTTTCATGCTCCTTGATCACTTCTCCCTGGTGGGGTGATCTAGCCAGACCACAGAGGACAAGGATCAAGGCAGTCTTGATAGGACCTGATAGGCTATGGTCAGGGAGTTAGGGGAGGAGGATTTCCCCTATCGGTGGGCCAGGGAAAGGGCATAGGGGGAGAAAAGGGAGGGAAGGTGGGACTGGGACAAGATGGAGGGGGCTGCAGCCAGGGGTGCCAAGTGAATAAATTGTAGTAAATAAATAAATTAATTTAAAGAAAGGAATTGAAAAAAATAAAAAAGAAAAGAGCAAGGGCAGTTTCTAAACTAGGAGCTCACAGGTTTCTGACAAGGCAGACACCATGCAGAGCACCAAGGACACCAGTAGGCGGCACCAGAACAAAAATTGACACATACAAACCTCAGAGAGGCAGTTGCTTTAGGTAAGGAGAGAGAGAGAGAGAGAGAGAGAGAGAGAGAGAGAGAGAGAGAGAGAGAAAGTGTCTCTTGAATAAGCAAACTCCTCAAAGCCAGACTTTTCTAGCCAAGACTAATTCCCTTTCAGAAGAGGTTCTTGCCAGTCTGAGGAGCAAACATTTGTGAACCCAACAACTTCCCAGAGTGAGAAAGGGGTCAGGGTCCATTGAGGGAGGCAGAAAGAAATACCTATCCTTGAAAGCAGGAGCCAGAGACACTGAGAAGCAAGCCCCAAGCATCTGAACTGGTATAGAAGGGAAGCTTTGTCTACACAATTACTTTCTCCTTAGGGAGAGGTTTTGAGATTAAAAGATAATTTTCTACACTGAAAATGCGAGAAGACATAGTGACACAGTGATTCTGGATACCATTTGAGTTTGTTCTCTTCACATACAAAAACTTTTTCAGTAGCAATTTCAGTTTTATATATCCTCTTTGGGAGAGATCCAGATAAGATAGACTTGGAGAAAGAAGACTGAGAAAATGTATGCTAAATTAAAGGCTAATTCTAAATATTACCATATTTCAAATTTATGTAAACATACCACCATTTGTTCTCTGTGTTGTCAATAAAAACAACCAGCCAGTGGTGAGCAATGGAGAGAACAGGGTGGGACACCCTGGTCCAGAGGAGAGGAGAAAGAGTGGGAGGAGACATATGAGAGGAGAGGATCAGGAAACATCAGGAGAAATGAACTGACTAAAAAGCAATTATAATGTGGGAAATCTGAATGGGAGGAAGCTATGTGGGCTGGGAGGTTTAAGATGGAGTAATTATTGTCCAGCATTGTGCTCTAGGTTAATTAAATAAATCTTAGTCTCTGTGTGGTCCACTGTTTAGCTAAAAGATAAACTAATATTAAATAGTAATAATCATAAACAGGGAAGGAAGAGTGAGTGAGTATGGGACGAGAAGAATGTGACAGAGGGGTCTACAACCGGGAAACAACGTGAATAAATTGTAAATAATAGTAAATAGTGATAGTAGTAGCAGTAATAAAGAAAGAAAAATAAGAGCCAGGATCAGCAGAAGCTATGAGCAGAAGGGGAGAACAGCTTGGGAGCAGCTGCAAGCCGTGGAGTGACCTAAATCAGAAAGAACCCTCGCGAATGGGAGTATCCAATGTGTGCTTGGAACAGGCAGTGACCCTCTTTATTGAACGTCCCCAAGCTCATGCTTGCATACAAGACTATTGTGGTTACTGAGATGCTGTACTGGCTTAGCCTGTCCTGGAAGACATGGATGGACACTATCATTGACCCTGGGTGTGTCCCCTGAGCACTGCCTGAACAGTGTTTCTCATTTCTGCATAGCTGGGAGGTTGCCAAAAGGGTCTTTAGGAATCAGACAGTCACAGGAACTCAATGAAGATACCTGATAAAACAGGATCAGATGAATGGGGGGGAGGTCCCCCCCATCAGTGGACTTGGAAAGGGGCATAGTGGTGATGAGGGAGGGAGGGAGGGGCTGGGAGGGAATGAGGGTTTGGGACACGGCTGGGATACAGAGTTAATAAAATGTAACTGATAAAAATAAAATAAAATAAAAAAAGGAATCAGACAGTCTGGATTCCCCTTCCTGGGCTTCCTGCTATTTAACTATGTGACCTCTGGGCAGACTCCTAACCCTGAAGCCTCAGTTTTCTCATCTGTTAAGTGGGGGTGGTAATTATATCATCCTCACTGTCACTGTGGAAATTAGATGAGTCGGTATACAGAAAAAAAAAAAAAGAATATAGATGCATATGCTGGAATCCAGAGCTCAGCAGGAACTTTTAAATTACTCAGATATTTTAACAAAAGTCTTCCATAAAATATATATGCATTACTAATTCACAGCAACTTGAAAATACAAGTCAAAGAACAAAAATAAATGAAATAAAATTTTTTTAAAAAGAAAGCCAGTTTAAATTTGTTATGATTAAGCATCCTCCCTAGGTCCTCCTTGTTACTCAGCTTCTTTATGTTCCTGGAATGCAGCAACATTATCCTGTATTGTACTGCAAATATTTGCTTATAACTCAGTATATACCATGTGTATCTTTCTGGGTCTGGGTTACTTCACTTAGAATGATTTTTTTTTTCCAGATCCACCCATTTGCCTGCAAATTTCATGTCAACCTTGTCTTTAGTAGCTGAATAGTATTCCGTCATGTATATGTACCACAGTTTCTTTATTCATTCTTTGGTTGAGAGACATCTGAGTTGTTTACAATTTCTGGCTATTACATATAAAGCCACTATGAAAATAGTTGAACAAATGTCCTTGTTGCATGGTGGAATATCTTTTGGGTGTGTGCCCAGGAGTGGTATAGCTGGGTCTTGAGGTAGAGCTGTTTCCTATCTTCTGAGAAAGCACCAGACTGATTTGCACAAACACCTAGTTGTACAATTTTGCACTCCCAACCTGCAATGGAGGAGTGTTCCCCTTTTCTACACCCTTGCCAGCCAGCATGTGTTGTCACTTGAGTTTTTGATCTTAGCTATTCTGATAGGTGTGAGATGGAATCTCAGAGTTGTTCTGACTTGCATTTCCCTGATGACAAAGGACTTTGAACATTTTTTTAAGTGCTGCTTAGCCATTTGTTATTCCTCTGTTGAGAACTCTCTGTTTAGCTCTGTACCCTATTTTAATGAATTATTTGGTTTGTCTACAGGCTGTAGTTTTGTTATATTGAAGGTATCCTTTGCTTTACATAAGCTTTTCAGTTTCATGAGGTACCATTTATTGATTGTCGATTTTAGAGCCTGAGCTGTTGGTGTTCTTTCTAGGAAGTTGTTCAGAAAATCAAATAAAATAGACACTGGAAGTCGTTGAAATGAGTCAACAGGAGAGGAGCCTTGATAGTTGTCCTCTGTAAAACTCCACCCATCTGAAGTAGATGCTGAGATTTACAGCCAAACATTGGGCCATGTTATGGAAGAGTTGAAGGATAGAGGGACCTGGAGAGGACAGGAGCTCTACAAGAAGACAAACAGAGCCAAAAAATCTAGCCCATGGGGGGGGGGCTTACAGAGATTGATGCACCAACCAAGAACCATGTGCAGAGAGGACCTAGAACCTGCTCAGATATAGTCCATAGGTCTCTCTCTCTCTCTCTCTCTCTCTCTCTCTCTCTCTCTCTCTCTCTCTCTCACACACACACACACACACACACACACACACACACACACACAAGGAAATGAATGAAACTGTCATACCTTCCTGCCTAAAAAGACTGCATGTTC
>REGO01000649.1:362281-378542 GCA_010120015.1 Rhombomys opimus | reverse complement strand
ATGCACCAACCAAGAACCATGTGCAGAGAGGACCTAGAACCTGCTCAGATATAGTCCATAGGTCTCTCTCTCTCTCTCTCTCTCTCTCTCTCTCTGTGTGTGTGTGTGTGTGTGTGTGTGTGTGTGTGTGTATGTCTCCTAGTAAAGGAACCAGGGGCTGTCTCTTACATGAACTCTGTTGCCTGCTCTTTGATCACTTCCAATCACAAGGCAGATTTTCCAGGTCACAGAGGAAGGGGATGCAGACAGTCCTGAAGAGACTTGATAGTCTGGGGTGAAATGGTAAGGGAGGAGGACTCTCCCCTATCTGAGGACTAGGGACCAGGAATAGAGGGGAAGAAGTAGGGAGGGTAGGACTAAAAGGAGATGGGGGGTATGATAAGGATATAAAATGAATAAATTGTTATGATAAACATTTATTTTCCAATTTTCAGTTTTGAGTTACAAGTCAAACTACCAAGGAAATTAGTTACAAATCTTGAACTAATGTATAAAAGAACATAGATTTGGGATCTCCGGGTTGGGTAAATATAGTTAGATTCATTTGATTATGCCAATGTCAGCAGTTTCACTGATATACTGACTAGAGATTCATTCCAAAGCTAAGAAACAGGTTCTTGACTGGAAGTTATGCTAATCTTGTAACCTTGACCAAAGAAGTTTATAAATTGAAAATCAGATAACTTATATGATGGAATTAACTACTTTAAGTACTCAACAGCCAATTAACTTGGTGACCTTGAAGACATGACATGAGGAGACTATAAAAAAATGCAAAAGAAGGAAAATATTGAGCTAGAGCCCTTTAGGACTAAAAAAAAATCTAATGATGAGCATAAATGAAGAGAATTTCATTAAGAGATAATTCATGCATTTGATATATACCAATTAATTGACTGCAATAATTACTTGGCTGTGGTTTTTTCCCCTACTTTTATCATTATTCTTTTCTTTTGCATGGCTGTGAAAGTCATAATTATTGTTAAAAACCTCTGAATTCTCCTTAATGTTACTTATGTGAGTTTGGTGAGAATTGTTAGGAAATATATAAGAAGCATAGCCTAGAAACCATTTATTATTTTAAGTTATTTTTAGTCTTATAATTAACTCTAAATAAAAATTGTATTTATTATATTTGGGCCTATTAACATGTTGAAAATATCAAGTAAGCATCTGTTATGTGGCAGATGTTATTGTATCTTGTGACACAGAGTAGTCAAAACATACGACTCTTATCATAAATAAAACATTTTACAGGAAAAAATAATATAAACGTGCTTAAAACAGAATATTTGGATAATAAATACCATTGCAGACTATAAGTCAGAGAAAGTGTGTTTGAAGAGGAGTGCTAAACTTAGAAGAGATTCCCAATCTTTTGCGAAGATCTTATGAAGGCAACGCTGGGAGGGTGGTCAAGAGTGGAAGTGCTTGTTATTATGGAATATAATTAACATAGATTGAAAAGTGCTATGGTAAAGAATAGTAACTTGGATGTTTTAAAATCAGCAAGAAAGACCAAGGGATAGTCGGAATACTGAGCAATAATGGGCAATGTTGTGTTTCTAATCCACAGGATCCAGTGATAACCTTAATTTATGGGGCTTGGTGCTTTACAGCTTTATTTGTTAAACTATTTCTCCAGACCAGTGATTATATATTTTATCAGTTAGATAAAGGTTATATAAAATCAATAATCTTAATGTGGTCAGTATGATTGTTGTTTATATCCATTAGGAAAAAAAAAACAATCAATGTAGATGAAAATTTATACTTGTTACTGTATTTAGAAAATGAGAATATTCTATTTTAAAGAGAAATTATTATTTTCCAATCTGGGTCATCAAGATAAGAACTTGGAATTACTCTTATATTTTTTTCATATCCATGTTTAATACTCAACATTGTCTCTATTCAAGAATTATAAAGAATAATGTGTCTTATAAAGAATGATAGCGTCTTCCCCAACACTATCACTATTCCTAATCTTGAGAATCCTAGTGGCATTCATGGTTCCACAATCACCTTTTAGGAAATATCAGCATTATGGTAGTCACAGTAACTACCTGACACATAGTGATTTTTGAAAATTGTTTAAAATATATATACATAGCTACTACACATGACCTGTTGCTACGTAACCTCTTCCCTATTACAGGCAAACGTTTTAATGCCTCTAAAATATCCTATGCTATTTTCTCAATTACTATGATAAGTTTGTGGTGCACTTGTTTGTTTGAGAGTATTGATTCTGCATCAGAACTTAGATTAAGAAAACTATAATGATTAATAAAATGTAACTGATAAAAATAAAAATTAAAAAAAAAAGGAAAGAAAGAAAAAAAAAAGAAAACTATAATGATGTGTTTTGTAGATACGAATGACCTTAGGAATTACAAATTCAAGAAATTATTTTTGTAATCACTTTTATATGTGTTATTTACATAATCAAAGTGTTGTCATTCAAGGTTAAATATTTATGATTAATTGTGAGGGTTTATTTTATGTGCCATCTTAACTGTGGAAAGGGATATGTGGATAGCCAGCAATATTTATTCTTAGACACATCTGTGAGCATAATTGGCCTTTAATTTAACAGACTGAATAAATATGAGTGCCTTCAACAATGTGAATTAATATCATTAACATGCTGAATGTTTGTGTAAAAAAATGTTGACTATATGGACTTGGAGAAGAAAGTCCAGAAAGTAAGTATTCTTTCCATCACATATTAAGCACATTTCATAATCAGCTTGACTTATTGCTATTGATATTGTCCTCCATAGCATGATTGACAAAGTAGTATTCTGTTGGCCTTTTTTTCTTTTTTTGTAGAAAACCTATACATTTTTATAAATTTTATTTATATATTTACTTATTACAATTTTAAACCTGTCACCCTGTACTATTAATTGTATGTGACTATGTATATGTCCTCACAAAATACTCTGTTATGAATATTTAATTTACTACTCCTGGTATGGTATTGAGCGTGGTATGTCCCTACATGTTTATGTGGTTAGCAGTCTGTTTCATGCTTATGGTGACATTTTGGGACATTGTGGAATGTTTTGTTTAAGGCGGTAAGCGGGCAGATGTGAGGCCTCATGTGAAGTCATTGAGCTTTTTTATGCCAGCGAAGGGAAGAAGAACTCTAATTGCACCCTGGCCCATCATAAAATCTGTAATGCTTTCCGTAGTATGTTAGACTGCCACAAACTGAACAAAATACATTTTTTAATTTAATTATATCTACCAGGTATTAAACCAGAGCAAAAATTGTAAATAATTCAAGTCCAAATATCTCCATCCCTGAATTTTTTGAAGTATTGATTATCTGTTCTTGTGATGTAACAAAACTCCAGAAAGAAAAACTATGGGTTGGTTTATTTCAGCGTACAGTCACAGGTCACTTCCATCACTGAGAGAAGTCGGCAGGAACTCAGACAGGGCCTGAATTTAGAGGCAGGAGCTCACGCAGAAGCCGTGGAAGACTGCTGCTCACTGGCTGGCTCCTGTGGCTTTCTTGGCCTTTCAGAAATGATTTAAGATAGACCTTAACTCTTTCTAGATAGTATATTTGATATAATAAACTACTTTTTTGTCTCATCTCATATTCATCCATGACAAATTAGAAAAAAAATGAAAAAAATACTCAGGGGCCTAAATAAGATTTTGGTGCTGCAGCTTAAACTACAGCTTCGGGTTATCGAAACAGGGCATCTTTTTCTTTTTTTTTTTTTTTTAATTTTTATTTTTATCAGTTACATTTTATTAACTCTGTATCCCAGCCGTGCCCCGAACCCTCGTTCCCTCCCAGTCCCTCCCTCCCTCCCTCATCACCACTGTGCCCCTTTCTAAGTCCACTGATAGGGGGGACCTGCCCCCATTCATCTGATCCTGTTTTATCAGGTATCTTCATTGAGTTCCTGTTAGAAATAGTCCTTGTTCCCCTCACTTTGGGAAACCAATTGGTTACTGAGCTACCACAGGGTACATCTGAGCAGAAGTTCTAAAGAAGGGGAGTTAGTCTGATGGGGAAAGGATAGGAGCTCCACAAAGACCAAATATATCTGGGCACAGGGTCTTTTCTGAAACTGACATTCAACCAAGGAAACAGGGAATCTAAAGTAGCATCTTGGCCATTGTCAGTAAGAACGTATCTACCGCCTCTAACATATCAGTAGACCACGAAGCAGAGAGAAGGATCAAGAATAGAGCAATCTGTGTCATCAAGGACCTTGTGGCAATGATTAGTACGGAACTCTTAGATGAAGAAACCAGATTTGTGCATTAACTCAAAAGAACAAAGGGAAAATTAGAGTAGGAAGATTAATATTGGTAGGAGATGAAAGGACAGGATGAAGTAGCGAAAACGGGAAGCGAAAACATACTGAAGATGTTTTGAAAAGCCGTATAGATACCTACTATATTGTTGGAGTTGCGAAAATATATGCATATAAAAACATAGTTTAATAGGATGGAAGACCAGTACCCCAAATAGATATCATATGCCTCCAAATAAAGCCCCCAATTGTCAGGAATGCGCTACTTTTTATTTTAGTTATTGGCAAATGGGTCACATGGGTATCCCAAACATTGCAAGAGGTTGCCGATGCTAGTGGTTATTTCCCACAACTTTGTATTAAGTCCTTTTGCGGAAAAGACCACACGTTTCTCTTGGTCCACTGGACGATTCACCCCTACTGACTAGTATTCATAGTTTTGACAGGTACTTCATGCTTCCAGAGGAGAATAAATCATCATTTTCAGTCAATGAGGAATAATGTGAGCTAAAAATAGTGACCTGACTGCAAGAAATACCACCGGTTCATATTGGCACAAATATTACGAGAGTAACTAACCACCATTTAATTAGGTTTAGGGTCCATTCATGAGACGTAATCAAAGTTTACACTGTAAGTGAGGCCAAGAACTCAATACTAGATAGATCTTCTGGGTAGTTTTACAGTTATTCTTCTAAATGAACACAGCAATAAAATCGGTACTCATGATATATTGCTATACCTTAGGTCAGTACACACTCTCATCAGAAAATCTCTTCTTTTGGGAAATGGTAACTAACACAGAGACTTAGAACTAGGTGGCATTCAGACAGTGAAAGACACTGGAAAGCTCAGCCTAAACCAGATGTCTGTATCACATTCTTCCCGTCAAGACATAGAGAGATAGAAACGTTTTCAACTTCAAGGAAACAGTGCTTTCCAGACACAACAGGGCAGATGCAGAAATGAACTCAGAAAGACTGACAGCATGTATAAGAGATGAAAGTTAAAGCCAGGCAAAATGACAACGTGGATAATGGAAACTGGTCGTACCCCTGATCAAAACATTATTTTCAATCAAAAGTGCTGGGAGAGAGAAAACCCATTTTTCTTGAATAGGGTAACAGTGGATATACCAGCTGCACCTCATGGCAGGCTATATGATCAGGGCTAGTTGGCCAACACAAAATGGAGATCATGTGGTTTTTTTGCTGTTATTGTTTTATGCTTTTTTTTTTTTTTTAATTGAAGTAGTTTGGGAAGAAAAGTAAGGGCTTCTGAGAATTTTGGAGAGGGAATAGAATATGACCACAAGATATTGTTTGAAACATGAAAAATAGTAATATAAAAGTAATTTCAAAAACTACATTTTTTTAATTTAAAAATACCATTAGCAGCATGGTACTTCCAGATTTTTTTTTTTATAATTAAAAAAGTTTGATTTTTGACAGTGAAAAAAAGATAAAGGACAGTAACAGAAATGTTGTTAAATTTGAACAATAATTAGCTAAAGTAAAGTAATTTCTTAAGAATTTAAAGGTCAGTTATGTGTTTTGATTTTAATATTATAATATCAATGACAGAATATCACATCAATGCTATTGTACCTGAAGTTTAGAGGTGACTCAACTATGAAGCAAAAGCAGTAAAATATAAACCAGAACACAAACCATATATTTAGAAAATACTCAGTATATGAAATTATTCATGCATCAATTTAAGAATATTTTATTCTTAAAATAATTATTTATAAATATATAAATAATATATATAATATAAATAATATTTATATAATATAATAATATATAATATATTATAATAATATAATAATAAATATATAAATAATATTTATTATTTTCATGAAAACAATAAAGAGTATATTTAAATTACCCAAAAGAAGAATCTATAAATGATAAAAGATGAGAGAAAATTAACTAATTTTATTCCTCCAGAACAATAATTTTTTAAATACAATGTTTTGTATTTGAATTCCTATTTATTGTTGTATGAAACATTACTTGATACAATAAAAAAATGGATGTATTAGTTCAGTGTTTCTAAGAATAAGCAACCTTGACACAGACTGACAATGTTCTCAGAGGTATAAAAATGCTGCAGATCTAAGAACTGACTGCTCAGTGTTCCAACGCAGAACCTAGTTTCTTGCTATCTTGTAGGATTCAGTTACCTGTTCTCATAATAGCTGTCAAGTAGAGCCTGCTTTCTTTCACAGAAAGCCTCAGTTTTTTCTCACTGTCTAGATACAGGTGATTCACAACAGGACCTTGTGCTTTCTACTTTCTCAGCAGGACTTCCTCTGACATCTTTTTATCCAAGTGGTTACACCTGTCTCCTGTGATGTGTGTGATGTAGTCACAAGAGTGACAGATTGAACACCATTTTTCATATGTCATGACCTGATGAATAGAGTCAAACAATAATCTAATATTTACAGGATTGACTGACTCCCAGGTACGGGTGCCACACAGGGATATCCTGCAGGATTCTAGTAATACAGGCATGTTAGACTTTGCCTATTATAGCGATTATGAGTAATGAGGAAAATAAGAACTCATTTACTTTTTTTGAGACTGCAATTAATTCATTTTTGATCATAATATTTTTCCAAAATTATTAAAGTTTCACATCCTTAATTCAATTAATTTAGAAATTAAGATTTTTTAATGCCAAATAATGCTATGAATCCAATTATTTTTATTAAATGTAAAATTAAAAAATATTATGGTACTACTACATGTCACATATGCTCTACAGCAATTACAATAATTTTAATATTTGTTTTAAATGTTTGACAAGTGCTGACTGAAAGGTAATTGAAATTCTTTATATGGTTAAGATGTTTATTAAATAAATAGTTTTTTTTCTGCATAAATATCTCTACTAATAATATCTTTTTAATTTTAATGATAGTCAATATTAAAAAATTTTAAGCACTACAATCTTTAACATGTTAGGGAGGTTTAATGATTTTTTGGATGTCACTGCAAAATATTATAATTTATTTATATCTACTATATATAATAATATATAAATTATTTATTATAATAATATTTTATTTTACATACAGACACACATCTTTCTTATTTTGAAAATATAAAATTTAATTTTGTAAAATGTTATTCTAAGTGTGAATTCAGAACTTTTGCTCTTTATTATACTGTAAATACTCATGAAAAGATAGAATAACACCTCTACATATTCAGTTTTATGGTGCTTTCCAAGGAGAATGATGGGCAAGTCATTATGTTACAATGACATTTAGAGGAATCTCTCAATATCTTCTTACTTGATTTTTCTCAGGTTGTAAAATGATCTTTTTTCCTTTTGTAGTAAGTCATTGCCTTAATTAAGAGCAATTAATGTACAAAAAGTAGCAAATATGTGCAGTATTTCAAATTGTTGAAATTAAAAGGTATTTATAAAATATTAATGTGAACCATTTAGACTGTTCCAATCATGTATATGTTGTTTCTAATTGACCAGATGGATGAGTTATAGCGATAATTAAGCTCCTGTTTACAAAAATAGGAATATGCCTTGATGATATTGCTGCATATCATGCCCAACTTCTACATCTCTCATTTGACTTAATCGTGTACATCTACAGTTTGGTCAATGTTTTGCACTTCAGAAGTTCCATTCTAATTTCATATGTATCGGATAATTAATGAGAACAATTGTGTATCCAAATGAGACAATCATCGTTTAATTGGCATGTTTCAATTTTCATTGTGATGTACCAATTAACTACAATCCATTCTACTACATACCATAACATTTTCCACAGAAAATATATGAACTATCAACTAAACATTGTTGTTTTGAAGCAATGAATATAGAAGTTCGTTTTCTGAAATAATTATCACCAAATTGGGATTGTATTCCAATGCAGAAATTGAAATTATGCTAAACAATTGGTTATTGTAGGTGCTGCTCTGATTACAACTGTCATCAGTGGCATTTGTCTTATTAAAGCAAATGTGACAGTTAGTGCACTGATTGAATTCACATGGCATTTATTAAAAGCATTGTACAAACTTACACAGTTTTAAATGGCAACCCAGTGTTCATGTTCTTACAAGTCCTCATCCTTTCGTCATTCTCACTCCTTCCTAATTTTCTCTATTTATATCTATTTATGCATCCCTCCATCTATCTATCTATCTATCCATCTATCTATCTATCTATCTATCTATCCATCTATCTATCTATCTATCTATCTATCTATCTATCTATCTATCCATCTATCCATCTATCTATCCATCTTTCTGTCTATCTATCTATCTATCTATCTATCCATCTATCTATCCATCTATCTATCTATCCATCTATCTATCTATCTATCTATCTATCCATCTATCCATCTATCTATCTATCTATCTATCTATCTATCTATCTATCCATCTATCCATCTATCAATCATCTGTCTGTTTTTCTATCTAATCTACAAACTTGTCTGTCTGCTTTCTGCTGTCTATTTTCTGTAATTGATCTACCTGTTCTTTAGATATAACCATGCATGATTAATTATGACAAAACTTAATATGGTATTATTGCTCTTGAATTCTAGAAAGGTGTTCTTATGTTTTAGTCTTCTAAGATAAACTTTTGAAGATTTTCATTTAAATCAGAAAATAACTTACAAATTTATGGGAATAAAGAAAGTGACATTTAGAATTTAATGCTTCTCCCCACCTTCTCTGTCTAGACATTTACTCTCCATATGGATAGGAAGCTACAAACACATAAACACTTGAATTATTTCTAAGTCATTCTCATGAAATATTTGGTACAAAAGAGTTTACATTTATAAATAAAGATACTCTCCAAGTACTTGCACCAAAAAACTTCTCAGGTGATATTTTCATCTGAAGTTTATGTCAGTGTTGCAAAGTGTTGAAATGGTGTTAGAACCCCTGCACAGATGTAGCCCATGGCAGCTCATCCTCCATGTGGTTTCCCTAGTAAGGGGAGCAAGGGCAGTCACTGACATGAAATCAGTGCCCTGCTCTTTGCTCACCTCCACCAGGAGGGGTGGCCTTTTTAGGCAACAGAAAAAGAGGATCCAGGCAGCCCTAATGAAACCTGATAGGCTAGGGTCAGATAGAAGAGGAGGAGGACCTCCCCTACCAGTGGACTAAGGGAGAAGGATGAAGGGGAAGAGATAGCAAGGGGTGAGACCAGGAGGAGATGAGGGAGGGGGCTACAACTTGGATACAAAGTGAACAAATTGTAAACAATAATAATAATAATAATAAATTAAAAGAAACAGAAGTGGAGATTTGAGAATATTAAAAATTGCTCAATGTTGTGGAAAACTGAAAAAAAGAAAAAGAAATGGTGGTAGGTTCCAGTGTGCTTCATAAATGTCACTATAGTTTTTATTGTTGTCTTAAAAGTATAGAACTGATATAATATTTGTTCTAGTGTTGATAATTTCCTAAAAGTGGACGTTAATGTAAGTCTGTAATAAAATCAACATTGCATCATTATTACACATACACACACACATTGATTGAAATGCATTTTGCTGCTTGAATTACGTGAAATTGTGATTGAATATTATTTATATTTGAATATAATATTTGATCACGCTGTTTTAAAGAATTTTGTGGAGCTCCTATCCTTTCCCCATCAGACTAACTCCCCTTCTTTCTTATGATTCCCTGTACTCTGCCAAAGATTTGGTCATGAGTCTTTGCTTTGAAAACACTGCTAGTTAGAGGCTTTCAGATGCGCTCAGTAGACCCCTGTCATGCGTTCAATGCACGTCCCATCTGTCTTTCTAAATGAGGATTGATCCTCTTACCCCATGTCCACTCTCTTGATTATCTTTTTTAGGTGTATAGATTTCATTATGTTTATCATATCTTATAGGTCTATATAAGTGAGTATATACCGTGTTTGTCTTTCTCCTTCTGGGATATTTCACTCAGAATGATGTTTTCTAGATCCCACCACTTGCCTGCAAATTTCATGATTTCCTCCTTTTTGATTGCTGAGTAGTATTCCATTGTGTAGAAATACCATAATTTCTGTACCCATTCTTCTGTTGATGGACATCTGGGTTGTTTCCAGGTTCTGGCTATTACAAATAAAGCTCCACAAAGACCAAATATATCTGGGCACAGGGTCTTTTCTGAAACTGACATTCAACCAAGGACCATGTATGGATATAACCTAGAACCTCCGCTCAGAGGTAGCCTGTGGTAGCTCAGTAACCAATTGGTTTCCCAAAGTGAGGGGAACAAGGACTATTTCTAACAGGAACTCAATGAAGATACCTGATAAAACAGGATCAGAATGGGGGGAGGTTCCCCCCTATCAGTGGACTTGGAAAGGGGCACAGTGGTGATGAGTGAGGGAGGGAGGGGCTGGGAGGGAATGAGGGTTCGGGGCACGGCTGGGATACAGAATTAATAAAATGTAACTGATAAAAATAAAAAAAAATAAAGAATTTTGTGTTCATATTAGTATGATATCACATACTTACAGGGAGGAAAGTGGTCTGAGATATTCCCACTATTGAAAACAGAACATAGCATTGCAAAGCATGCACTTCTGTACCCATTGTTTTTCAAATAACCAGAGCATTCTTACCTATCCATTCTAAAACAATGGCTTTCTTCTATCGCCTTTTACAAGTCAACATCATTTATAAGATAGAAGGATGTGACACAGATTGAATTTATTTGACCTTCGTATGTTGTAATCAATATATTTTAATCTCTGATTATCACTGTGATACATGAAACTGGTATGCAAGTGTGTCCATTGCCTGTGAATGACAGTGTTCTCTAGGGGCTGCATTTGGGTTTTATTTCTAGTGTGTGAGAATGCTTGCTAGGGTAGTTTAACTTCCTGTCCACCAAAGGCAGTATTCAAAAGGTTGAAATTACAATATAGATTTAACTCTTCCACATGTTGTGATTCTCCTTGAGTTCTTCAAGGAAGTTTTTAAAGACTAACTTGGGAGATGGTGAAGAATCTCTTTGAAACATAAACATTCAATTTTGTTCTATGTTCTGAAGCAGGGATCTTGCTTTAAAAGAATTTCTAATTTATCCCAGTGGACACGGACGTGGTAGAGAATGTAGAATAAAGCCCTTTCTTACCTAGCACTGTTTACTTTGTTATTACCTATTAAAATCATTCTCGGCTATAATTCCCAAGAATGAGATATCATTTTTATGTTATTAGAAAACTTCTTTCAAGGGCAACTCAGTGTAGTTAAAAATAGAGCTTTTCAGGGAGCTTGGCTTTCTGCAAAGTTAAACCTTATAATTGACTCATTCAATTGAAGGAGAATGCTAATGAGCCTTGCTAGAAAATTAGAATTCTATGAATTTTCTGAAGAAATGAAATTCTAGTGTTGGAAATAGGGTCCTTACTTATGTTTAGAAAACTGTGTGCTTTACAATGCAGCTTTTCCTTACTGTCTTTTGATTGATGATAGATTTCTGAGACTTTTTACCTTATCTCTTTGTGGACATTCTCCTTTAAATTCATAATATTATTTTCAATTTTAGTGTTTATTGCTAATTTGTTCAGTAATATTTTAACATGTTTTTTCTCTTACTTTGACCCCAGAACATCAACATTCACCCTGGATACTTTGACTTCAATTTCATAGGGTTCTGGTATGAATCACATTTTACTCAAATACTCTTATCACTACCTATGTTTTTCCTGGTGAGCTATAGTACTCAAACTGAGTTTCTTCTCTTCCATCTTGACTAGGCTGCCTTTCTAATAATTTGTTCTTTATTTCCAAAACAATCTCTAGCTTTGATCTCTCTTTACAATGTACATGTCAACTCAAGTCCTTAATTCAGGTTTGACAATACTAGGAAGTATTCATGTGGTTTAGAACATTATTTTGGAGCCATTAATTATGACATTTTTGCTCAATGTTTGTTATCTTTTGTAACAGACAATGTACCTGACTTTTGGAAATATCCTTAGTGTTACTTGGGTTGTCTGCCTCACTCTTTTTCTGTATTACCTATAGGAAAACTATTTTATAAGCAAATAAAAATACATAATATATAAAATTTAATCATATGTAATTTAATTAGTGTTATGCAACATCAATGATAATGCTTCCTCAAGAGCCATAGGTTGTCTAAGATAGATTATCTCCAGTGTTAGGCATGGGTGAATTCACTCTGAATTGCTAGTCAGGGAGGGCAAAATTATATAGGCTCTTGTCATTGCACTTTATTCTTCCCCACGAACTTCAAGTTAAGATTCTATACCTAAAAATATTATACAGTTTACATACAGCATTTGGAGTTCCGGGACTGACATGGAATCCTTTTGCCTGCAAATTGCACTTGTAATACAGGAATGGTTATACAGCTTCCAAGGGAGAACAAAAGATTTTAGGCTACCCTGATAAGATGTTCCTAATAGAAGTCAAACCTAATCAGACCTACAAGCAACAAAAGAATGATGAGAGCCAGATAAAGAACACACTAATTGATTATCTAATACCAAATGGTTAGCCCTGAAAACATACCTATGAGTAACATTATACAGACTGATCAGGGCATATATGTATTTAGGAATATATTTATGTAACAACGGACAATGGAAAAAGAGCTCTTAATTTCAAAACAAGAAATGGAAATATATGGAGGGAAGATAGGGAAGGGTAATGGGTGTAATTATATTTAATCTTAAAAAGTAAAAGAAATAAAGATATTTAGCATGGTGCAGTAGTGGTACTTTTGTCTTGAAGATAAGCAATACCTTGGAAATTGCACTAAAATTTTTCTTACCAGGAAAGAAAGCTTGTTTAGTACTAGTGCTATAAACCTAGCCCACTCTCCACGGTTGGTGAGGCCTGTTACTAAAGCAGTGTGATTTCCAACAGCATCCTAAAGCCTGAACACAAATGGACAAGTGTGGCTCATGCCTTCATCCAGGAAGCTTTGTAAAAGTATATTTAGGTTATTATATAAGGCCACAATTTTTCAAAATGTGAAGAATAAGTGACCATGGGTGCTCACACAGAATGGGTACAATAAAACTTTAACCAATGAGACTTTGAGAAATATTACAGAATAGGAAGAAAAATCATTAGAAAAAGAGAATGTCTTTGTTTTATGTCAATAAATGTCAATATTGACAATAAATGTCAATAAATGACAATAAACGTCAATATTTATTGCTCTGAGGAGACACCATGATCAAAAGGCAAGTTGTGAAACAAAGGGTTTAATTCATTCACTTTTGCATATAGCAGCCCCTTGTCAAAGGCAGTGAGGGCAGAAACTGAAGCAGATCAGGATCCTGGAGGCAGGATCTTACGCAGAGGCCATGGAAGGGTTGCTCACTGGCTGATCCTCATGGTTTGCTTGGCTTCCTTCTCTCTTTCTCTCTTTCTTCCTTCCTTTCTTTCTTTCTTTCTTTCTTTCTTTCTTTCTTTCTTTCTTTCTTTCTTTCTTTCTTTCTTTCTCCTTTCTTCTTTCTTTCTTTCTTTCTTTCTTTCTTTCTTTCTTTCTTTCTTTCTTTCTTTCTTTCTTTCTTTCTCTTTTTCCTTCCTTCCTTCCTTCCTAAACTTGCAATTTTATAAATGCCCTATATTTAAGGAATAACTGTATCCCTCACATTTTTTCATACAAGTCCACCCAAGGAAACAAGTGTTACTTATTGCAACTGCTGCTGTCCTAGTCCATCACATTTATCAAATTATGCTTACACTGGATACATATACATTATATTAATATGTATATATACATACACATTATATACATTTTTAAATTTGTAGAACTTGATATTAAAATACATTAATTTCAATTTTAATTAAAAACCTATATGAAAAAATGGAACACCATAAAATACTCCATCTTTTTTTTCTCGTTATCCTCAGCAGATGGTATTAGTTTTTCCTATTTACTTATTTTATTAACTTTACCTCCTTGTTGCCACTTCTTTTCTCCCCTCTCTATCCCATCCTCCCTCCTTGCCCCCTCTCCTTTCCCCCCTCCCATTTTCTTCAGACAATTGGAGCTCCCTTTCCTATTCACCACACCTCATCAAATTACATCTGGGCTGAACATGCCCTCTGCCCCTTTAAGAGAAACTGAGGGTGGAGACATCTCTGTGATGAGTTGGAGACCAAGGTAGGTTCCTGGGAGACTATTCCAACCTCTGACACTGTGAATGATATTCAGTTAAGCCTGAAGACAAGTAGCCTGTAAAGTTGTCATCTGAGAGGCTCTACCCAGCAGCATCTCAAAACACACGCTGAAACTCACAGTCAAACATTGCTCCATGTGAAGGGAGTCTTAGGGAATAGTGGGAGGAAAGAGAAAAGGACAAGAAAGTAACAGGAACTCCACAAGAAAAACAACAGAGCCAACTAACCAGGGCCCAGAAGGGTTTCCTGAGACTGAAGCATAAACTGGACTTAAGAAACCTACAAAGATGTAGCAGATGGGCAGTCTAGGCTTCAAGTGGGTAGTCTTGTAAAGGGAGTGGGGACTGCATTGGACATGGACTAACTTACTAGCATTTTGATCAGCCCTCTTTGTTATAGAACTTAGGACCACATGTCCAGAAGTAACCTCTCCCTCAATAAGCCCTCCCCCAGAAATTAGTAATTAAGAAATCACTAATTAAGAAAATGGTAATGAGATGCATAGCCAAAATTTAGGTAGACTGCAGGGAATCTTATGAAAGAAGTGGGAGATAGAAAGACCTGGAGAGGACAGGAGCTCCACAAAGGGAGCAACAGAAACAAAAACTCTGGGCACAGGGGTCTTTTCTGAGACAGATACTCCATGCATGGAGATAACTTAGAACCCCTGCACAGATGTAGCCCATGGCAGCTCAGTATCCAAGAGGGTTCCTCAATAAGAGGACCAGGGACCATCTCTGACATGAATTCCTGGGCTGGCTCTTGGATTTCCTCCACCTGAGGAGGGACCACCTTTACCAGTTCACAGAGGAAGACAAAGAAAACAGTCCTGATGAGAACTAATAGGCTAGGGTCAGATGGAAGGGGAGGAAGACCTCCCCGATCACTGGACTGGGGGAGTGGAATAGGAGAAGAAGAGGGAGGGAGGGTGGGGTTGGGAGGGGAAGGGGGAGAGGCTACAGTTGAGATATAAAGGGATAAACTGTAATTAATATAATAAAATTAAAAAATTTTTAAAAAATGGTCTACAGGCTGACTCGCTCAGTCTTATGGAGGAATTTTCTAAATGGAGGTTCCTTTTCTCAGATGATTATAAATTTGTGTTAAGTTGATACAATTTTCATCAGCATAGAAGACAAGGATGCCTATTGTAAGATAAGACATATAAATGGCAGAGATACTGCATACATATTATTACACCTAAATAGTTGCCTGAAGAAGACCAGCACAATGCGACAACAAATTCACATGCCAGTTTGGATGTTGAAACTTTCACAAGTCCCCAACCAGAGCTGAAGATCTACATGCAAGTAATGGCTGCTGAGAAAGGAGCAAACAGGCTCTTCAAGCAAAAGACCCATGATACCTGATCTCATTCTATGTGTCAGCTACAAACATATTCACTTTGAGAAACACTAAATTTGCTCTGTATCATCTAAAATACAATAGGAAAGATAAGGTCATGAAGTTGAAAGAGAGTGAGAAAACGAAGAAGTAGATGAAGGGGGAGAAAGAAGTGGACTTTTAACGAAGTACTCAGAAATAAAATTCTCAAAAAAAGTTTAAGAACTTCCCAGAGACTCATACTCCAACCAAGGACCATGTATGGAGATAACCTAGAACCCCTGCACAGATGTAGCCCATGGCAGCTCAATCTCCAAGTGGGTTACATAGTAATGTGAAAAGGGACTGCCTCTGACATAATCTGACTGGCCTGCTCTTTGATCACCTTCCCCTGGGGGGGGAGCAGCCTTACCAGGCCATAGTAGAGGACAATGCAGCCACTTTTGATGTGAACTGATGGACT
>REGO01000649.1:311551-360741 GCA_010120015.1 Rhombomys opimus | reverse complement strand
AGAGGCTATTTTAAGCTGTGGGCTGGCTTTCCCCAGGGTCAGAAGATTGTTCAAGGTTCCTGAATAAACTGCATTGAGAAGAACAACAACAAAAACAAAGATCAGAAAGAAGGAGAGAAGGACCTCCCCTATCAGTGGACTTGGGGAGAGGCATGCATGCAGAAAGGGGGGGGGCGGGTAGGACCGGGAGGGGAGGAGGGCAGGGCTTATGGGGAGATACAAAAGGAATAAAGTATATTTAATAAAAGTTAAATAAAAAAATTTAAAAAAAGAAAGAAAGAAAGATAAAAAAAAGACATATGTGACAAAGAGGCTAAAACCATTCAATGGAAAAAAGAGAGCATCTTCAACAAATGGTGCTGGTCCAACTGGATGTCTACATGCAGAAAAATGAAAATAGATCCATATTTATCACCCTGCACAAAACTATAATCCAAGTGGATCAAAAATCTCAACCTAAAACTAGACACACTATACCTCTTAGAAGAAAAAGTCCCACAGCCTAGAACTCATTGGCACAGGAGCCAACTTCCTGAACAGAAAGAACACCACAGCACAGGCTAAGAGCAACAATCAATAAATGGGACCTCAGGAAACTGAAAAGCTTCTGTAAAGCAAAAGACACTGTCATCAGAACAAAATGACAGCTTATAGACTGGGGAAGGATCTTCACCAACCCTGTATCTGACAGAGGTCTAATATCCAGAATATAAAAAGAACTAAAGAAGTTAAAAAGCAACAAATCAAGCAATACAATTAAAAAATGGGGTATAGAGCTAAACAGAGAATTCTCTGTAGAGGAATATAGAATGGCAGAGAAACACTTAAAGAAATACTCAGTGTCCTCAGTCATCAGGGAAATGTAAATCAAAACCATACTGAGATTTCACTTCACACACCTCAGAATGGCTAAGATCAAAAAGTCAAGTGACAACACATGCTGGAGAGGTTGTAGTGAAAAGGGAACCCTCCTCCATTGCTGGTGGGAATGTAAACTTGTACATCCATTTTGGAAATTAATCTGGCGTTTTCTCAGACAATTAGGAATAATGCTTCCTCAAGATCCAGCTATACCACTTCTAGACATATGTCCAAAAGATGCTCAAGTAGACAACAAAGACATTTGCTCAACCATGTTCATAGCAGCTTTATTCATAATAGACAGAACCTGGAAATAACCCAGATGTCCCTCAACGGAGGAATAGATACAGATACTGTGGTGTATTTACACGATGGAATACTACTCATCAATTAAAACGAGGAAACCATGAAATTTGCAGGCAAAGGGTGGGAGCTAGAAAATATCATCTTGAATGAGGTATCCTAGGAGCAGAAAAACACACATGGACATACACTCACTTATAAGTGGAAACTACTGGACCTATAAGATAGAATAAACATACTAAAATCTGTATGCCTAAAGAAGCTAAACAAGAAGGAGGACCTGGGGTAGGATGATCAATCTTCACTTAGAAAGACAAATGGGATGGACATTGGAAGTAGGAGAAAACAAGTTACAGGACAGGAGCCTACCATAGAGGGCCTCTGAAAGACTCTACCTAGCAGTGTATCAAAGTCAATGCTGAGACTCATAACCAAACCTTGGTCAGAGTGCAGGGAAAGAAGTGGGAGTTAGTAAGACCTGGAGAGAATTGGAGCTCCACAAGGAGAATAACAGAACCAAAATATCTGGGGTATTTTCTGAGACTGATTCTCCCACCAAGGACCATGCATGGATATAACCTAGAACTGCTACTCAATGGAGCCCATGGCAGCTCAGTATCCAAGTGGCTACCGTAGTAAGTGGAACAGGGTCTGTGTCTGACATGAACTAAGTGACTGGTTTGACTTTCCAACCCCTGAGGGAGGAGCAGCCTCGCTAGTAGGAGGACATTGCAGCCAGTCCTGAAAAGACCTGATAAGCTAAGGTTAGATGAAAGGGGAGGAGGACCTCCCCTATCAGTGACTTAGAGAGGGGCAGGGAGGAGATGAGGGAAGGAGGGTAGGAGGGAATGAGGGAGGGGGCTACAGCTGAGATACAAAGTAAATAAACTGTAATTAATATAAAAATAAAAAATTTAATAATAAAAATAATAATAAAATACATATATAAAAAGGAATTTTACATGAGAAGACAGTAAAGCAAGAATGGGCATTTTAAAAAGTACTAACATTGTGACATTTGTAAAGTTTTCTCAAGAAATTATAAAGAAAAACTCAAGTAGACCGTCTCTTAATTATATATTGTTTTTATAGTTAAGAGAAAACCTAATGATTATGGACATATTTTAAAGAGGAATCACAAATATGTGCTTGATTTAAACAATTATGATAAAATTCATCTAATAATCACAATAGTTATAAAATGTCAAACTAAAGTTAGTTATAAGTCAAATATAATTCACCTGTAAAAAATGTTCCTGTGGCAGAAATAATGTGAACTGTTAACTATGAGGCTAAAATTTCAGACTAGAAAAAATAGACAGTAAAATACAAAAAAACAGCAGGCCATGAAGATCAACCCTAAATATGAAGGCTATAATTTACATGAAATGAAATTTCTAAACTACCCATTAAAATTTTGAGCTTCTTTGAGATTGTGTGAAAAGTTGTCCAAATAAAAAGTTTGGAGATTTCTTTTTTGGTTCAGTTAAATGTCTTCATTTTGATCAGCAACTGAATAAAAATAAATTAAAATGAGAATTTCACATCTTACATAACTTCACAGTAAATCTGCAAAAACGGTGAATAGCAGAGATTAAAATGCAGTGAGGCAACTTATTACAGGTAAGGAACAAGTGATAAAATTCAAATTCCTTTTATTTATTTTTGTAAATCTCTCTTTTTTCACATTGCATTGCACATTTTCTTATTATTATCCTAAACTTTCTAGCATCTTGATATGACATTGTCACAGCCTCAGTTCAGCATTTTCTACTATGTTTAGTTTAATGCATAAGTGCTGTTATTTCATCACTGACATTAGATGATAAATGGCATGTTCATATATTTGGTCTCTCTCAGTGTGTGTACAAAGGTCATGTCAGAGAAGGTCAAATATGAAAGAAGCAACACATTCTCCAACATGATGAATAATACTAACTACAAAGACATGAGGTCAGAGGTGACTGCCGGAGGAGATGGGAAGCCTCTGTTCTCTTCACTGGTGCTCATGAGATCTCAGCTGGCCGTGAACTGAGTGTCAGAAGCCTGACAGCAGTTTGAGAAGCATCTACAAAGACCATCCCTGTGATAATTAGCAGGCATCCATCAAGGATGACAAATCAGACGTTGCCTTTTTAGGAGGAAAAAAGTGTCACTCAATCATCATACTTGGAGAGAAACCGTATTTCTATTTGGAAACAAGTAAGTGCTTTGGATTTATCCTCACTACCTCATATTTTTCATTGTTCTCTAGATATCAACTTTTCATGATGACTTTTAATATAATTAAAATACAATTACATCATTTCCACTCCTCTCCTCCCAACATCTGCTATATCAGCACTGTTCCCTGTGTGTCCTCTTATGCCCTAATAATTATTGTTACACATATGCCAATAAATACAGCTAGCTGTGTTGCATTAGTGTTACTTGTATGTGTGTGTGTGTGTGTGTGTGTGTGTGTGTGTGTGTGTGTGCCTTTAGGGATGTATTTGTGCTTGGGATTCGATAACCAATAAGGGGCTCATCCCACAGGAAATCTATTTCTCTGTTTCTGAGTAGTCTTTGTGAATGACTCTTCATGCTGATAATTATTCTTATCACTTCTTAAACCTCCTCCCCTACTATCTCACCTTCACTCATCAGGACTGCCTGAATCTTCTTCCTCTGGGGCCTGGTAAGGCCATCCCTCAAGGGGTAAGCTGTCATGCAGGAGGCTGCCCCTGCTCTCCTTACTAGAAAACTAGTTTGGAGAATGTGCTGCCTATGTTCTCCATCTCAGCAGGGGCTCTAGGTCCTCTCCAGGCGTGGCCCTTGGTTGATGCATCAGTCTCTGAAGGGTCCCCCTGGGCCCAGCTTTTTTGCTTTGTTGCTCTCCTTGTGGAGCTCCTGTCCCCTCTGAGTCCTTCTGTCTCCCTCTTCTTCCATAAGGCTCCATGTGCTCGGCCCAGGATTGGCTGTGAATCTCTGCATTTGCTTCCGTTGGCTGCTGAGTGGTCTTTCAGAGGACATCTGTGGTAGGCTCTAGTTCTGTTCCCCTTCTCCCAGAACTTCAGGTATCTATCTTTTTTGCACTTTTCAATGAGAATTTTGCATCCTCCCAAGGGTGCTTCTTGTTGTTTGGCTTCTTAGGTCTGAACATCAGCTGATTTATACACCATAACAGATCTATGAGTATTGAGACAAAATTGATACCCTTACAGGAGTCCATTTGTACTCATCCTTTTCTGCATTGACACAATCTAGCTGCTATGATTTTAACAAACCATTTTCACTGAACTCCTTTTTGGTTGCTTTTAGTTCTGCTTTTATTTGTATTGCATAAGTAATCAGAATCATTTCAATATTTTTGTTAGTTTTTTCATAATTTCAACCCACTAATTTACAAAAACATTTCATTACTCACTGCATAAATGATCTCATCCTGTTGCTAGTTTACATGATTCCACATTTTTAGCAAACTAACTCTTCCATCTCAAACCTGTTCTTAAATTGAATTTTTTATGCTATATAAACTCTTCACTAGAGTTATAAAAAATAAGCTGTTGGGTCTGGAACATTGACATGGCAGATAAAAGTGCTTGCTGAAAAAGCATATAAAGATATAACTTCAAACACCCAACATTCATGTAAAGCTGCAACTGGCTTTGTGTACTTGTAGCTCTAATGTTAGAGGTGAGCATAGACAGGGATGTCAGAGGTTAGTTAGGGTTAGTTAGGAGACAACCAATATTCTGAAATCTTTCTCTGGTTCTGCATGCACGCAAATTCACATGCACCCTCCCATGTCACAACATGCTCTCGTGACATGCATATATACACATATGAATTAACATGGTCTCTCTCAGTAGTTAAATTGCTTTCCATGTAAATGTATCACATGAGTTTAATTCTCAGTTCCCACATACAAATTTTTGTGTGGTAACGGGGTTTGTAACCTGAGTACTGGAGAATCAGAATGAGATGTGCCCCTGGAACTCAGTAGCCAGCCAGCTTAACCTATTTGGCAAACTCTAGGCATGTGAGATAGTTATAAAAAACAAACAAGGTACATGTTCTGAGATCAATCTCTCTTCTTCACATGCTGCACATACATGCCCACATAAGCAATACACCCCAGCACATATAGGAACACGACACACACACACACACACACACACACACACACACACACACACACTCACACACACACTGACACCTGTAACTGTATTATTTCAGTCATATTTCACAAAAGGGTATTACATTCTGTTCAGAGTTCAAATCTAACATCCTATTTTTTTTTCATTCTTCTGTTTCTCAGAGATCCAAAATTTGATTGGCCCTGTCTTCAAAATGTAAACAGATTCTGACCAGTTTGCATGATATTTTTCTGATTAAACTCACCATCGTCATTACTTGTTTAGAAATAACAAGTTCCTCCTTATTTTCTGGAATTCTACTCCTATGCTCTATACAGTTTATCCACCAACAGGAACAAAATATTCCTTCTAAATGTACATTGGGGTGTTCTATTCTTTCTTATTGGTAGTCTTCAAAGGCTACTCAATTTGCCAAATAAAATTCAGGGAACCAGAAATAGTTTATAAAGAACCATTTTATTTATAATTTCTCACCCTTGTGTGTTTTAATCAGCTCCTTCTGCTCTGCTCTTTTTCTCCTGAACTTTGAGCACATGCTTCCAAATGAGGTGTTAGGTTAAAGATATCCTTGTGTTCTAAAAGGTACTTTCTTTAGGCAACAACTAATCTAGCTTCTTCATTTCACTTTTTCAATGATAGCTAAGTGAAATCAATTCACTGGCATTTCAGATCACCAAGACTTACTCATATTTTTTTTTTTATTTTCAATGTTCTTCTCAGTGAATTGAATTCTTTATGTAACATTAATTTTCAACCCACAGTTGTCTGAATTTGATCCACATATCTCCTTGAAAATATACTCCCAAAGGTCACTTTTAAGCTCTCATATTTCAGATTTCAATTTAAATGTCATTTGCGAATATAGTCCTGTCTTAAGTTTCAAATATGAATTAGAAAATCTCAGTTGGTATCTATTCACAATTCTTTCCCCCCACTTCTCTCTGACTTACATTATACTTTAGAATGTTTGGTATGATTATCCTTTTAAAACAAGATATAATCTCTATGTTAAGGAAAAACACGTCTACTTTTCCCTACTGTGATGTGGTGAATGTGGAGACTATATTGTATACTAAAACACATATACATTACCAAAGAGTAAATGCCAGATTCTAGATTTTAACCTTTGATATTATTTTAGTCACTTGCCTACTAAACACTATTAGTCCTGCTTGAATTTTATGGTAAAAGCCCTAGAGTGTGGTGTCCCTTGGCTCTAGGAAAGCAATGTGACATTTATAAAATAAGTGCTAGTGGAAAGCTGATACAGGACATTTAACCAGTGTGTCTCTATTGGGAGTTGTAGATACAGAACTTAATGCATCTACACCTGTCTTCTGAGCACTCACATGAGCTTTAGGTTTGCATGGATGTATGATTCCGGCAGGAACAAAAGGTACATTCAGCTTAACAACCTTGTTCAAGGCATTTTCTGGTTGATCCTTTGCTCACTTCTGGTTTTCCAGGTGATTTGGAATGGTCTTTCTTGTTTGATATGGTAAATCTAGGATGCATTCTCTCCATCAACAATTTTCCTTTTTGGGGGTGATGGCATGTGTCAAAAATGTTGCTGCTCATTTCCCTTTTCTTAAGGTGTTTACTGATGTACTTTGCTGTAAAATTTAAAGTAACTGTATGTTTACATGTCTTTGGAAATTTTAAAAGAAGATAAGTATAATTGACAGGAGAGTTCTATAAAGGTGATAAATACAAAATGAAGCAAGAGATGGCAAGCCCTTTTTTCTGCTGTTGGTTTCTTTATGGACCCAATGGTGGAATCAATGCTTTCAATCAATGTCAATGTGTATAAACTATTGCGCTTCTTTTTGAGGACCTCCTCTTCTTTTACATTTTTTCCCTAACTAACTTTTACTATCTGTCCCACATTTTAACCTATCATTAGAGTTTTTTTTCTTTCCAGAATTTAATGTGAACCCAAATGCAAGCTTCACTTTACCATCTCATAGATGATCTCAACTAAATCAATCTAATAATATAAACCCTGCTCATAATTATTTCTTACATCAGTGTCTTTAACATACGTTATTTCCATGAATATTAAAACATTGAAACCTCCTTGAAGAATGAAAACTTAAGCTGGGAAAAAAAGTTCATAATTTTTTTAGAAAATTTCCTTATTTCCTTCACACTCTGAGTGCTTCAAACTCTTAATCTATCATGTTCACCTTGAACAACCTGCCCACTCTTGCCTTTAATCTTTTTATGCTCTTACATTCTAAATATTTTTTAATCTGTCATGATTAATATTCTATTTTTCTGGTTTCTCTGCAAAAAATTGAAGTAAAAAAAATTCCCAGAGTAAGCAAACTGTAAACCTCAGCTGCCCAGGAAAGAATAATGGAGAGAAGAATGGGGGGAAAATCCATGTCATTTGACTGTTATAGACGTTAGACATATGGCCGACGACCCTCAACTGAGAAATGGATACAGAAAAAAAAAAAAAAATAAAAAAAAAAAAAAAAAAAAAAAAAAAAAAAAAAAAAAAAAAAAAAAAAAAATGGAGGCAAAGGGGCAAAGGGATTTTTAAAAAAAGAGAGAGGAAGGAAGTATGAATTTTAGGCCAGCAAACATGGATAAAGAACACATGCTTAGAAAAGAGAGAGAAGAGCATACTTTTCTGAATAATTTGGAAAACTGAGCCAATTTACAAAACTGTGTGGCTGTGGCTTGCTGATCTACTAGTATAGGGGTGGAGATTGTAGGAAGGCTAGTATAACATTTCAGTAAAGGAGTAAGCACCTTGTTTTTCCCATTAGCAGGACTTAATCCTGTGTGGTGTTTTGAAAAGAACAACCCCATAGGTTCATGAGCTCTTAGGTTTGATGACATATACACCATGGAAATCGTGTGTGTGTGTAAATTATTTTGTGTTTTGCATATGGGCTCTATTTATTTATAATAAACTACATACAGTAAGAACAGTTGTAAAACAACCAGGAAAGTCAAATGTGGAGGTTAATTCCAAATATTTCGCTCATCTCCACAGGACATGATAGTTTACCGATGTAATATGTTATTATCATTGCACTGGTTTAGAATTAAGCTAATCTTGTAGCTGCTTTCCTGAAAAAAGTTGTTTAAAAAATAAGAATCTTTCTGCTTGTGGAGTATTAAATAGCATCAAGTCTCCTCTCCAGCACATACGAGAGAAATAACGCCCTTTGTGTACATATAAGGCTTTACCAAAGCCCATTTTAACTTATGCTCATGGTCTTGAAGTTAGTCACCATCACACATATGATAGTGACATATTGAATTGACAGGAATTTCTTCAACTTTCTAGCTCCTTCAAGCATGGTAATGCCATCTCATGGTATTGTCAGCCTTGGCAGTCCCTGGTACTCTTGCCGGGGACTCATTCCACCAATTTCATTTATTTTACTTTTACTTTTAAGTAAATAAATAAATAAATAAATAAAAAATTTTTTAAAAAGGGGTGGGGACAAACTGAAAGCTACAGTCTTCTTGGCAGCAGCACTGGGTGTGTCAGCATGGACAGTAGAAAGGCCCTAGGTCTCAGTCCTACATAAGTTCAGGCAGTGAAGGACTGCTGAGAGCCAAGAGAAAGTTTTCTCCAGGGAAGAGCACTCCTCCTGATTAGCCACTACCAAACGGTAAGCCGGAAAACACACACCAATAACAGCGTGTTTATACACAGGTCTCCGTCTGCGGCTGTGTGGAAGAACACTTAATGAAAAAAAGAGGGAAAGGATTTTGAAGAAAAAAGGAAAGAAGGAAATGATGGAAATATAATATCAAAAACTAAAAGAAACATAAAAATAGCCCTGAATCATTTAACCTACTTTCCACATACCACATTGTCTGTTTTCCTTTTCTTGAAACAAAAATTCCACTTCTGCCTGGCCTTGGGAATTCTTATGGACCTCCTTTTTATAATAGTTTCTCGCATCATTTCAAGTACTTTCTTTTGTCAATAGTGCGATAGTGCCTGCTGATGAACCCATTCCATGGAAGTGATGGTTTGTTTTGACAACACTTAGCACTTTGTTACTGAGTTATATGAACACACATTGCATGTGGAAGAAGAAATGCTTGAGTGCCACTCTGTAAGGGCACAGTTACTTTCTGCATGAGAAGGGGTTCTTATGTTTAAGCACAAATTGATTCAAGTGCACTTAATTCATCTCACCTTGAATTTTTTTACATAAACCTTAACAGTAATTCTAATATTAATTTGAGTTTTCCAAAGACCATCAAAAAAGAAAGCAATGCGTTTTTTTCAGTGACATTTCCTTTTCCTAACTAGAGCCTGTTTTTAATTGTGCTGTAAAATTATATTCTATAGTTGAGTGACTAATGTGGAAGGGTGAATGCCCTACAAGTGTTTTCACTTCTCAGTTCTCTTTCTTCGAGAGTAAGTTTAACTTCATGCTTCCTTCAAAGCCTCCCTGTTATTGAACAGAAGTTCCATATCAGAAAGCATCCCCTTGATCTCATTGTCACACACCTGACACCTCTTACTTCTACCTATTTAACTCCCCGTGTGGCAGAGCACCAGGAATTTTTCAAATGACAACATAAATGCTTGAGTTCACTAAATGCAGTATTGTTCATTTTCATTCTGGTTTTGGAAAGTCATAACTCTCCAGTTACAAAGTAAGTATACTGAACTAATGCTGAAGAACTCCTAGAATGAATCCCTGGAAAAATGAAGTAGGATTCTGTTAAAGGCGGTAAGCCTTGAATAAACTGTGACCCCTCTGGGTGCTCCACTGCGTTCCCAGCTGCTTTACAGAAATCACTCAGGGATTATCTGGCATCAAATTCTGAATAGGAACTCATTACTATTGATAAAATGTAGACTATCATATAACCTTTACTGTTTATCCATGAAAGCAGTCTAAGGAGCTATACATATTTATATATCCATTAATATACTGATAGGCATAGATATGTGTGACTATTTACACGAACATGTAAATATACTCCAAATTATTTCTATATTACTGCATATATTTCTATTTTACTATTTTTTTTGCTCATTTAAAGTATAGACTCTGGGCAGTTCTTTTGTCCTCTGTTATCTATGTAATACATGGTCTTGTTAGTTATTGAACTTAACAAAATGAAAACTACATGATTTTTCTTCACCTACATAGTACATCTTAAAACAGTAAAGAATTTCCATCCACTTCACTTTGCCTTTTTTCATTTAGGAGTTTTGTAGGTTTGCTTTTTGTCTGTTTTGTTGTAATTTTCTTTTCTTTTATTATTGTTATGTGTCCATGGGAATTAAAAGTACATGACAGTGGGGTAACAGCAGAGAGTAGGCATGCGTTAAACTCTTACACATTTTATGAACTGGTAGCCACTTATTCATTCACTGAAGACTTGTCTTCCAGAACTCATTCCACTTGGAAGATGACACTCCACATTCGACACAGGCATTTGATCCTACACTCTGCCCACACGTAGGAGTTTCAGTAAAGCCACAGATTGTTTTTTCTAATTACACTTTATTCACTTTGTATCCACCATAACCCCCTCTCTCCTCTCCTCCCGATCCCACTCTCCCTCCCCCTTCTTCACGCATGACCCTCCCCAAGTCCACTGATAGGGGAGGTCCTCCTCTCCTTCCTTCTGATCTTAGTCTATCAGTTCTCATCAGGAATGGCTGCATTGTCTTCTTCTGTGGCCTGGTAAGGCTGCTCCCTTTTTAATTGAGCTGAATTCATTCTGAAACTTACCTGACATGTGATATCACTTTGTAATATCACTTTGTTTTAACTTGAATAATGTTTCACTAATAGTTAAAGAAATAGTTGAGATTGTGACTCTTTCACGGATATATATGATGTTTTCTTCTTATGTATCTCCCACTGAGCACTGGAAATTGTTAATGTAACTTTGATATGAACTTTCCAAAGGTTCAATATATTCTCATGTACCTTATTTGCTTTTAAGACAATAGCTTTTACAAATGTTCACCCATGTTTCTCATATATCTCATTGATACGCATTTCCTCAATAGAATTTCAAATAACAAGTGTCGTTATATTATAGGTATGAATGTGTTTTTAACATATGTGTTCTAATTATTCTTCACTGTTATTTTTCTACTGTTCTCATAAAATTGTCTCTTTTGGAGAAGTATTTGTAGACATACTATTCTAGAAATGGCCACTTCCTATAAACGTGGGAAGGTATTTCTTTTTCCAATTTCTGTAAAATTAACTCTTTGTATTTTCACTAGCAATGACATTAGATTTAGACCTCAGTATGTATGAGGTGATACATGTGTATGATTTTTTTCAATTTTATTTTTTAAGCTTATATATTGTTTTATTAATTACATTTTATTCACCTTGTTTCCCAGTTGTAGTTCCTTCATTGTCTACTCCCAATCCCACCATCCCTCCCTCATTTCCTCACATGCCTCTCCCAAAGTCCACTGATAGGGGAGGTCCTACTCCCCTTCCATTTGACTCTAGCTTATCAGGTCTCATTAGGACTGGATGCATTGTCTTCCTCTGTGGCCTGGTAAGACTGCTTCTATTCAGGAGGGTGATCAAAGAGCCAGCCACTGAGTTCATGTCACAGCCAGTCCTGTTCCCTTACTAGGAAACCCACTTGGAGACTGTTTCTATTGAGAAGTCTGTTGTGATTCTGATAGGTCTACCTTTATATGTTATTTGGACATTTTCCCTTGCTGCTTTTAATATCTTTTCTTTGTTCTGTAGATTTAATGTTTTGACTGGTATGTGACATGAGGAGTTTCTTTTCTGGTCTAGTCTATTTGGTGTTCTGTAGGCCTCTTGTATGTTTATGGACATATCTTTCTTTAAGTTGGGAATTTTTTTTCTATGATTTTCTAGAATCTTCTTTTTCGTCTATCCCTATTATTCTCAGATTTCATCTTTTCATGGCGTCCTTGTTTTCTCAGATGTTTTGTGTTTGGAATGTTTTTTCTGATTTTACTTCTTTGAGAGATGTATCAAGTTCTACAAGTTTATATTCAGCTCCTGAGATTCTCTCTTCCATCTCTTGTATTATATTGGTGAGGCTTACCTTTGTGGCTCCTGATCTTTTCTCAAGTTCTCCAGCTCCAAGATTTTCTCTTTTTGTGTTTTCTTTATTGATTCTAATTCTGTTTTCATGTCTTGTACCATTTCCTTCATCTGTCTGAAAGTAGATGCCTGTTTTTCCATGATGGCCTCTATTTTTTTTTCCTCTCTTTATGCCATTACCTGTGCCCCTATATGTGCCTCTAGTTGTTTGGCTATATTTGCCTGTATTTCTTTGAGAGCTTTGTTCGTTTCCTCTTTATATGCCTCTAATAATTAGATAAGCATAATTGTGAGATAATTTTCCCGTGTTTCTGATGAATTAGCATATCCATTGATTTCTGGTGTTGCTAGTGAAGCCATGATGTCCTGATTTTTGTTGGATGTGTTCTTACACTGACCTCTAACCATCTGCTTATCAGTAACATTCTCTGTTTATTCCTGGAGTCTGTACTTCAGACTGCTTCTGTCTGTCTCTGGTATCTGGAGTATTATTCAGGAAGATGAGAGGGGTCCACTGGTTCAGAGTGGGTGTTTGTGTTTCAGCTGTAGCTAAAGGAGGATGGTCGCAGGTGCTTATACACAAGCACGGGCATGTATGCAGAAGTGTGCCTTGAAGGTCAGGGTGCTAGAGCATGTAGATACCTGAAGGGTGGAACTTAAGAACAGAAAGGGGTGCAGGTGCTGGTGCTGTTCACTGGTGCAATATGCATGCATGAATACCGCAGTAGCCTACAGGCCTGTCATACTGTCTTCCTGGTATTCAGGTCTGTCTGGGCTCCAGGAATTGTTTTCCTGGACTGCACTGGTAGACCTGCAGAACAGAGGCTTCAATGTTGAGAACGCTATCCCAAGAATCCCTGTGTTGCCCACATTGGGGGTATGGGTGAGAGGGATCTGATGTCTCGCTACTCATGTAGCTGGGCCCTCGATCTGGAGCTCTGCATGTACTCACTTTCTTGCAGGCCTAATAAGAAACTATAGGGGTTCTCCTTGTCCTCTACTCTCAGATTAGGGTCCGCAGGGGGCAAATGAGAGTATAGGAGATCCATCAGTTCAGTGGTGTCCACTGTTTGGCCACTGGGCAGGGAGATCCATACTTGGGGCAGCTGCTTCTGCTGTCTCAGTCACTGAGCAGGGAGGCTCCTGCTTGGGTTAGTCACTGCCCACTGTAGCAACAGACCTTGGAGGCCTACCTCTGCCATCTCAGTCACCAAGTATGGAGGTTCGTTCTTGGGGCAACCACTGCCGCCTCCAGCAAGCAGGGAGGCCTGTCCTTGTGGCAGTGGTCACTGCTGGCCTCCTCTGCAGAGCAGGGAAGCCCATGCTTGGGGCGAAGGGAAGTGCAGGGGGGTTGAATATTCACCACTCTCAGTTCCTGGAGACCTCCACAGGTAACCTGGGTCTAAACTGTCTCAGCTCACGGGGTGTCCCCCTTGCTCAGGAAGCCTCAATGTAGAGGTTCTGGCTTAGCTGCCCCTCCACTCGCCAATTTCAGAGTTTTGGATCTTGTACCCTTCAGATATGGTTTGCGCTGTTCGCTGCCATCTTGAATTTTCCCATGCAATTTGTTTTATATAGGCACCACTTTTGGAGTGTCTTTGATGACAAATCATTCTCCCCATTCTACTGTGTTGCATTTTTTTTTTCAAAAATTGGCTTTGCATTTATATGCAACTGTGTTCCTTCATTAGTTTAAACATTGAACTTTTTTTAATTTATAGGACTTTGTGGGTAGTACAATATCTTTATTGGTCTAGTTAATTGGCAGATAGTACAGCAAAGAATTTTGTTAGTTCAAAGCAATTCTAAATATTATTTACATACAATGAACACCATTGAAATAAGTATGTAGCCTACCACTGTAACTGTTAATGATGGCATAAAATTATTGGATTTATTAAGGCTAATGCTTATGAAGTTGACAAAATTTGTTCATGTTTCAATTTTTTATTATTATTGTCATTTATTACAATTTATTGAGTTTGTATCCAGGCTGTGGCCCCCTCTATCATCTCTTCCCTCCCTCTTCTCCCCCTATGCCCCTCCACTAGTCTACTTATAAGGAAGATTCTCCTCCTCTTCTATTTGACCCTAGCCTCTGCCAGTTGCAGTGGCACAGGCTGATAAGATTTGCTGAAGGAGGCAGAGGCATGGAGGCTTCACAAGTTTGAGGCCAGACTGAGCTATATACTTTTTTAGAATTGTGATTTTTTTTTTTTTGTTAATTTTTGGCATGAAACCAGGACTATGAAAGACCATAGCTAAGTAGTACAATACAACTGATACTCATGTAAATTTCTATTTTCCCAAAGTAATTGCATTAAAATGTATGGTAAGTCTGGATTACAGCTTTTTATTTGGAGTGACAACTAAACATCACTTTACATTAAGATTGTCATGGCACAGGGCTTCAAGTATATTTTGAGTTATAAAATGTAATTTTGTTGGTGTATCTATTAAATGTACTATTTCTTATATAAGATAAAAAGAACCACATATGACTATTCAATCTTTTAAGGATATCATATTTTCCTGAATTCATATGACAAATATGTCTAAAGGTAACACAGGAATTTGTAAACACTAACATCTAAAAACAATTCAGTATTTGTTTTCAAACATCTCTGTTTCCTTCAAAATTAGTATTTCTCCAATTTTCTTACTGACTTTCCTGTTACTAGTCTGGCATTTAGTTCCAGTGATCAGTCCTGAGATGGATGGTTTAGGCTCTCTATGCTAATTAATAACAATAAAACTCTCTTAAATGTTAACTCTTACCTTTGGTGTGTTTGTTTCCTTTCCGAGCTGCTCAGAAAGTATTCATTTATGACCCCCAGCTTCCTAGATTAGTGAATTCTACGCTTGAGCACTGTAACACTCATTCACTCAGTGAGTAGGGAACCATTATGGCCAGTAAGTGTTCTGCTTATTTCTGGGAGAGCACGAAGTTTCTGTAAAGAAGTCCTTCCCTTTCTCACTCGTATTTCCTTCCCTTTCTTTCTCTTTTCCTTTCTGTCAGTTTCTCATATTCCTGTTTATCTATCTCCACAAAAAAAAAAAAAAAAATAATCAGAAATATGTTATCTGCCCCCGTGTTAACATGTCACTGGGATTAAGTCTCTTTAAAAACAAACAAACAAGTAAACGAGGATGTATTCTGCTCACAGTTCCTCAGGTCAGTACCAGGTGGGATTTAGCTGAGTGACTTTCCCAGTCTGGATGAGGCCCTGCTGGCATCGTTGTTTTCTCATTCAGCTGGCAGGTTCCTGGAGGCAGCCTGTGTCCAGATGCCCTTGGCTTCCTGCCCGAGTCCCCGATTTCGGGCGCCTAGATAATGAGTGGTTCTGCTCCATGTCTTTCTTACCATTTGGCGTTCTGTAATGCGAGTAATCACGGTGTCTTTTCAGGGTTCACAGAACAGCAAGAGGCCACACACAGTATGCAAGTTATTTGCTATTGTATTCTTGTGTCACGTGTACGGCCCGTTGACCAGGGCAAATAAGATAATAGGATGTTGAATGAAAAGCCAGTTGCTACCAAAGTTTTCACAACAGCGTATTTTGTGAACTATTTCTATTGTTACTAAAAACAGAATTAGTACTTTACAAAGCCAAATTACTAACACAGATTAATTGCAGAGAATAGAAAATAGATGTTTTTTGGAGAATCTGCTATGTCTGCCGACTTTACACAATTTAATGTTAAATAGCTCCTGCTCAGTAGGATACATTTTGCTGCTTCCTATTCCAATGGGGTAATTCAAAGACTGAGATTACAGTAGTAATAAGATCCTTGAATGACAATAGTAATTGACACTGTATAGAGATCATACCTCCATCCAAGACAACATGCCTCAAAGAGGCACCAAAGAGGATACCTTAGTGAGGTAGCAATTAACTTAAATTTTCAGGAGCAGCTATGAGAGCAGGAAGTTGTGGAAGACCTCAATGATGTAAAGCACACATGAAAAATAAAATAATCAGTAAAAAATAAAAGTTTATTGAGTGCAATCCTTAGCACATTGGCTGCTGGCAAAGTCGTAGTTGAACATGCAATCCCTGGCAAAGTCACTCTATCTGGTAAAGTGAATTTTCCTTCATGTTAATTTATACAAAAGGTGTGCTCTTTGCTGCTTCTCAAATGGTGGCATTTATTTTGATAATATATATTTACAAATGGGCAGATGTGCCTGACCTTAAGTTTCTCTTTTCATCTCACCTAGTCTTTTATTGAGGATGTCTTTGGTCAAAGTGCATACTTGCAACCACCTTACCTCTTGCCTAAGCATCTATGTTTGTCAAAGAGTAAATAATAATAATAATAACAACATGGCCAGTACTGGGAAAAAAGGATCAGTAAAAAACAACAATGAAAAACAATAACGGATAGATAGATGGATCGATCGATAGATAGATAGATAGATAGATAGATAGATAGATAGATAGATAGATAGATGTAAAAGTAACTTTTATTCACCGGATGTAATTGTTGTCTTGAAGGCTTACCGCAGAATGAGCTTACCCTTTTGAGCTCTTCTAAAACTGTGGCTGGCTGTTCTGGTACTCTCCTCTAAACTGACTGATTCAATCTGGCTTCTCTAGACTTCTGATTAAATTACTGTGCTCTGCTTCAAAATAACTGGCAATTTGTTACAATCTTCTGGTGTCTTCTTATTCTCTGACTTCAGCTGCCTCTGCCTGAACTCACAAAGAAACTCAACCCTTCTCCACTGCTCTCATTCAACTGCAGCATGCGGAACCCCACTCAGCTGAGCTTACTGAACTGATCTGAAGTGCTACGAAAGGAACTGCCCCAGTACTACCTCTCAGCAGACTCCCCACTGTGTGTCAGCTGACCTCAACTCAGTTTAAATGAACTGCCTCTCCCTGGGTTTTCTTAAGTCACCTATCCTGTGCTGTTTTCATGAGAGTCGGTTGTACCCAATCTCTGCTAAATTTTTCTCCTATTCATCAAATTGTCTGCTTCTCAATTAGAGGTCAGTTTCAAACTTGGTGTTTCCTGCTACAAACTAACTTTACCTTCATTGTTTGAAATTAAAGATGTCTTCTACTAAGAGCCAGTGTGAATTCTAAGCAGAGAGACTAAAGCTATGTTGGATAAAAATTCCTCTACATATATTTCATCTATTTGTTTATTTATTTATTATTATTATTTTTTTATTATTGTAGGTTTGCTGTGGCCCCCTCTCATCTTCTCCCAATCATATCCTTCTTCCCACTTTTTCCCTGATGCCCCTCCCCTAGTCCACTGTTAGGAGAGGTCCTCCCCTTCCATCTGACCCTAGCCTATCAGGTCTCATCAACGGTGGCTGCATTGTCTTCCTCTGTGGCCTGGCAAGGCAGTACCCTGCAAGGAGAAGTGATCAGAGAGCCTGACACTGAATTCATGCCAGAGAAAGTCGCTGCTCCCCTTACTAGAGATACTGAGTCTATGGGCTACGTCTGAGTCAAAGTTTTATGTCCTCTTCATGCATTGTCCTTAGCTGAGATATCATTCTCTTCAGGGCTCCCAGGGTTGTTTCATTGGCTCTGATGGTCTCCTTTTAGACCCCCTGTCCCATCCAGGTCTCTCTAAATTCTCCTTCTTTCATAAGATTCCCTGAATTCTGCCTAAAGTTTGACTATGAGTCTCAGCATCTGCTTCCATACCTCTATCAATACAGTCTTTCAGAGGCCCTCTGTAGTAGGCTCCTGTCCTGTTCTCTGTCTTCTCCTGCTTCTGATCTCCATCGCATTTGTCCTTCTGAATGAGGATTGAGCTAGGATCTTACTTGTTGTATAGCTTCAAGACTATAGATTTTAGTTTGTTTATCCCATATTATATGTCTAATATCCATTTATGAGTGAGTATTTACCATGTGTGTCTTTCTGTTTGTGGGTTACCTCACTTAAAATTATCTTTTCTAGTGTCATCAATTGCCTGCAAATTTCATGAATCCATTGTTTTAATAACTGAGTATTATTTCACTGTGTAAAAGTATCACAATTTGTGTATCCACTTCTCCATTGAGGGACATCTAGGTTGTTTCTAGATTCTGGCTATTATGAATAAAGCTGCTACAAACATGTTTCAGCAAAAGTCCATGTTGTATAGTTAAGCATCTTTTGGATATATGCCTAGGAGTGGTATAGCTGGATCTTGAGGAAGCACTATTCCTATTTTTCCGAGAAAATGCCAGATTGATTTCCAAAGTTGTTGTACAAGTTTACATTCCCACCAGCAGTGGAGGAGGATTCCCCTTGCTCCACATCCTCTCCAGCATGTGTTGTCACTTGAGTTGTTGATCTTAGCCATTCTGTAGGTAAAATCTCAGGGTTGTTTTGATTTGCATTTCCCTGATGTCTAAGGATGCTGAGAATTTCTTTAAGTGTTTCTCTGCAATTCGATATTCCTCTGTTGAGAATTCTCTGTTTAGGTCTATACACCATATTTTATTTAAATTTTTAATTTTTTGAGGGTTTCATACACAAATACTGTTTTTATATGTCTCCGCCACTTTTTCTCTTCCTCCAACTCATGATCCTCTCCCCGTTATCCTTAAAGATTATGATCTATTTTTATATTTGTATAATTTTATTTTTTAATATAATTTTTAAATTTATTATAGTTTATTTACTTTGAATCCCAACTATAGCTTCCACCCTTGCCCCCTCCAATCCCAACTTACCTCCTTCATTTCCTCCCATGCCCCTTCCCCAGTCCACTGATAGGGGAGGTCCTCCTCCCCTTTCATCTGACCCTAACCTATCAGGTCTCATCAGGACAGGCTGCTTTGTCTTTCTCTGGGGCCAGGTAAGGTTGCTCCCCTCTCATGGGGGTGGGGTGATCAAAGAGCTAGCCACTAAGTTCATGTCAGAGACAGCCCCTTTTTTAATTGGATTACTTGGTCTGTTGGTGTTTAACTTCTTTAGTTCTTTGTATATTCTGGATATTAGCCCCCAGTCAGATACAGGGTTGGTGAAAATCATTTCCCAGTCTGTAAGCTGTCAGCTTGTTCTGACTACAGTGTTCTATGCTTAACAGAAGCTTTTCAGTTTCATGAGGTCCCATTTATTGATTGTTAATCTTACAGCCTGTGCTGTTGGTGTTCTGTTCAGGAAGTTGTCTCCTGTGCCAATTACTTCAAGGCTCTTCCCCACTTTTTCTTCTAAAAGGTTTAATGTGTCTGGTCTTATGTTGAGGTCATTTATATGCATAACAGTACACATAATGTCTACTGTAGGTATGATCTTCAGACTGTGCTTTTCCTGACGATATGTGTAACAGGGTCAGATTGTCCTGGTTATTTTATATTTCAATATTTGGCAGTATGGATTCAGGATTTTTATTTCAAAAAAGCTAAACTATGAGAAAGATATGCCATAAAATCTGATCTTTTGCATCTCCTAGCCTAATCTTACACATTGCCTAGAACTCCGAAGCATATGACTATTCTCAGGCCCCACATATTGTCCTGTGAAGAGTTCTCCAGATCCTTTCTCCACTGCATTCTCTGCGGCACTTTGCTCCTGTAAGTGAAGTTTCTCTTGCCATCCATCAATTCTACCATAAGTAAAACCATACAATACATTCATCTTAATATTTTGGGAAGCAAGAATCTTTTCTCTGTGGACAAAGAGATTTCTGATGGGGTAATGCAGAATAAAGGAATGTGTGTCCTTTTAGGGTTTAACAGTAATTGTAATGTACTGAATTTAAGCAGCTGGAATATAGCATTGAAACAGAAAATTTGAAAATTACCATGGTACTAACAACAGTTATTATTATTGGTTGACACACAAAACCTGAAGTGCTCCCAAGGCAGCCAGCCCTGAATGTCACACTTAAACGCAGTTCTTCAAAGCATATCTGTTCTGACATGAGAACAAAACCAATAGACTTGCTGCCACATATGTAAAACATCCATATTTAATTTTTCATTCCCATAATTTATGTCACTTTGCTTTTTTAAACTTTATAAAATATAAATGCATCACTTTCCCCATTCTGCTTCATCCTGCCAGCTCTTCACATGGCCCTTCACTTCCTTTCAAATTGAGACTCATCTATCTATCTATTTTCTATCTATCTGTCTGTCTGTCTGTCTATCTATCTATCTCCATAATCACACATAAGAAAAAGTATAAATATAACCTGCTGAGGCTGGTTACTGTTGCTTGTATGTGAATGATTTTAGAGCTCACCATCTTGTATTTGATAATCAATTGGAGGTTCAATCCAGGGGAAGACTAAATACTCCCAATCCTAGAAATTTAGCTACCTAAACATAGTACTTTATCTAGGGATAGGACTGTAGGAGATTTCCGCCTTCCAAGTTAGCATGTTTCTTGCTATTGTCATTGTGCAGGTCTTGTTTAAGCACCTATGTTGTTGAGACATTGTGGGAGTATATTTCCTATCATTTTGAAGAATCTCATATATTTTTTTCTGGTTAATTCTGATAATCTCGTATTTCACTTACTTAAGGTAGGTTCTGGATTTCTTTTTATCAAAGTACTTCAGAATATAATTTCTGTTGTATACATTTAGGTCTTTAACATCATCTGACCAAAGTTTATTCACCTCTCCTGGGGAGACACGAACAAATGATGCAGACAATGTGTAGAAGTACAGTGTTGAGTAAGTAATGACTGTGATCCAGCAAACGCCTACCAAACTGTGAAAGAAGTGATAAGAATAAGAATGTGGGTTCCCATGCTCCTTCATGATTGGGGAACTAGCTTTATGTATACAAAGTTAGGTTGTTACTGAGATTCTAACCTAAATAGAAATATTCTACTGCAAATTGACAAGCAAGGTTTTTGTTTTTTGTTTTTGTTTTTGTTTTTTCTTTCAGGTAAAACTTATAGCAACTACTCAGCTCTGGAACCAGCTATCAAGCAAGAAATTTGGCTTTATATACACTGTGCCTTTGCAATTAAAACAACTGTAATGAAGTTTTCATTTCTTACCATGATACGTTGTTTTAAAAAGTCTCTTAAATTAATTCTTTATTTTAATATATATTCATTAAGATAGATAACATTTTAGTGATGTTTAATCTACAGATTTCAGTGCTAGAGTTTTACTGATACTGACTGAAATAAATACTGCATTTAAGAGTTAATTTTCTTTGGTGAAAACTAAAATTATGGAGCAATGAAGTTATATTTTAATTTTTATTATCATTTCCGGTATAAGAAAAACTTTAATTTTGTGCCTTTCATCTGATGAAAAAATAGATAATGGGTATTTTTCAGAAGAAAATTGCTAATTTTATGGACAATTACAACACATGCAGGTAATGCTTTCCAATCTTACTGTAATTATATTTCATGCTTCACAGAAAAATTTAATCAGTGCAGATGTAAAAGAAAAACAATTTATCTCCCGAGAAAGCACTACAGGCTAACTGTGGTATCACAGTTGATATGCAAGACTTTCCAAGTTCAGAAAATTCATGCTGTGGTCAAAGGCCACATACTAACTTAACATACCACTGCAAAGATTAAATAGACTAAATGTGAGGGTGCATTGGAATAAAGTTGAAATGAAGTGTTACTGCCTAGGAATATTTCCCCTTTTAAGAAAATTTTGTCTTCTAATTACAATTAACTCAAATTGTAGGTACTATATGTTGTGAAATGATATAAGTATGACTAAAGGAAAGATAAATAGTTATTAACTTGGCTTTAACCTTCATGTTTTAGAAACAAAAAAAAATAAAGAAAATTAAGGGTAATGATTAAGAAACAATTTGTTATTTTTATATTAGTCTTAAATTTTGAGGAAAAACTTAGTATCTGAAACACACATTTAGAATTTTACCTTAGAGTAGATTGTATCTAATCTGATTTTCTGGTGTTCATTAGTTATTAAAGTAGTGCATAGTACTGTGAATTATGAATTCTCAAATAACCCAAACTGCCAATTAATACAATGGGATGTTCAATGACTGAAGACAAAGAAATAATATTCTTGAGATAAAGTCTTCGATAACCAATAACATGCTCTGATTTAATATTTTGTCCCTGGAAACTACTGCTGACTTGAACTTGTCCCCACTGCCATCATTTCTGAGTTTTGAAATTATAGATGCTCCAGGTTATTCCTGATGCTCTCATAGTGCCTAACACTGGCTTCATATTTCTTCATTTTTACTTTTCTGTTGGTTTGCCTCTTAGACACTCTCACTCATTACTCCATGCTGGTCTAGAACTCACTATGAAGCCCTGTCTTGCCTCAGTTATGCCATAATCCTCTTGCCTCGTTCTGTTTTAGTGCTGGAATACGGATGAAAGTCATCATGGCCTGCTGTTTGCCTTCAGTTTTAGGCTTCAGCAGCACAGATTGCTTATGAAGATTGCAGTGTATCAGATAAAATAGCAAGAACCTACAAAAGTTAACTGTTGATCACTAATCATGGCTTTCGAACACATGTATGATATAATATGACATAATTGCATATTACTTACTATGTGACATACACACATAGTTGCAGATGACAATGCTTAAAAACTGTACCAGGAGAGGGTAATGTGGGTGTGTAAACACATTACATACCTAAGGCATGTTAACATCTCAAACATAATTGCATTCGATCAAGCCTCTTAATCTCTTTCACTCTGTGCACATTTTGGAGCTAAAAGAAAATGAGTGATGGGTTTAAAAAGTGCACACTTTTACAATATTAATGCAATGAAGGAAGACTTGTGGTAGTTTATAAGAGGAATGTTCTGTACAGGCTCCTGTATTTGATCCGTGAGTTCCCCCTTGGTAGGGCCATCTGGGAAGGTTATGGAAACTTTGGGAGGTATGGCCTTGCTGGAGGAAGTACATCATTGGGGGTTGATGTCAGGGTTCAGAGCATCTCTACACTTCCTATTCTCACTCTCTGTTTCCTCTGCGAGAGTGAAAAATGTAGCCACTCAGCTTCTTACTCCTATCACCATGCCGTGACTCTCCTGAGCTTATGGACTCTAATCCTCTCAAACCATCAGCCAATAGAGACACATTCTTCCTTAATTTGCTTTTGGCCATGGTATTTTAATACAGAATAGAAAAGTAAGGATCTAAAATATAAACTGGTACCATAAGATGTGATAGAACCATGTTTGGTTTTGGATGAATGTGGAACTTCAGAATAAAAAGAAATTGAAGCTTTAAGCAGAGCTTACCAGGTAGTTTTAGTAGAATTCTGGAAGCCAAGAGTTCTGAGCATAACGTGACAAATGTAGGTCTGGCCCATGAGGTTCTAGAGCAGAAGAATGACCCAGTTGGTAACTGTTCCAGCTCTCATTGGTGTAACTTTTTAACAAAGAATTTCACTGTATATTCACAATGTCCTGAGGACTGGCTATAAATTATATTACAAAGTAATGTGCTAATTTATTTGAAAGAGTTCACTTCAGTACAGGATAGCATTGAATCTGCTGAATGTTTATTACTGATGACGCTTGTGCACGTCTACCGTGATAACAAGCAAGTGGGTTAGAAAGAATTATAACAAGTTCAGCTGAATGTGAAAAAGAACTCTAGAAATCTTGACCTTCCTGCTCCCCTCTTCTAAGTCATGTGCTGAGAAGGGGCTGTATATGGTAAGATTAAAACCATTAAAGAAAATCTCCTGCTTTCTAGTGAGTATCAATAACAAGCCACAACCCTTGTCATGTTTCCAACGTGTGTAAAGAAAACGCTTAAGGTTCGAGAGGATTAGGGTCCATAATTTGAGGAAAATCATGGCATAATGACAGGTGTAAGAGGCTGAGTGGTCACATTTGTATTTCAGGAAGGAAATAGGGAGTAAGAATAGGAGAGATGCTCTACATCCTAAAAATCAGCAATAATGTTAAAAGTGCTTCCACTGTGGTCTAAGAATCCTCACCTGGTTCACTCTCTGCTGGCATCCTTACAGCACTGTCATTCCTAACCTGCTTTGAAGCCAAGGCCACAGAGCATGGTCATAGAAGCTGTTTTCTCTGCTAAGAATCTGTCTTGCTTTGATAGTCTTTCCTCGCTGCCCCATTCATCCTTTGTGGAGTAGTAATGTAGATTCTTCAGTAATAAATGTTGGCAATAAACAATTTGTTTTGAATTAAGATGGTATCACAGTAAAGAGGTTGCTTTGAATATCAGAAGAGACTTTTGGCCTTTGAATTTTTGAATTGTATTGAGACTGTTAAAGATGATAAAGTCTCTTGACAATTAAAAAATGTATTTTACCTCAGAGATGGCCCTTAGGCTATGGGTTCCTGGGAAAGAACACGAAGATTTGAAAGAATTGTCTCAGTTAAGTTTGTTTATTTGCCCTGCTGGTTCTGTTTATGGAGGTTACGGGGCCTTCAGGAGGTCTGCTGGAAGTGCCTCAGTGTGGATAGGTTTGGGGTGTTTAGAGCCTCTCCCTATATCCTGTGCTCTTTCTCTACTTCCTGTAGAGAAGTGAAAATGCTGTCACCTGCGTTGTGTCTTCTTCACTCCTTTCTCCTTCTGGAACCATCAGCCAAAACACATCTTCTTCTCCTTAAGGTGCTTTTTGGGATATAATATTTTAACTCAGAAACAGGAAAACAACTAATAAAATATGCAAGAGAAAGAAAAAATGTTTGGTTTTAAGTGTTATTATTATTATTTTGAATTGGTAATACCAAGCCCCATGCCTCAGGCATAAAAGGTTGAATCATATCACTTAACTATACCAATAGACCATGATGGTATGGTTCCACATTTTAGTAATGATTGACACGATTTGCTGAGCAATTGGGAATAATACAAGTAATCAAATAGTTATTTGAAATTATATGAAGCATTTATATTTTGAAAAGCCATTTCAAAATATTCAAAACGAATGCTAAGAAAATCAAAACATCTTAAAATTATAACCAAATTTTTTCAACTTTCAAAAATAAAGTCTAAAATAATTAGAATTATAAGGCAAAGCCATGATAGAATTGAATCTGTTTGGAAATGAACTCATAAGTCTATGAGATATTAATATTTTAAGGTATTGTGTTAGTTTTCTATCACTGCAAAAAAAATCTTTGGTAATCTACTAGTAAAAGAAAAAGTATATTTTGCTTCATGGTTTCAAAAATCTCAGCCCATCACATGACTCTATTGTTTCTTGCTCCAGTATAAGGAAGAACACCATGAGGAATCACATAAACTGTATCAACACGGCTCATCTCATGTTAGACATGAAGCTGGAAGAGAGGAGCAAGAAAGGAAAATTGTGTCTTTCACAGGCATATTCCCAGTGACCCACTTCCTCCCCGTACTCCTCATTTCTTAATATTCACGTCACATCACAATAGTGCAACCAGCTGGGGATCAAGCCTTTAGCTCATTGACTTTGGTGAATATTTGACATCTGTTAATTAATATACCTCTGCTCCTCAAAGGCTTATTATGTGTATTGTCTGATGCAAAATGCCTTTAGCACAACCTCAAGAGTCTCTAAACTCACCATTCATGTATATAACCTAGAACAGTTGCTCAGATGTAGCCCATGGCAGCTCAGTATCTAAGTGGGTTCCCTAGTAAGGGGAACAGGGGCTGTCTCTGACATGAACTCAGTGGCTGGCTCTTTGACTGTCTCCCCTGGATGGGGGAGCAGCCTTGCCAGGCCACAGAGGAGGACAACGCAGCCAGTTTGGATGAAACCTGATAAGCTAGGGTAAGACAGAAGGGGAGGAGGACCTCCTCTATTGGTGGACTTGGAGTGGGACAGGGAGGAGATGAGGAAGGGAGGGTGGGATTGTGAGGGAATGAGGGGGCTACAGCTGGGATACAAAGTGAATACACTGTAATTAATATTAAAAAATAAAAATTAAAAAAAGAGTCCCCAAACTCTCAGTTATTTCAACTTTGATCAAATGTTCAAATCCAAAGTCTTTTTAAAGACTTTGGGTTATCTCAACAGGGTTGATGCACCTGTCCCAAGGTTGACAGCCTGAATTCAATGTCCTGGAGCCACCTTCAGAGGCATGTCACAGCGCATCCACATCTTTCCCCACATAATAAATGTATGAATAAGAGCGTAAACAAATAAATCATAAAATTGTCTTAAAGTGTCATGTAAATCAAGGAGCAGAGGCTGAAGAGATAGCTCAGTTGATAAAGCACTTCCTTTGGAAGCATAAGGACTAAGTTGAATTCTCAGTATCCCACACATATCAGAGTTGGTAGAATGATCTTTTCATCCAAGCAGTGAGGAAGTAGAGACTGAATGGTAGCTGAGGATCACTGGTTTGTCATGACAAGTTCCAGTTCAGTGAGAGACTTGTTTACAATCAGAGAAAAAGTGGGCAGTTACAGAGTGCTTGAGGAATGATACTCAAAATTCACTTCTGTGTTTTATACACAGATATCTATGGGTACTTCCACACAGGAACACATAACCAGAACCAGGCCTAGACACTAAAGGAAACTGTTAGATGGAAATTATCAGACAAATCCTTTTAAAATTATTTCTCATAGCTTATTTTTTTTTTGATTTGCTATAATTACATTATTCACTTCTATTTCCTTCCTTGAATCCCTCTTTTCTTTTTCTCTTATTCATGGTCTCTTTTTTCATTAATTGTTGTTACACATACATGCATGTGTATATTATAGATTCAGACAAATCATTTACTACCGATATAAAGTGGTATAGGATAGATACTCTTAATTCGTAGAAGAAGAATAAAAATAGCAAAAAAAAAAAGTGTTCAGTATGACAAAGCAAAAATCTAGCAGGAAAAATGCTAATTTTTATTTTAGATTAATTAATATTTTTGTTCACTTTACGTCTAGATCCTAGCTCCCTCCCTCTTCTTCTCTTGGTCCTTCCCTACCTCCTCTTGCCTCTATTCCTCATCCTCTGCTCCTCAGGAAAGGGGATCACTCCCTACGAACCCCAGCACATCGGGTTGCATCAGGGCTGAATACATCCTGTTTCCTTGCGGCCTGTAGAGGCAGCCCCAAGAGGGGGAAGTGATCAAAAAGCAGGCAACAGAATCCATGTCAGAGACATCCCCTGCTTCCTTTACTAGGGAACCCACGGTATGTTGAGCTGCCCATCAGCTCTGTGTATCTGGCCGAGGTCCATGGTCCTCGGTTGGTGCTTCACTTTCTGCCTGGCCCTATGGGCCCTGGTTATTTGGCTCTGTTGGTCTTCTGGAGTTCTTGTAAATTGCTGGTTGCTCCATCCTTCACCCTACTTTTCCACAAGACTCCATGCTCTGTGCCCAATGTCTAGCTGTTAGTCTCAGCATCTGTTTTGATCCGCTGCTGAGTAGAGTCTCTCAGAGGACTTCTACGGTGGGCTCCTGTCTGCAAGCATAGCAGAGTATCATAAATCGTGTCAGGGATAGCTCTCTCCCATGGTGGGAGTCTCAAGTTGGGCCAGGCATTGGTTAGGCATGCCCTCAATCAATCTCTGCTCTATCTTTATCCCTGGACATCTTGTAGGCATGGTAAATTTGGGGTCCAAGTTTTGTACTTGGGTGGGTTCGTCTTCCCCTCCCTCCACTAGGAGCCCTGTCTACTTAGATGGTGTCTTCGTCAGTCTCCATGACAATTGCTACGAGGATTCTCAGCTAGAGTTACCAACATACCCTCCCAACAGCCTACCCTGTCTCCAGGTTCATAGAGAGGCCGCCACCCACCATCTTTCTCTGCAGGCCCTCTCTCTTCCTGCCCCAGCTCTTCCCAAGTCTGATCTCCACCCTCATTTCTCTCTGGGATCCCTCTCCTACCTTGTTCACTCTCTTCAACTGCTTCTGCTGTCTATTTTATTTCCTATTCTATAGTAAGTTTTAAGCATCCTCTCTGGGTCTTCCTTATTATTTATCCTGTTTGGGTCTGAGAATTTGTAGTAAAAGCAACTTTTATTTACCTGTTCCAATTGTTGTCTTGGAGGCTTACTGCCTTTGTCTGCTAACCTACCCCTACTCCTGCAGGCTTCTAGCCTCCATACAATCAATCATAGACCTAGAATGATTTCAGGCTCTGAGACACAATGCTTAATAAGCTCACCCTTTCTTGCCTCCCAAGTGCTGGGATTAAGGGCATGTATCACCATGCCTGGACCTAAACTTTTTTTTACCTGAAACTTGCTCTATACTGTGCTGGCCTTGAATTCAGATCTGCTTGTCTCTCTCTCCTGGATCAAAGGCATGTTTTGTGTTCTAGCCAGATCACACAGACCTAGAACATCTTTGGGTATAATCTCCTGCCAAAACATTCATGTTCTAAATTAAAATTTCCCTACAAACTGTAGTATGTTTATCTGTAATATATGGACAAAAATCTTAATTTTTTTTTGTAGTTTTAGATCTACCTACAGAAAGTGCTATATAAATAATGGAATAATGGTATGACGTGAGCTCCAAATGGCTTTGCAGCCTCAGTCTATGCTATTCCCTGCTATAGCCATGTGAAGACTCCCTTGAAATGATTCTGTACATTTTCTACTGCTTAGATCCACAAATACTTCACATTCTTGCATTTCAAAGTCTCTGTCTTCCTGAAAACTATCCTTTATTTTTTGGAACACTCTACATCCTGTGTCTATTACGGTTGGTCAGGGTACTGGCCATGAAAAATGTGACTCTTTCATACTTTATATAGCATCTCAGGACTTCCTTGGATCTCTGGATGAAAGGTTTGGTGATAGTACAACCTGTGTGGGTTTTTTTTTTCCCTACTTGAAAAGCAGCATGATGCTAAAGGATGCTGCCAGTGGGATATATGGCCGAGATAGAGTAGACAGTGCCTGCATAGACCTGCACATATCTGGTGACTAAGCACAGAAACAAGTTCTCTAGAAAATCTGGGAAGAACAAGATGCTTTGTGTCTTTTTTCTCAAAACATCTTTTTAGACTTTTGCATAGTTTATACATTTTTAGCCAATCAGAGATGAATGATGACTTGTCAAATCTGGTAATAACTGCCAGTTATATCGTTTAGTGTCTGAATAGAAATTGCTTTTTATAAGAAAATAGTTTATCTTGTTTTATCAACCTTATCAAACATACCCATCTACCTAAAATATTAAACAGTCTCATTTTATAACGAAATTGAAAATTTTAAAACCTTCCCTGTATCTTTTCCTTCCTGCTCTCATTATAAATCTGGATAACAAAATTCAAAACTAGTCATGCCAGAGGCTCACGGCAGTACTGCTTTGAAAATTCATTTGTAACATTAATTCATCTGTGAACTTTAAATTTAGCCTCAAACAGGATCTCAGAGCACATATGCATGTAATTTGTCATCTATAGTGTAATGGGCCAGGAGTGCAAAACTCAGTAGACTGTGCACTTCTGTCTGAAAAGAACGGATCACAGTCATTGCTGTCTACATCTTTATTTTGGTTTTCTGGGCTTCCTCAAAAGTGTCCAGTAAGCTCTGTTTATGACATTTCAAACTTCCTAAGCTTACGTCTTCGGATAATTCCAGCTATAGCTCATTTTTCTGTGTTAGCCTTTCGTACTAAGCGATAGCAACGGAAGGACAAAAGACTGACTACATGTCGTGCTTTCTGAGGCTCGTGACCCCATGGCTCCTTAGTTTCTAACGCTACAAAAGTGAGGTGAATGTGATGGATCGAAGTTGCTCACCTCACAGTGCATGGAAGCTGGTGAGAAAGTGAATCTAGAGGGGACAAAAATGTCCTGGACATACAGGGCAGCAGGGACAGAGCTCAGCTAAGTAGACCTCTGCTTAAAATGTTTCTCTTAGTTCCCATCAGAAACACCAGGTGTCATTTCCTGGGGGCTCTGCAGATCCTCTCTTGATTCAAACTTTCTCTCTCACTCCATCACTTCGTGTCAACTGCAGTGCTCAAAGTCACTCTCTACCTGGGAGCACACTGGTTATGCCTGCCGGAAACCATATACACTATCTTCATTCTTCTTCCAGTCCTCCAACTCCATTTCCCCAACTCTTCGCTAGCCCTGTGGGAGACTGCCTATCCTCCCTCTCTGACTCCAGTCCCTGGGAACTCTACTGATCCTCACGGAAGAACCAGCTTTTCTCCTTTTTGTGAACCCTCTTGGCTCCTGCTTCTGGCCTGCTCTCACCAGTTATGACATAACTCACTACCTAGAGCCACAGTCTATCTGAGACTTCCAGGCACTCAGAAGCAGTCTCGATCTGGGAACGACAGATACCACACTCTCCTAAGATCCAGTGAAGGCAACAGAAGCCAAGAAGCAGAGCACCATCCACCAGTGATGAGACCTGATATCAATATCTATAATTACAATCATCTCATTTCAAACACTGACACTTAGACATCAGCTGGAAAAACACAATCAGTAACAGCCTAGATCAGAACCCATCTTCCTCCCTACAGTAAGTTCTAAGAAATTCAGCACAGCTAAAGCAAGACAAGGCTTTTTATCTTATTTTACTTTATTTTGAAACAGCATTTTCCTGTATAGCCTTGGCTGGTCTGGATTCACTTTGTAGATCAGGCTGGGCTCAAATTCATAGGCATCCACTTGCCTCTGCCTCCTCAAGCATGGGACTAAAATCACATGCCTCCATGCCCAGCTTAAGAGGAAGGATTTTAAAATAGCTATTATGTATCTGTTCAAGAAACTTAACAAAGATATGAATAAATCCATTTCTGAAATCTCTGATAATACACACATACATATACATACATACATACATGCATACACATACAGAGACATATATACATATAAACAGTAGCATGAAGTGAAGACATAAAAGTAGAAATAGAATCACTAAAGGATGTCCAAATGGAGGTAAAACTGAGAGACCAAAGAATTAAAAATTAGTTTTTTGAGTTATTGGTTTAAAGTTTAAAGTACAAGTTTGAACAAGGGTCAGACAGGTGGAGATATATCCAGCCACCTGTGGGGAGGAACCCTGCTTACTGTATTCTATTCCTGCCCACTAGAGACACAGTTGCTAGGAAACTGGCCCAGATCATCCCTTCCCCCTAGGACAGCCAAACATGGGAAGCTGAACCGTTAATGGTTGGGGGCTTCCTATAGCCAATCAATTCAAAAGGCAACATCCCCTTTTCTATTTCAACCAATAGATGCTTGCCAGGCAGGAATTCCCCTGTTTTGAGTATTCTAGGAGGGCCTGGAATATTGAAGTCAACCACTTGACCTGAGCATGAGGCTCTCTGCTCTCAACCCTGCTGTGGTCAGGGTGTGAGCCCAAAGCTATAGCTTGTAATAAAAAGATTAGGAATAGCGCTTCCTCAAGATCCAGCTGTACCACGCCTAGGCATATGTCCAAAAGATGCTTAAGTACACAGCAAGGACATCTGCCCAACCATGCTTGTAGCAGCCTTATTTGTAATAGCCAGAAGCTGGAAATAGCCCAGATGCCCCTCAACTGAGGAATGGATACAGAGATTGTGGTACATCTACACAATGAAATATTACTCAGCGGAAACAAACAAACAAACAAACAAACAAAAAAAAAAACAAGGAAAGCATGAAATTTGCAGGTAAATGGTAGGAACTGGAAAAGATCATTCTGAATGAGGTATCCCAGAAGCAGAAAGACACTCATATACTCACTCAGAAGTGGATACTAGATATATAATATAGGATAAACATGCTAAAATATGTACACCTAAAGAAACTAATCAGGAAGGAGGACTCTGGCTAAGATGCTCAATCCCCATTCAGAAAGGCAAAGAGGATGGGCATTGGAGGAGGAAGAAAACAGGGAATAGGACAGGAGCCTACCACAGAGGGCCTCTGAAAGGCTCTTCCCTGCCGGGTATCGAGGCAGATGCTGAGACTCATAGCCAAACTTTGGGCAGAGTGCAGGGAATCTTATGAAAGAAGTGGGAGATAGTAAGACCTGGAAATTACAGGAGCTCCACAAGTACAGCAACAGATTCTAAAAGTCTGGGTACAGGTTTTTTTTCTGAAACTGATATTCCAATCAAGGACCACTCATGGAGATGGCCTGGAACACCTGCACAGAGGTAGCCTATGGCAGTTCAGTGTCTAAGTGGGTTCCATAGTAATGGGGACAGGGACTGTCTCTGACATTAACTGATTGGCCTGCTATTTGATCACCTCACCTGAGTGGGGAGCAGCCTAACCGGGCCACAGAAGAAGACAATACAGCCACTCCTGATGAGACGTGATAAACTAGGGTCAGAGGGAAGGAGAGGAGGACCTCCCCTATCAGTGGACGGGTAGGGAAGAGGGAGGGGAAGATTGGGAGGGAAGGAGGGAGGGAGGTACAGGGGGGATACAAAGGGAATAAACTGTAATTAATAAAATTAAAAATAATTAATAAAAAGATCCTCATGTGTTTTGCAACAGATTCGACTACTGGTGGTCTTTTGGGGTCTTGCAAATTGGGCACAACAAAAATGGAAATGAAATATTTAGGGATTCAAACAAAATTCTTAGAGTTAAGTCTTCATAACAACATTCAAAAGATGAGAAAAGAAATCTCAAGCATTTAAGACAGTATAGGAAAACACGGACAGTTCAGCAAAGATACTCTTAAATCTAAAATAATCCATGCACAAAATTATCTTGTCACAAAATTCTACCAAACTTTCAAATAATTAACACCCTCAGTTTATTCCACAAAAGAGAAACAAACATCGCCTTATTTTTTTACAATGCCAAAATTACTCTGATATTTAAACACATAAAGACAAAACAAAAACATAATCACAAAACAATGTCCCCATAGACATAGATGCAAAATTTTCATAAAGGAACATCAAACATACAGAACACCCTGCAAACAGAATTCAAGAGCTCATCATAAAGATACAGAGATGGTATACACACGTAAACAGATAAATGTAATTTTACCGTATAAACAAACTAAAAATAAAAAGTACAAGATCATCTTATTAGAGTCACCACTCAATCAATACACGGCCAACAGAATGACTCAATGATATTATTCAAGGATGTGTGAGTGTGTGTGTGTGTGTGTGTGTGTGTGTGTGTGTGTGTATCTCATAAATGCTTTGTTAGGGCTTTTTATCTCCTTACAGATCTTTTGCTTATAAAAAATAAATTAAACAATAGATCCCAATCAACCACAATATTATGTCAAGTATATATGAGGTAAAAAGAATGTCTTTAAAATAGTTGGTGCTCAAACAACTATATTCACAAATTAAGAAATTAATTTGAATTTCTACATCATATATATATTTAAAAGAGCAACTCACTGCTAATCCATATTCTGATATACAATGTAAAACATCAAACTTAGCATATAAGCCCCACAACTTTAACATAGGAGCTGTATTTTTTTTTTGGCACTAAAAGTGTAAAAATAGAATACAAATTAGATATTTTGGAGATACTGAATGTAAAATAATTGTGTACATTGATGAGATTAGAATATATTTCAATAATATGTGTGTTTCATAGAACAGATACACAAGGTTTTATAACTCAGTCTTCAAAAAACTTACCAACAGTAATCACATGAAGAAAATTGGAACAGATAAGAACCTGCAGAAAACTTATCATTGGTTGGTTACAAATGCATGTTCTCAACACCATTAGTCTTTATTCGGAGTTGTAAATCTAAATCACAGTGAACTGCCACTACAGTCACTTGAATTGCGTAATAAATATTTAAGTAAATAACTCCATAAGAAACAAAATGGGAAATAATGAATATTGGCAATGATATAGAAAAACTGAAATCCCAGGACCTAATTATACAGTTTTTAGAAGTATGTTAGAATTTTACATATAGAATTTCACATGTTATAAAGAAATAGTGGTCTAAAGAAACACACCTGCAAGACAATTTTTCATCACTATTTTATGCCAAAAAGCATAAAAATTATCAAGAAAGTATACACCTATGTAATAATATTCTTTCTTATTAGGCATGGAATTGTCATACCACAAAACGAATAAGCCATGAAAAGAAATAAACAAAGTGATAAATAAGTCAAACACAACTAGACAATTCCACATATAAGATATATCAATAGTAGACAACAATTATTGATGCAAAAAAGTTATTAAAATTGCTCCCTTTGGTAGAGTTTAATATGCATTTTTTAAAATGTCTTTGCTGTTAATTGTGGAACAAACAGGATCAAGTAGGATGGTGCCCTGGTTTGAATGAGAATGGTCACAAAGGCTCATGTATTTTAATGCATAGTCATCATGGAGTTGAATTGTTAGAGGTATTAGAAGGATTCTCTGTGGCCTTGTTGGAGTAGGTGTGGCCTTGCAGGAGGAAGAATGTTGCTGATGGGAGTGGCCATGAGGTTTCAGAATCCAAGCCATGTCTATCTATTCTCTTCTCTCTCTCTCTCTCTCTCTCTCTCTCTCTCTCTCTCTCTCTCTCTCTGTCTCTCTTCTTACTTTCTGCTTTCTACAGCTCAGGATTCAAAGCTCTCTACTACTACTCCAGCAAAATGTCTTTCTTTGTGCTTTTTTCCTGTGAAGAGCATGGACTATCCTCCAGCTGTAAACAATCCCTGAATCAAATGTTTCCCTTTATATGAGTTAGCATGGTGTCTCCTCATAGTGATAAAACAGTAATCAAGACAGGTGGGAAATGTCTCCTGAAAAAAAGCTGGAAAAAAAAAAGTTTGAAATCACCTGGATAGTTTTTTCCTTTTTTTTTAATTTTTAAATTTATTACAATTTATTCACTGTGTATCCCATCTGTAGCCCCCTCCTGCATTTCCTCCCAATCCTGCCCTCCCTCCCTCTTCTCTTCCTATGCCCTGTCCACAGTCCACTGATAAGGGAGGTCCTCCTCCCCTTCCATCTGTCCCAAGCCTATCAGGTCTCATCAGGACTGGGTGCACTGTCTTTATCTGTGGCCTGGTAAGGCTGCTCCTACTCAGGGGGAGGTTATCAAAGCGTCAGCCACTGAGTTCATGTCAGAAACAGCCCCTTGCTCCCATTACAAGGGTACCCACTTGGACACTGACCTGCCATGGGCTTCTAGGTTATCTCTATGAATAGGTTATCTCTATGTGCAGGGCTTCTAGGTTATCTCTATGAATGGTCCTTGGTTGGAGTATCAGTCTCAGAAAAGATTGGGCCAAGATTATTTGGTTCTGTTGATTTCCTTCTGGAGCTTCTGTCCTTTACAGGTCTTTCTATCTCCCCCTTCTTTCATAATATTCCCTGCACTCTGCCCAAAGTTTGGCTATGAGTCTCAGCATCTACTTTAATACCCTACTGGGTAGAGGCTTTCAGAGGCCCTCTGTGGAAGGCTCCTGTCCTGTTCCTTGTTTTCACCCACTCCTGATCTCTATCCTGTTTGCCTTTCTGAATGAGGATTGAGCATCTTACCCATGGTCCTTCTTGTTTAGCTTCTCTAGGTACACAGATTTTAGTATGATTATCCTGTATTACTTGTCTAATATCCACTTATAAGTGAATATATCTCATGTGTGTCTTTTTGCTTCTGGGATACCTCACTCAGGATGATCTTTTCTAGTTCTCACCATTTGCCTAAAAATTAAATGATTTCTTTGTTTTTAATTGCTGAGTAGTATTTCATTGTGTAAATGTACCATAATTTCTGTATCCATTCCTCAATTGAGGGAAACCTCGGTTGTTTCCAGATTCTGGCTATTACAAATAAAGCTGCTACAAACATGGTTGAACAAATGTCCTTGTTGTGTACTTGAGCATCTTTTGGATATATGCCTAGGAGTGGTATAGCTAGTTATTGAGGTAGCACTATTCCTAATTGTCGGAGAAAGCACCAAATTGATTTCCAAAGTGGTTGTACAAGTTTACATTCTCACCAGTAATGCAGGAGTAATTCACATCCTCTTCAGCGTGTGTTATCACTTGAGTTTTTGATCTTAGCCATTCTGATGGGTGTAAGGTGAAATCTCAGGGTTGTTTTGATTTGCATTTCCCTTATAACTAAGGACGTTGAACATTTCTTTAAATGTTTCTCTGCCGTTTGCTATTCCTCTATTGAGAATTCCGTTTAGCTCTATACCCCATTTTTTAATTGGATTACTAGATTTGTTGCCGTGTAACTTACTGAGTTCTTTATATATTCTGAATATTAGCCCTCTGTCAGATATAGGGTTGGTGAAGATCCTTTCCCAATCTGTAGGCAGTCGTTTTGTTTTGATGATGGTGTCCTTTGCTTTATAGAAGCTTTTTAGTTTCATGAAGTCTTATTGATTGATAGTTGATCTTAGAGCCTGTGCTGTTGGTGTTCTGTTCAGGAAGTTGTCACCTGTGCCAATGAGTTCAAGGCTCTTCCTCGCTTTTTCTTCTAAGAGGTTTATTGTATTTGGTTTTATGTTGAGGTCTTTGATCCACTTGGACTTTAATTTTGTGCAGGGTGATAAGTATGGATCTGTTTTCAAGAGAAAAAATAGTGCAAGAATCTCTAGTTTACTAAAAGTGTATCCTAAAAACATTCAGTAATTACATTAGAATAATAAGTGTTGTATTCTCTGTTTTTACCATCCTAGCATGGTCTTCTTAAAAATTGCAAGCTCAATAGTTTGAATAAGTATTAATTTAGTAGAAATCACTCATCTCTCATAAATTTATACATCTAATATATCCTATAGGTGTCCACTTGTCTAGTCTTTTATGTGTTTTGAAACAAAATATAACACATTAGAAAGTAATGAATAATCATGCTTTGAGTGTACTTGTAGCATTTACTTTCATACTTCATTAAAAAAATCATACAAACGCTATGTGTTTTTGCTCTTCTAGCATCAAGTAAGTGGAGACAAAAATATTATCTTCTCATATGTGTTTTCAAATACAACATACATTAAGTACTATATGGTTATTGACAAAGAAATAAGTATACATGCATATAATTATCAAAGAAATGAATACAGATCTATATCATTAGCAAAGAAGAAATGTAATTTAAAAAGTGAGTAGTTATCAAATAAAACTCAATGAAAAATTAATTGAAAGATTAAAAATTAGATCTCTCATTGAAATATGAAATAGAAAAAGAAAAAGCAAAACAAAACTCCATTGATGAGTTCCTTATTTTGTGATTAATAATAAGTAAATACAAAACCTCTTACATATAGTGACAACATCAGATAAAGGCCAGACTTAAAGGGAACTGAGTATATTTCACACAGGCCCTTGTAAAAGAAACCTCTGATTACAGTGAAATGCTTTAACTTTCAAACAACTCTGCAAACACAAAATTCGTAATTGCTTTATAGGGTAGTTCAAAATGCTGAAGCAGCATTGCAAATTCACTATAAAACTCAGCAAGATTTTATGGAATAAAATAGCACCAAACTGATTAACTCATCTGGCATCGAAACAACATGATATTAAAATCCATTGAATTGGAATGACTGTAGCAAAAAATGGCGAAATAACGTTCCTAGTGTATTTATTTTCTTTTATATAAATGCTTGAAATTGGAAAGCATCCATACTTGTTTCAAATAATATCAATCACATTTTCACATTCATTGTATGTCATTGTTAATACACATAGGAACTAACCAAATCACTTGATAAAACTTAGACCCTAAGATATTCTCACTCACAAATGCTTACTGTTATGTCTGGCATGAAACCAGATCTCTCTGTTTTTAATGAGCAGGTCATTAAAGCCCTGTATCTGACTTTAATAGCTGCTACTAATCATTCCAAGGTGGGTGAGGGAAGCAAAATCAAATTTGAAACATTAAATAACACTGTTTTCTCTTAAATTTATGAACATGAGTTTGTAGATAGGGACAGTGTTGGGATTTAGGGATTTGAATGACATCCAAATAATGGCAAAACGAAAGAGTGTAAGAGCAAGAAGGTCAGAGAGTTTGCTATGAAATGGTGTCTGTGAGGGATGTCAGAAGCTATATCCATACAGTCTCAGCCAAAGAACTCCCTAAACGTGTGCTGAACAAAGACAACAACAACAACAAATATGCTGAAGTGGATGGGGGAAAGGGAAGGTTCTGAGACAAGGAGAAACACAGCAGGCCTCAAGGTTATCCAAGGACTACAGTGGCCTAAGGAATACTGAGAACAGGACAAACACCAGTTGGAAACTCAATTATCAAATGATTAGCACTGAAAACATACTTGAAAGTAATATTATTGTGACTGAGAAGTTTATATTTATGTGTTTAGATGTGCATATGTATATACAAATGTATTTGCATAAGTGCATGTAAGAAAATTAATGGAAAAAAAGAGTCTTTGAATTTTTTATGTAGCAAGGCAGGGTATGGGAGGACTTTGTAAGTGAAGAGAGAAGGGAGGAATAATGTAACTATTTAAATTTTTCAATCAATAAAATAAACAATTTCTAAAATAAAAAGAAGTGAAAGACTGAGTACTAATGAAGATCTTAATTTTAGCCTGACTCAGAGGTTCATTGTCTACAGAAATTATTACATTCAAATAATAGTGTCTGACTGGAATTCTAAAGCTGAATTTCACTTAATAGTGATGCAAATCACAAGATAATTTAGTATGAGAGCAAAGAAAAAGGCACACCATCTTACTGAAATATGAGACGTGCTATTTTGTTGGAGACAATCATTTTATTTAGTATTCCAAAGATTATTGGGGCCAACTGTAAACAGTAATTACTGATCCTTTCCTGTCTGTTGCCTTGAGAAAAGAAAAAACAGCATTTGCATCTAATATTGTTGGCATTCACATTGTATCTTAGCCAATCTTACATAATCTCAAAGGGTACCTTCAAATTTGGTCTAAAATTGCAGTGACAGAAGCATGTGTAGAATCATCCCTTTTTCTACTATGCACACAAATATGAAAATCTGTGTTTGACCTTCACTTTTTTTCATTTTGAATTCTAACTCTGCTTAAAATAATGACATTGATAAGACACAAGCATAACTCTCTACTGAAAGAACGATCATTGTACTATGTGAATCATATTATTTGATCTTCGTTTAAGCAAGTCAAAACTTCTAAGGTTTTTAACAGCATAAAGCAGTTGAGGAAAGTGATTCTTAGAAGGGAGAAATTCCTTGAGCCACTAATGATATAGAACGGACCATAAACTGAATCAGATGTGGAAGGCAAATTGTTCTAAGTTTCCCCTGAGGCCACAGAGGAGGATAACCCAGCCAGTCCTGATGAGACCTGATAGACTAGGATCAGGGAGGACTGGGGGAGGGGAATGGGAGGAGAAGAGGGAGGGAAGGTGGGATTGGGAGGAGACAAGGGAGGGGCTACAGCTGGGATACAAATTGAATAAATTGTAATAAATTAAAAAAATTAAGAAATACTTATGTTTATAAGGCATAATATTTGAAATAATATGTGAGCACAGGGGTCTTTTCTGAGACTGATGATCCAAACAAGGACCATTCATGGAGATAATATAGAACCCCTGCACAGATGTAGCCCATGGCAGCTCAGTCTCCAACTGTGTTCCCTCCTAATGGGAACAGGGACTGTCTCTGACATAAACTCATGGGCTGGCTCTTTGATCACCTTCCCCTCAAGGGGGGAGCAGCCTTGCCAGGCCACAGAGGAAAATAATCCAGCCAGTCCTGATGAGACCTGATAAGCTAGGGTCAGATGGAAGGGGAGGAGGACTTTCTCTGTCAGTGGACTGGGGAAAAGGCATGGAGGAGATTTGGGAGGGAGGGTAGGAGTGGGAGGGAATGAAGGAGGGGGGCTACAGCTGGGATACAAAGTGAATAAACTGTAATTAATATAAAATATAAAAATTTAATTAAAGAAAAAATACTTAGGTTTATAAGGCATAATATTTGAAGTAACATGTGTGATGAAAATACGTTGGATGAGTACAAGATTAATACATTTCTTCCAGTAATAGATTCACAATAAGAAGAAGAAGTAAACAAACAGTTCTGGATTCTAAATTATCAGTAAAATCAGTATATTGTGTAAGTTTTGGAATAAGAATGTTCTCTTATTATTAAAGAGGCAGCTGTAGAGAGATTGTGAGTGAAAAAGAGACTTGTTTTGACCTTAGGCAAAACCATGTTTATTCCTACTGAAGGAGCACTTTGTTACCCATTATGTGGGTGGCAAAATGTCTACAAGGGACAATGGGAAGCCATATACATCCCCTCACAGGGACAGAAATGACTTCCATATTCTTAAATGGAAACTGGGGAGTGTAGGCTTTCAGCAGGAACCTCTCATTTCCAACTTTCAGAGGCTATTAAAAACACAGGTAGGGGTTTTCTTCTGAGGTAGGCCTTTGTTAGAGGAAGTACTTTTGGGTCTATTGATGGTGGGCTTCTATGGTCATGGAGTCAGGAGAGAGAGAGAGTCTTAATTCGATCTGCTGAGATGGGGCCATGTTGTCTTCTCACATTCCTGGGGACTTCAAAAATAATTATAAGAATGCACATGCTTTGGTAACAGAGTAGAACTGAAAGATTTCTCAGGAAGTATGAGGAATAGCGAGGACCAGAGATAGGAGAAACAGAGAGGGTTGTTGAGAGGAACTAGGCTTAGAGTTGATTCACAGTCACAGTGACCAGTCCTGTTGTCAAAGGCAAACACCAAAATGAATGAGCAGAATTAGCAGGGAGCTCCAGAACATCCAGCAAACGGGACAAAATAGCATTGGAGGGAGAAGAAGAAGGGAGAGCAGAGTTGAGAGAGGACGAGGGAGGGGGCTTCAGCTGGTATACAAAGTGAATAAATTGTTATAAAAAATAAATGAATAAAAAAGCTATGTCATGAATTTTAACTGGCCTGGAAGGAAAGTAAGTCTCTTCTTGCCAGAGTATCTTCATCTAAAAGGTCCTTTTGCAGATGTACCAGGAACAAAGGAAACACATGAAGATGTTGCAAGGTGAGAGTAATGGGTACAGCTTAAATCAAATATTTTGTTTACATATAGAATGAAGTTCAATACATAAAAAAATCAAAAGACTAGGCAAAAACATAATCACGAGGATAACAAGAAAGAAAAATAATCAAGGGAAGGAGCCAGGGTAGAAAGAAACAAAAGTAGTTTTTGTCTGAACCTTGTTTTTAGGCCCATTTCAAGCCAGTTAGAATTCGTTGTCATGAAAACAGCATTGCAAAAATCCTATCCTTATCATCAGTCAGATATAGTCCTTTCTATTTTGGAGTATTGAAATAGCCAAGGAGTTGATCAAGTCCTGAAGGATGTTAAGCTGATCTGAGCTGTAGAGACAAGTTACTTGATACAAAGGAAACTTCAGTATGAACGTTTTAGTTCTGAGTCCCCAAAACAACTTCCAGAGTAGGAAGACAGAGGAGTTGAATGGCTCACGGCCCACTAGTACTAACTGAGAAGTTAACCAAAGTGCTCTTAGGATGTTGGGGTTGATGATCTCTCAGCTGTCTTGAGGCTCACAGAAGGGCTGCAAAGGGAACAGTAATTAGAATGGTCAAAAGAGGTTCCACACACACATATATATATACACACATATATATTCTGACTTATACATGTATGTGAGTGTATCTTAAACAGTAACGATACCAGATGTTGGCAGATAGTGGCAGAAAAATGCTATTATCTAATAAACTAAACATATTAGAACAAAACATCTTAAGTGAAATATAATTTTGTTAGAAAACATTTTAATATTGTAAAATTTTAACAATTGACATTATTATATTTAATAATGATATTTAGGATTTTAAAATATGAAAATGCATAGTACTAGCATAGAAACAGAGTGGTGGATCAATGGAATCAAATAGAAGACCCAGAAATGAACCCACACACCTATAGATTATAGATACTTAATTTTTGACAAAGAAGCCAAAATCATGAGATGGACAAAAGACAGCATCTTCAACAAATGGTGCTGGTCTAACTGGATGTCTCCATGTAGAAAAATGCAAATAGATCCATATTTATCACCCAGAACAAACTAAAGTCCAAATGGATCAAAGACCTCAACGTAAAACCAGACACACTGAATCTATTAGAACAAAAAGTGGGGAAGAGCCTAGAACTCATTGGCGCAGGAGACAATTTCCTGAACAGAACACCAACAGCACAGGCTCTAAGATCAACAATCAATAAATAAGACCTCATGAAACTGAAAAGCTTCTGTAAAGCAAAGGACACTGTTGTCAGAACAAAATTACATCCTACAGACTAGAAAAGGAGCTACACCAAACCTATATCTGACAGAGGGCTGATATACAGAATATATAAGGAACTTAGGAAGTTGAACACCAACAAATCAAGTAATCCAATTAAAAAATGGGGTACAGAGCTAAACAGAGAATTCACTGTAGAGGAATACAGAATGGCAGAGAAACGCTTATAGAAATAGTCCTTAATCATCTGGGAAATGTGAATGAAAATGACCCTGATAGTTCACCTTACACCCACGAGAATAGCTAAAATCAAAAACTCAAGTGACAACACATGTGGAAAAAGGGGAGCCCTTCTCCATTGCTGATGGGAATGTAAACATGCACAATCACTTTGGAAATAAATCTGGCACTTTCTCAGACAATTAGGAATAGTGCTTCCTCAAAATCCAGCTATAGCACTCCTAGGCATATATTGAAAACATGTTCAAGTATACAACAAGGATATTTGCACAACTTTGTTCATAGCAGCTTTATTTGTAATAACCAGAATCTGGAAATAGCCCAGATGTCACTCAACTAAGGAATGGATACAGAAATTGTAGTACATTTAAACAATGAAATACTACTCAGCAATTAAAAACAAGGAAATCATAAGATTTGCAGGCAAATGGTGGGAACTAGAAAAGATCATCCTGAGTGAGGTATCCCAGAAACAGAAAGACACACATGGGATATACTCATTTTTAAGTGGCTACTAGACATATAGGATAAACCTACTAAAATCTCTACACCTAAAGAAACTGAGCTAGAAGGAGGACCCTGGGTAAGATAATCAATATTCCCTCAGAAAGGCAAACAGGACAGACATTGGAAGAAGGAGAAAACAGGAAACAGAACAGGAGGCTACCACAGAGGGCCTCTGAAAGACTCTACCCAGCATTGTATCAAAGCAGATACTGAGACTCATAAACAAACTTCCGGCAGAGTGCAGGGAATCTTATGAAAGAAGGGGGAGATAGTAAGACCTGGAGATGACAGGAGCTCCAGAAGGAGAGCAACAGAATCAAAATATCTAGGCACAGGGGTCTTTTCTGAGACTGATACCCCAAGACCATTCATGGATATAACCTAGAACCCCTGCTCAGATGTAGCTCACAGCAGCTCAGTATGCAAGTGGGTACCCTAGAAAGGGGGACAGGGACTGACTCTGACATGAACTCAGTGGCTGGTTCTTTGACCTTCCCACCCCTGGTGGGGGAACAGCCATGTCAGGCCAAAGAGGAGGACAATGCAGCCAGTCCTGATGAGAACTGATAGACTAGAATCGGATGGAGGAGGACCTCCCCTATCAGGGGACTTGGTGAGGAGCATGGTAGGAGATGAGTAAGGGAGGATGGGATTGGGAGGGGATGAGGGAGTGGGATACAGCGGGAATCTATAGTGATTAAACTGCAATTCATAAAATACAAATTAAAAATAAAATGTTATCTAAAATTAAAAAAGAAAACATTAAAATACATATTTTAATATCAAATTATTATACCAATATTCCAACATTATATAATAAATATATTTTATAAAACCTGTCTGTATATAGTTTAAATCCAAGTTGTGTCCTTCTAAAAATATTATTTCTAATTTCAATTTTAAAGGTATTCTCCCAGAGACAGTGTCTTCCTTGTCAAAAGCAAATGATTCATTACAAAAAAACCCCTTATTTTTCTAAAATTAACTTTATTAACAAAACCTTTTAAAAATCTGTACATTTTCACTATATACACTCCACCAACAAATGAAAGATGACAGCAGTCAGTCATGTCGAATCTGGAATAAATAATTCACATGAAACAAGAACTGAATCAACAATGAAGACTAAAGTCAACTCTACCCTTTTTTTTTTTTTGAGGACAAATCTCTAGGTTACTTCATACTGACAGGAATAAGCGTGTTTCTAAACATGGTTCTGTTTAAAAAGAGATTGCTTGTTTAGAGTCATGATTTGTGAAACTACGTAACCAAATTAAGGGAATTTTATCACATATTGGCTTTTGGAAATTTTTAGAAAACCAACATAAGTATCACTTCTAAAGCCTGCATAGTAAGATCCCAGGCACTGGCTTTGGAACTGGGTAAAGACTAGATTACATTCTCAGAGCACCACAGGTGAGCCTAGGTTGGTGAGAATGTCTTCCATCTGAGTCACCTCCTCCGGAAGAACGGGAGGGCCTGGGATATCATTTCATCTAATCATTTATTGACTGTGCTGATACAAGACCAATTTGCACAGACAGTGCTTGGATATTCTGAGTAATTTTCCCAAGCTGTGAGTTTAATGACTAAATATCTGTCATCCTCCTGTAACGAGGGAACATGAATAGTTAGAAGATAGGTCCTGAAGTTAACGTTTGCTAAAAGGAAGAACTGAATTCCAGGGTAAAGGCAGGGCCAACTAAACCTGTGTGCAGGTCCTTAAATAGTCAGGTAGTAGGTTCATGTCCAAGGTTCTTCTGTTCACAACATCCTTTCATGTCAGCTCCGAAGACACTGATGTGAGAATAAATGATATTTACCTCTCTGTTGTTTGAGACATTCAGGGTGGGGTTGCAGATTTCCAGATCCTCCATTTCAAGACTCCATCCTCAGTCATGTGAGACATAAGGTATAATTCATTTTTTTTTTCTGTAGATAAGGAGGAGGATGTTTTCTGCTTTTGACTACATGGCAGAACATGGTCAGAACTACACAGCCAGATTTCGTCAGACCTGTGCAGCTGGAACCAGAAGCCGAAGACTTCCGGGAAGTCCTATTTCCCATTCTTTGTTTTCCTGTAGGGAGGCTAGCATGCAGCTTACTCTGATGGGATGGTGCTCCATTCAAGGGAATGACTTGAGCCAGTGGATTCTTTCCACTCACGTGTATTGTAAATGGAATTAATTTTACTCAAGCATTCAATATTGTATAATCAATTTTTATAAACCTAAGTGAAAAAATATGCAGAATACTATGGAATGGGAGATAACAGAAGATTATAAAATGGGAGATTAAAAATGCTCTATTTATCTCAGCTTGTCTCTGTAAATATATAACCCTTGTACTTAACATGACTGACCATTTATAGAGTAATTATCTCTAACAGTTTATAATAAGTTCATAACTGTCTCATAAGACTAGGATCTCACAATTTTATCACTGGTAAACTTGGTCCTTAAAAAATGTAATTCTTGAGTTAAAGGCTTTATGTCAAAATAAAATTTGAATCATAGAGTCCGCAGATGGGAACTTCATTTTCCTGATCTTTTATAGAGTACTTTTACAAAATGCCATACCTTTTATGATTCATTTCAAAACAAACAATCTTGGAAGCCTAGTGTTGTCTCCTTTGTCTAATAAAATACAGACACAGTATAAAGCACGTGGATCAGTGGGTTTAGTGATTATGGTTGTTGTACTTGCTTTATTCTAAGTCTTCACCTTAACCAAGATGGTGATAAAGTCACAAGCCAGGTCCCTATTTAAAGCTTAGTAAAGATCATGGCTTAATTACGTAGCTGCCTAGATGGCCACAAGCCATCTGGCTGCCATTTACTACACAGCGAACCAAGATGTCATCAAATAAAATGGTGGCAAGCCACATGGTATTCAAGATGGACGCACTAGGAGCACGCCCCTTTCCTAAACAGAAAGTGAATCCTCCCTAAAAGCATGGTATAGTACTGCAAACTCAGATTACCTGTGCTTCCTTTTAAAATCACACACAGTGAACTTACAAACCCTAAAACACAGAGTTACATTTTCAACAGGACCGTTTAAGATGGTATTCAACAAAAGTAAGAAAACTTGGTGTGTGTTGGGGAGGATTCAGAGAGTTAAACACTTTGCCATTTGTAAACTCTGTTGGAAATAGTTTACTTCTTAGCTGTGCTCACACACAGAGCATCTTTTCCTGTGCTTTCTGTTTTTTCTCTCCTCTTCCCTTTCACAGAGTCAGATAGCCAGGCTGACCCGGGACAAACACATAGAAGGAAGCTTTTATGGAACAGATGGATGAAAACCCAATTCGAAAGCCAGCCTTCTTGGTAGAGTTGAAGGAAAGGCAACAATTTATCAATAGTTACATACTCAAAATACAGTTGCACCTCTGTAAGATTCTTCCATACCTCTACATATGATCTACAATGAACTACATATCCATGATCAAGTGGGGTGTATCTGCAGATGGGGCAGAGAGACTGAAATACATTACATTCAGCTGTTAAATTACATCTTAGATGTTAAAGATACAAGCAGGATTTCCCAGGTTTGGAGATGCACAAAGACAAGTAGGCCAAAGGCATAAACTAAAAGAGACATAAGGCAAAGGAAATCTATGTTTTTTAGGTTAGGGATAATTGTGATTGTTAAGATGTGAGTTTGGAGGCCCAGCAGAAATTTCCAGCATTCTGTCCTTGGACATGGTTGTAAGCCAGAAGCTTGAGAAAGATTTAGGTGAGTTAAGAATTTTTTCGGGCAGGGGCCTCAGAACACTCTGCTCTTTGGCCTTACAGCATTATCTATATTAAGTTAGATATTAGAGATTGAATATTTGAAATTTGTGGACCAGTGGACAATATATGGCGATTTGTCATATATGTAGATATAGATGTCAAGTTTTCATTGAAAGGAAAAAGAGACTCAACTATTTCAATCTCCCATTTTGAGCTCCTTAAGTTATCCTTCAAACAGAAAAAAGAAGTGTCTTTTGGTATAAAAAATTTAGAACCAATGGCTGGGTCCATAATCAAGTTGCAGATGGGGTCAATGTCCAGCTGCTTTGAGCATTTTCTGCAACTGAAAATGACCAAATGCACCTGGAACATAAGTGTGCTGTAGCAACTGTTACAATCCCGTGGTTAAGGAAGCTTTCAACTGAATGAATGCTCTGGCAGTCAATGAAAAGTTTCTGGTTTATTCCACTGAGTAGGCTTGAAGAAAGTTCCGTTGAGCTAAGCTGAGTCCTGGAACCTAACTAGGACACCTCTGACTTAGGTCTAAGACATCGCCTTGTCACAGCGGTTTTCTGTTTCATGTATGTTCATGCAATATGGTCTCTCATAAAGGTCAGACTGTGTCAGGGCATTAAGGTGAGTGAGAAATGGGGGAAACAGAGATTAAAGAGAAAAGGCTGCCTGAGAGAAACATGGAACAGATGGCCCTGTCTGGCACAGGGCAGGGAGCATATGAGAATAGAGGCAGTGGTCCCCAGGTGGATTTGAGCCACCAGTAGTCTCAGGTTTCCAAACCTGGGAGACATCCGGTCTTTCAACACCATCTGTTAGCTTATTCAAAAAGAGCTGGAGAGAGAGAGAGAGAGACAGAAAGAGAGACAGAGAGACAGAGAGACAGAGACAGAGAGACAGAGACAGGAGAGACAGAGACAGGAGAGGCAGAGAGACAGAGAGACAGAGAGACAGAGAGACGGAGAGACAGAGAGACAGATAGAGACACAGACAGACAGATACAGAGACAGACAGAGACAGAGACAGAGACAGTGTGATCCCAGGTGGGACCACATTTATCCACAGCTAGGGGACACCTTCTCCACGCCCCTGTGTGGACTGCTAAAATGCCTACGGGGAAGTTGGGACACCACCACTTCTAGGAAGAGAAGTGACTTCTGCGGTTGGCAAGGGAAGCTGGAAAGTAGTCTAAGCAGGAAACTTTCAAACTTCATGACTGAGTTTAGACAGATGAGATGTATTTGACATACTGCATTTGATCTTTGTCTTTCAGAATAGGAAAGTTTATAAAAAAATACAAATGACTTTCAGGTGGACAGAACACCAAAAGCAACCTAAAAACATGGACACATTTTAACAGTCACAAAAAATTTCAGACAGTGTTCACAGTTATAAATTCCCTTGATAAACTCGGAAACTAGACTTAGTTTTAAAGATATTAAAATGTAGACAACAGGAATGTAAGACCATTAGATGATTTATCAAATCTTATCACTTCCTAAGAGATTACATGAGAGGTTGAGTCTAGGAAGTTTAGCTGTGGTACTCAGACTCTTAACAACAATTGTTAACTATTCCCACCTGAAAACTTGCTTGATGTATTTGGGAATGAACAGAAGACCATAATTAAATTGGAGTGATTTTGGACATAATGTGAAATGAGGCTGAAGAGTGAGATTAGGAACAGATTGTGGATCGCCTAGGATGTCTTACTACAGAGTTTAGAATTCATTCCATAAGCAATACTCAGTGACTGTTAAATATGAGAACCAAAACTACAATGATCAGATGTGTGGTTTGGGAAGCTAACAGTAGAAATCATGACAAATTCTGATACATTTACTGAAGCTCTGCAATTGTAGAAAATTAGCATGGTTTACATGCAAGTTGAAAAACTGTCTCAAGGAATAGAGATAGATTTCAAGAAGCAGGAACAAATTCAGAAGCATTAACTAAAAAGAATTTCCAATCCATCCTCTATGTAAAAAATAACCAGGCATAATATTTATATTAGAAACAAGAAAGTGTAATAGAATAGAGGATACAACACCACGTCATACAAACTATCAGACATTCTTGTAAAAATACTAAGAGTAATAGCTCATTTTTATCCATTGTAGATATGAAGAAAATGAAGCAAAATCTTAAATTATTTTACTTTTAGTTTCTAAGTGGGTAAGAGGTACAACTTCATTGGAATTCAACCAGTGTTTTATTAACAATATGCATTAAAAGGATTTGTAACAATCAATTGATATGTGTAGAACTAACAACATATTGGTTATTGGATGATATAATTAAAAATATAATATTCAGCAATAAAATAGGGAGAGGCCC
>REGO01000649.1:248534-258783 GCA_010120015.1 Rhombomys opimus | reverse complement strand
GATATTAGGTCTATAGTACAGGATAACCATACTACAATCCCCTGACCAAAGAAGCTAAGTAACAAGGGCCCAAGGGAGGGTGTTGGAACGTCACTTAGGAGGGGAAATAAAATAGACAGCAGAAGTGGATAAAGAGGGGAAACTGGGCAGAAGATGGAATGGGGAGGAAAACAAGGGTTTGGATCAGATATCTGGAGAATGGGAGAATTAGAGCTGGAGGTGAGGGGTCTGGGAACAAGAAGGGAAACTGAGAGAGGACATCTCTTTGTCAAACAGGAGGTCTGTGACGAGGCAGACTTCTGGGAGGATATGGGTGTGACTCTGGCTGAGACTCTTAAGGGGAGGTGGGTGTTGATATGGGGGTAGCTGGAAAGGACTGCCCTTTTCTGGGGAGAGGGGATGGGGAAGGAGGGGAAGGAGCAGAAAGGAGGGCTGAGAGCAGAGAAGGGAAGGGGCACCCTTGGGATGTAAATTAAATAAACTGAAGTTATTTTTTTTAAAGCAGTTTCACCAAAACTAGAATACTAAAAATAGTGTCTATTTTCAGCATAAAATTACCAGATTATTAGTTGTTAAAGTCATATATTCCCATATATGTTTATTGTACACAAAGAGAAAGAGAATTATTCTTTAGTGTCTAAAAGAAATGATTTGACTAAATGCCAGACTCAGTCTTGCTCTTGTCTTAGGGAAACATGGCTGACACATGTTCTGAAGACTGAAGAATCAGACACATAAACACGTACAGCCCTTAAGAGAGAGCTTCTTAATTCCTCTGATAAATATTCCTAGATTTCTTAGTGTTTTGTGGGATGTGGGGTTTAATTCTAATTTAGTCTCTTTGTTTTATTCTAAAATTTAACAGTATTAATGAGAGCACCACTTGTGTGAAACTTTTAAGGTGATACATGATTTCTTTTTGTAAAAAGGAGGTGAGTTCTCATGGATGAATATATACAGAATATGCACTTTAAAATGCAGGTAACTTTTTTTAGATGTGTGGGAAAGAAATTTATGTAATTTCCCAATAAAAGAAGCCTACTCATACAGGACTATCAATTGTAAATTGAAAGCAAATTAAAACAGCTGAGAAATGAGAGAGATATTATAATGGAAGTTGTGAGTGACCTTTAACAGAAATGGTTCTAGCAAGAACAGCAGTAATTATTTAGAAAAATGAAAGGAATTGCTCCTGCGATTATTTGGTAGCATACATCCACTGGTATAAATGAACTGCTGACATGCAATTGCTTCTGAAAATTGGCTGCCAGGTAAATTTAAGTCATGAGGAAGTTAGTGTCAGTGCATGAAGATGCTTAAATATGTAAGTCAACATATAAAGTGGATCACAGTTATTTTATAGCTCACTTCTCATGTTAATATTTCTTGATTGTAATTTTTTAATTACTATTATACAAAATCCAAAATCTATTTACTTTAATGTTTAAGAACCTGAGTTACAGATAATCAAATCTATTCTAGAATTTTTTTTATATTCTGTATAAAAAGTATGTAAATTGAGTTTATATGTAGCTTAGAAATGGAGAAGGAATTATGAATGCTACATTGTGAACAAATGTAGCCATGTATGGTGGCTTGGAAATGCTTGACTGATGGGAAATGGACCGATTAGAAGGTATTGGAGAAATTGAGTCCTTCTTAGATGAAGTGTGTCACTGGGAGGCAGGACTTTGAGGTCGTATTTACGCTCTAGTCTGGTGAGGGTTGCACACAGTCCCATTCGGCTCCCTTTAGATCGAGAGGTAGAATTCTCCACTACTCCAGCACCATGTATGTCTACCTGTACACTGCCGTGCTTCCCCCACGATGATAATGGATTAAATATCTGAAACTGCAATCCATTCCCAATTAAATGTCAGCCTTTATAGGAGGTTCTTTAGTCATTGTGTCTCTTCACAGCAATGGAAACCCTAAAACACGGTATTAAATATTTTAAAATTTACAGAAGACTCTTTAAACAGAAAACTGACTATTGTTGTACTATTCCTGTTGGTAATAAAGATGTTATCAATCAAAGTCTGACCTTCCATGCGCACGCACGCGCGTGCACACACATAAACACACATACACACAGACACACACACACACACACACACACACACACACACACGGTCTTATATACTTAACAAAACTTTAGACACTCCATCAAGAGATCTGTGCATTGGAAACTCAACAACACAGTAGGAATTATTTAGTTCAGTGTAGTCCCAAAGCCAATGGTACAGATGACAGCCCAGACTGAAGGCATTGCTACAAGTGTAGATGAGGGCAGGAGAAAAATCAATGCCCTGTTCATTAAGAAAGATGAAATCCAACCCTTGGCCTTGCTGTTCTTTCAAACCTTAACACTCTAGGTAGTGTCCATCAATCTTAGGAGAGGTCTCTATTGTTTTTCTCAGATTACTGATTTAAACCTCTTCTCAGAACGCCATCATAGGTCTTAAATGTTTCATCCAGATATATGGGCATTCTCTGTTCCTGGCATACTCATCTAAAAATTAAAAATACATACTCAGGATTATTGCTTCACGATTTGAAAAAAATATCTGAGCTTTTCAGAGTGTTATCCTTTTTTCATATTTGATGGGTGCAGGCATAATAAAATTAAATACAGGTTTTGGGAATTCTATTAAGCCATTTATTTATAAAAATTATGGTAATATTTTTAAACAGTGTCCAAAATTTATCATAAAAATTTAAAGATGCTACATTTTATATACATTTGTTATATATTGAATAATATCTCTCAAAAATAATTGTTTCAGAAATCCTGTCAGGACATCTGAAAATGACCTTATTTTAATTAACCATCTTTTAATAAAATAAGAAACACTATTAAACAGAGAATATTACCACAAGCCTTTATTTTATGTAGCATTATAATATAAAAATAAAATAAATTAGACAGAGACTACCTAACCCACCAGGAAGAAGACATGTTGAAGTCACTTCCATACCTGGCATCCACAGAAAGCCAATGATTGCTTCTCAATCACACAAACTAGAGAAGGGAAAGAGGAATGCCAGCCCAGCACTTTCAGGAGCACCGAGGTGATTTCAAACTTTAAGTTTTGACAATTTGGAAAAGGTAGATTTCAGTTGTGTTAAAATACCCATGTTTTAGAACAGTGTTTCAGACACCCTAGGAAACTTTAAAAATCTGTTGTAATTCAACACCTGAAGATAGAGATTTTACTTCTAAGTTTATATGACTGTAAGCTGTGCCATGAAGCTGATGCGGTTAGTGATGACTTCAGAGCAAAGAGAAATTTTTCTGTGTTCTCAGTGGTCTTTGAGATGAGAAATTAAATCCCAAACTGGACACAATTTTTGCAGAATCGTGAAAAAGTGCCAGGGTCTATCACTCAGTTATACTTCCCTGTGTAACCCTGTCATCATCTGTCATAGAATCACCCAGGCAGCTATGGTCTGGATCCCAGCTAAGGGAAATGAGTGGGCAAACACAGTGAATAAATTAGGTAGACATTTGGTCACCAAAATACCATAAATAACTAGTATTTTAATCTTAACTGGATTCTCAGTTTACTTAATCTCAACCTTGCTGTAGACTGATGTCTTTTTGTTGCTGTTGTTAACTGTTTTTTGTGAATTGACTCTATCCCTTAATTACAGTCAGCAACAATTATTTATGACAAAATAACTGTTAAATAAAGATTAGTATTTACAGAAGAGTCAAATGTTAACGATCTACAGCTAGTGAAAATGAGACATAGGTAAAATTAAATGTAGTGTATTCTCTTGCATAAATGACACGGATACATCCACACTTTCTGTGATTTTTTTAGAAATACCATGGTGGTTGCGGGCCTGCATTCCAAACCAGACTGCCCTGGTGTTAAATCATTCTACATCACCAGCTCCATCCCTTTGAAGATATCAGTGGTGCTTCAGTTTCTACATCCATGGCATATAAGTGACGCATAGCCTATAGTGTTTTTCTAATGCGTTTCTACTTTAGAACCATCTTAATACTCTATGAACTTTATTAAGCATTATGTACATTTATGTTAAGTAGGTAGATAAATCAAGAATTCTGATATTTGGACTTAATTTTAGTTTCGAGTTCCAAGAACAGCTCTGTGAAATAATTCCTATTTCAGTCTTTTTCTAAATCTAATGAAAATAAATTTAATGCATTAACCTTAATATTGCATAATAAAGTTTCTTAATTTTTCAAATATTTAGAACACAGGTTTGGCTGGACTTTTCAGTGGTTAAGGATTTGCTCTGTCAAGCTGGACTTAATCTGATCATTTGTGTAATTTGGATGTCATAAATTACAGAAGAGACCCTGATGCTGCCAGTTTCCGAAATGATTTCTAATTGTCCGGGAGAACAGTACAGCTTGAGGCAGCTTGGTACATGTCAGTGGAATGAAGCTGAGTTTGTGCGGTTGAGTTCCTAGAGTTCAGAGGCAACTTTTTCAAACGGAACAATTCAGTGAGAAGCAGAGTGAAGCCAGTTTCAATCAGTCAGCTAGGAGAGGAGTTTGAGCCAGAACAATTGAGCTGAACCAGCCAGCCAGAGTTCCAAACAAAACCAAACACAAACTAGAAAGGCTGAGCTTATATTGCAGTAAGCTTTGGAGGCTGAAAACATTCTAGGTGTAGTTTAGTAGATGGAGGCAGGAGGCTGATACCTACAAAGTCTGGACTTGCAGTACATTAGGCTGTTGGAGGCAAGGATCTTCCAAGCCTATGGATATTTAGACTAAAATGCTCTGGGCTCAGCCCCAGACACGTATAAGTAAACCTTAGATATGGCTTTCATCTCATCCCCTCTTATGAGTAACTAAAAATGACATTTACACTGAGATTCATATGCTTTTATGTAATTTTACACGATATTCTTTACTAACAATTCTTCTTTTCTTTCAGTGTTTTCTGATGACCATATGAGATTATTTTCTGTATTACAACTCAATAAACACCCTCCCAAACAGTGGCATATATGTTTGCTGATTTTAATCTAATTCAGAATAATTCTTCAAATGTTTGCACAGATATCTGTAAATTTTCTTTTTTTAACTTATCTATTTAATATCATACATCTAGGTATTTCTCCAGATAAACAAAAATAAAACAATTTTTATTTATTAGTATCAAATCTTTTAATTGGATAACTTAAGTATTTACCCTCACATTTACCCTCCTTCACAATGTTGAGACAAGGGCATCATTATATCGTGGTTTTCTCTGTATTGTTTTTAGGGGTACTTTTCTCATAGAGATAAAATTCATATTAGCTCTATAGACATTTTCGTATTTTTATATACTCATTACTATCTTCAAAAAGGCAAGGTCATATAAAAATAACAGGAACAAAATATTAACTGTTATGATTTATTGAAAATAAAAACATGATATTTGTTAATGTGTATATCTGTAAATATTTCAGATAGAGTAACTCATTTAAAAAGCATCTTACAGAAGATGCTTAAAGAAGGCATAATACATAGCAACTGTCTAGGAATAGTTAGTTTATGAGTCATCACAAACGGATTATATGTAAGATACAGGTAACAGTTTTGTTTATGGAATGCCCAACATTATTTCACTAAAGCCTAAAAAAATGTACATATTTGTTGAACTATGACATCAACATTATGACTAAATTAGGTTAAAATTTATTTCTCAAGGACTAAACTCACAGATTTAATAACATCAGAAACTTTGTAATTGCTTCTTATTAGAACTGACACATTAAAACAACTCCAAGAATTGCGGGATAGAAAATGTTATCATTAACCATTTTAAGTTATTCACATAACTGCTATCACAGGAAATACTGTCTAGACAAAACAAGACTGTTGATTATATTTATAAATTGGATCACATTCTGTTACTACAAAAAGTGAGAAGTTATTTTGCATTTAAATATGTTTTTCTGTTTTCCTTTGCATAGAGATCTGCTCTGCATACTGTGTGTATGTGTGTGTGTTTGTGTGTGTGTATTATACTTTGATCAGATTACCTATGTGATGATTATGTCAATCCAATGTGTGCCCACTTATTTAGCAGATATACTACTTTCTTTGAGAGGACAGAATGTGTGGAATCTCCACGGATTTTCTTGGTTTGCCTATAAATCTAAAGCTGTTCAGAAAAAAATTAATAAAATGTATTAAAATATTCACAGGTGCCTCAGGTGTCTAATAGGAGCAGTGTTCACCTGCTGTTGCATAATTGTATTGTGTGTGTGTGTGTGTGTGTGTGTGTGTGTGTGCGTGTTGGAAATATTCTACAGTAGTAGGTCTCCATATGTCCCTTTTGGGAGGTCTTTATTATTGCTTATCCCTGCCCATACTCTGTCCTCTACCTTGCCCTCTGTTTCTCTCCACATTCCAACACTTCATACAACACTTGCTATTCCATTATTTCCTTTTCAATCTGTGTCTTCCTTAGGTTTCCATTGCTGTGAAGAAACTCCAATAAGGGACATTTGAGGCTGGCTTACAGTTTTAGAGGTTTATCACATTATTGCCATGGCAGGAAGCATGGCGGCCTGCAGCCAGACATGATGATGGAGAAGGAGCATCTACATCTCAATCCAAAGGCAGCAAGGAGTAGACTGGATTGCACACTAGGTGGAGGTTGAGCGAAGAAGACTTTCAAAGCCTGCCCTCACTGTGACACACTTTCTCCAAAAAGACCACACCTCCTCCTATGAGGCCATACCACCTAGGAGTCATACTCTCTATGGGCCATGAATTCAAACACAGGAATCTGTGGGGGCCAAGCGTATCAAACCACCACACCCCGTATACTGGTATACTTTAGAAGGAAGAGGGGTTAGACAATCACTAACAGAAAGATAAACCCAGAAGGAGACACAAATGGATAATAAATACAGGTAACTTCAGGTCGGGGTTTCTTTCTCCTCCTCCAGAGCTTTTTGTTTGTGTCTGGTTTTTGTTTTGGTTTTGTTTTGTTTTTTTTTTTTTTTTTTTTTTTTTTTTTGAGCCAGTATTATTGAATGCAAACCCACTCCTAAGCCTTCTATTTTGTGAAACTTCAAATATTTTACATTTTTTTCTTCTAAAACAAAAAAAGCATAACTGAAAATCCAGGGATAAATGATTTCCAAGATAAACAAATAAATAAGCGATAGCATGTGTTGTACTCTCTCAGAAATATTAGAAATGACATCATTATCCTTGGTTTCCAGAGGAGCACAAATGTCGTAATGTATTCTCCTTATCTGCAAACGGAAAATTCATCATATAAGTGTGTGAACACTCCACCATAACTCTAAACCAATAAAATTTTACCTACTTCCTTTATTTTAAAAAAATTGAATCCTATTTTTGCTATCTTTATAGGAAGTATTCTTATTTACATGATATTCTTGAATTGCTATATATCTATTTATCTAACTATCTTCTATCAATATTATACACTTACTATAAATTCTACCAGGGCACAGAGGAAGACAATGCAGCCAGTCCTGATGAGAACTAATAGGCTAGGGTCAGATGGAAGGGGAGAAGGACCTCCCCTATCAGTGGACTTGGGGAGGGCTATGAGAGGAGATTGGGGGGGATAGGGAAGGAATGAGGTAGGGGGCTACAGCTGGGATACAAAGTGAATAAACTGTAATTAATATAAAAATAAAAATTAAAGGAAAAATATTTCTATCAAATATACTGCTTTCAGGTTTGTTTTTAACATGACTGTATTATTAAATTAATTTGAGGAATAAAGTCATTTTACTATTTAGTTCTTTTTAATTAATTTTAATTTATATATCAAAGGCGCAGGTGAGCTTTTAACGTCTGAAAATATAGTTAGGCTTGAGGGATGGCTGAATAGTTAAGAGTGACTACTCCTCTCATACTAGACTTGAGTTAAATTCACAGCCCCATGTTGACAGGCCACAGCTACCTTTGAATCTTGTTTCACAAAGACAGAGACCTCCAGCACTACAGGCAAAAACACATATATTTACAAGCCTACATACAGACACTTAATTAATAATAATTTTTATTATTTTACATTTAAATGTAATTGCATCATTTCTCCTTTTGTGTTTTTTCCTCTAAACCCTCCCAACATGCTACCACTCCCTGTTCTCTCTCAAATGCATGACCTCTTGCCTTTTAAAGAAGAATGTTATTATTCCTTAACAATTATTACACACCCTACAAGCACTTCTATGTTTTTTAAACTTAAAATATAATCTGCTCAGTCTCCGCAGTGCTTCTTGTATAGGTATGAGTTCACGGAAGACCACTTGGATAGTAGACACTGGGTAACAAATTGGAAGACTCTTCCTCGAGGAAGACTATTTTCCCCACTCTCAGCATCCCTTGATAGCCCGTAATTCTTTGTCTATGGTTGGGGTCCCATGAGATTTCCTGGGGACTTTACAGGCATAGTGAGGTCATGTGTCCTGGAAGAGAACATATGGTGGCCACTTTATTAATTGCACCTTAAATACTTATCTTCATACTCATATATAAGCGTTACTGTTACCCCTCAGCAAACAAATCTAATTTTGCAACAGCGAAAGGTCATCACAGAAAGTTACATCTAACGGGGAAACAGCACACATGACCCTGTGTTGCCAATCCCTGGCTTGTATGAAGCTGCGATGCAAGTGCACCTAAGGCTCGGGTAATAACTCAGCTTTCCTCGATATCCTTGTCACTGGAAACATTCTCAGAGTGGATTTCAGGCTTGAAAGTGAAGCGCTCAGAAGAGGTTTTTGCTGCTGACGTTTTCCACTGTGGCCCAACTCTTCAGATGTTCTTCATATTGTACCGTAAGACAGAGTTCGTGGACAGTTCCTTATAAAGGTCTGAGAACTAAAGCAACACAAAGGTAAATATGAGATCAGGTGAGAACTGCTGTGTGCTTAAACCTACATGTAGATAACACATAAAACATCAAATAATTTTAAAATATAGTGTTGATTTAGCAGCATAATATTTGGAGAAACAAGCCAAATTGTAGTGACTGTTTTACAGGTTGATGCTGTTCATTTTTAGTTTAATTAATAAATAAAGTTGGTGTATCTGCTCCTACAGATGGACACTCAGGAATAATTAACTTCTTTTAGGACTCTGTGCTAGTCATTCACTTTCTCATAAACCTATATATGAGACCTAAATGTGTAAGACTGACTAATGCTAAATGTACAAAATCTATATGTATACTAGAAATACTTGAAACAAAATGAGCTTAAAAGTGCTCAATTATAATACAAAAGTAAACTAGTGAGAGTATTCACATGTATTAATAATCCAGGAACATTTAGTTTGGTTCTCCAAAAAATGAAACATTGTCTAATAAACTAGAAAAATCTGCCCTAAATATTCACAGTAAAACTAGTATAATGAATACCATCCAGAAGAAACAATTTTCAGTGATTGTGGAGGATTTTTACTGCTTCAAATGGATGACTCTTACACAAGCAATTTTATAGAACATGTGAAATTTAAGTCATTGGAAACATTCTTAGCTGACATTTTTACTGTTCAGAAATAGACTTAATGTACCTCCATTACCTGCATTTGAGTCACACATCCAAATGTGTTAGGTAAGAAGGAAAGTGTTAAAGATAGAGAGCCTCCCAAAGAATGCTCGGCTCTCCTATGCAGCCTGTGCTAAGTCAACTTAAGCATAACAATTGTAGCCTTATAAATCATTCAGTTTATGTATTAAAGAAGAACTCATGATCAAATGTAGAAAGTTCTGTGAGAATATGTTCAAACCTGACCATATTTGACTTAATTAAGTTATGGTGGTTTGCAGGGATGAGGGGGAAGGTTAAAGCACGAGATTTAAGAAAGGATGAGCATGGACGCATCCAGAATGGAGGGAAGACAGGAAGCAGTAACTAAAACCAAAGCCTTTTGAAAAGAAACATAGAAACCTACTATGGAAGAAATTTCCTAAACAACAAAAGGAGTTACAATACAATGGACAAGACTATACCGCAATTACCCAACACTAGAAAATCTGTAACATCTGGTAGAATTGTTGGACAAAGGGTTTCTAGAGATCATTCCCAGACATCACAGAGTGGTTCCAGGATATTGATGATCCTCCTTTTGAAGACAGGACATTCTTGTGTTGGTGAATATGGAGGAATTGAACTGGTGCTCAGCTACTTCACCTTTACCGATGGGCTGAAAGTTCATAGTGCTGGAAAATACTGGGTACAATACTGTATGAGGAAAACATCAGTATCACTCAGCTTTGCA
>REGO01000649.1:205004-224635 GCA_010120015.1 Rhombomys opimus | reverse complement strand
CAGAATCTCCGTTTTCCAAAAATAAAATAAAAAATATAAAAGTGGATCAAATGAAATTAAAAACAGTTTGAACAATAAATGTAAGTTTAATACATTGAAGATCCTGCACAAAGATTGTGATATAATCTTTTCAGCTAAGTATACAAAATGAAAGATATATATATAGTATTTATATATAATAAATGATATATATATAATATACATATAATATATATATATAAAATTCAAAACTAAACATCAAGAACACAAATTGAAATAGACTTCTCAAAGAAATAACGCAAAACTCTGATGCCACCTTCTTTTTTTCTGCTTCTTCCCCCAGGGTACCAGCAGGGTGCAAATCCTGCTGGACTGGAGAGAGTGAAACTTAGTTATGGTGGGTGCAGGCAGGATGTTGGTATGCATGGTGAGTGCAAAGGCAAAGAACACACAAGCCTGGCAACAGCTTTGGAGAACCAGTTCATATATTGGAGGTGGGGGGAGGGGGTATTCGTGTCCCTGAGGAGGTGGCCACGGTCTCTGAGGCAAGGTCTGTGTGGCTGGGAGTAACTGGCCAGGACAGGATATTAGAAGATACCTCATCTGTGTGCTCAGGAGTGGGGGGTGATGTGGGGTAACCTTAGAAGGTCAAACAAGGAATGAAGCCTGACAACTGCCAAGGTAATAAATTCTTACTAGCGTTGATGGTGGGATATTCATGTTATGGTGCCACTTCGGGAAGGGGGGAGGAGCCGAATCCTGCTGTCCTCTTCTGAGGTAGTGGGCTGAAGTGCTCCTAGACCCTTCCTCTGTAACTCTGGGCTTTTAGAGTCTCACACACAGGCAAACATTAAAAACAAAATCAGGATGATGAGAATTAAAGTTCATTTGAGGAGATATGGAAATGGCTGATGGTAGAGAATCTTAGGAACAAGTGAGAGGACCTAAACTTTCTCCCCTGCAATCCACACCGTCCACAAGCAAAACCGGCACCTGGAGGCTCTATTCTGTTTACTCCCACTGCACACACGAGTGACAGAATAAATTTATTTTAAAAGGACAAAATACTTTGAGATTCCACTTTTGAAGGTAACACACTTTTCGTGTCTTAGGGTATGGTTACTCCTGAAATCACTGAGAAGCTGTTTCATAAAGGTAAATATATGTTCTTTAAGCCAGGCATACCACTCCTGAACATATACCTCATCACAGAGATATCTGAAAATTCATATTCATTGATTCCCTCTTCACAATAGCCCCAACATGGAATCAGCCTGGGTATACATCAACTGATGAATGGATAATTTAAATCTATCACATTTACACAATTAAATTCTGTTCAATACAGAAGGAAACTAAATTTTCAGAAAAATAGAAAGAACTGGAAAAAAATCAACAAAAGAGATAACCCAGTCCCTGAAAAAACATTTTATGTTTGTTTTTATAAACAGAATTTAGAATTATTTATAAAATTTTAAGCATAATTTACTGTAAGCTAAATAAATTTTTATAATAGTTTTAAGCTTTGACATTATAATGTAACTACATCATTTCTCTCCTTCCCCTTCCTCCATTTAACTTTTCCCATGCATCTATCTTACTGTTTCAATTTTATGTCCTCTTTTTTTTAATCTTTTCATATACATGTAAATATTTGTGTGTGTGCATGTTTGTGTATGTGGTGTGTGTGTGTGTACAAGTACATAAACACAACTTGTTTCATTTGTAAATTGTTATCTATGAATAGGATCTCAGAGTGGCCACCTAGTATTTGGTAACCAATTTGCTGACCAGTCACTGGAACAGACCATTTCTCTTGTTCTCGGCATTCCCAGTGACCCATAGTTCTTTGTCTAGTGCTGACTCAGTGCTGGATTTTCTCCTTCTATGTTATAGTTGTAGTCTTGTTTAAGATGCCATGTTCATGAGACTTCATGGGTGTAGCTTCTGACATTTCTAGGAGTCATATCTCACGTCAAACCAACTTTGCTATGGCTCTTATGATCTATTGGCTCCCTTTGCTACAATATTCTCTGAATCTTGGGTACATTAATTGTGTTATACATGTATCAGTTAGAACATGACACATGATCAATCTTGAGATTTTAAATGGTTGTATTTAAGGTAAAGAGAAATCTTAGTGAGGATAAAGAGGAATAAAGAAGATATCACCTCTGTCTGGTGGAAAGAAAGAAATCTGGAAAAATGAATTCATAAAACTCAAGTAACATGAAATCTGGGCCCAAGGGTCTTTTCTGAAAGTAATGCTCCAACCAAGTACCATGCATGGAGATAACCTAGAACCCCTGCACAGATGTAGCTCATGGCAGCTCAGTATCCAAATGGGTGCCTTAGTAATGGGAATAGGGACTGTCTCTGACATGAACTCAGTGGCTGGCTCTTTGATCACCTCCCCCTGAGGGAGGAGAAGCCTTACCAGACCACAGAGGAAGAGAATGCAGCCAGTCCTGGTGAGACCTGATAGGCTAGGGTCAGATGAAAGGGGAGGAAGACCTCCCCTATCAGTAGAGTGGGAAAAGGACATGGGAGAAGAGGGAGAAAGAGTGGAATTGGGAGGGGACGAGAGAGGGGCTACAGCTGGGATACAAAATGAATAAACTGTAATTAATAAAAATAAATTAATAAAAAGAAAGTAGAAGTCAAAAATATTATGGGAGGAAAGCTTTGAAGTGGAAGAAAAACCGTTGACAAACTCACAAATACAGGTCCTCTGTGCTATAACAATGACCTCACTGTAAAGGTACATCAACTGGTACACTAGTGAGCTGAATCACCTAGAAGCCATCATCCACTTCAGAACTGTATTTCAAAGCTCTCCCACGAGAGGTAATATATACCTGGCATCACAGAACTTCTAAAAAGCTCAGCCCTATGGGGAGAACAGACCACAAAGGTTGTGGCAAATGGAAATGCATTTAAACTGCCTGTAAAGAATACATCTTTATAACCATAGTCTAGTACAGCTCTCAGCCTTGATGAGAGAAGCTTCTTTCGGCAGTGTGTTATTACAATTGGCCAATTTCCTGAGAGTAAGTGATTGCTGAGGGCCTGGTCACTAGCATGTCATTTAGTTAACACTTGTGAGAACTAGGGAATCTCACAAAGGAGAGGCTGAAAGGATTTTCAGAGTCAAAGGACAGAATATGGGGCATTGTCAGTTGGATTGACATGACTGCTGCAATCATGAACACTAAGTCTTTGTGACTGCTGGCATTCAGCGTCCAAAAAAGAATGAAGAAGAAAAGAAAAAAAGGAGGAGAGGGGCTATCTGGAAAGAAAAAATAGGGTGGCAAGAGTGGGTGGAGGATGACAGTGGATTGCCTGGAATTAACATGATCTATACGTGCATTGCATTCCAGAGTGATACTCTCAAGAAAACAAATGAAAGCAGTGAACTTTAAAATATTGGTTTCTCAATGTCCCGATGCCAAGAGATTGGCTAGGGGATGGCGCACTGCAAGCAGATAAAGGTGTCGGAGCTTACATTTAGGGAGAGTCCTTCTGCCATATCCCTCCATATAGGAAGTATCCCATATAGTAGAGGAAGAAAGGCAAATTCATCTTGCATTTACTAGGTGGGCAAGGACATAATTTGTAAGCACCCAATGTGTTGTGCTGCTGTGTGGGAGTTGGAATATCCTTCTACCTGGAGCTCAGCTAAGTACCAGCCATTGTCAAGGAAGTCACCTTCGTAGTCATGTTGAATCCAAGAAAAGCTGCCATTAAATAAAGCAATTTCAATGAAAAAATTGTTTTCTATGGCTTTATTTCTAAAACACATTATAATTTTTACTTCACTTTCTGAGATTCAAACCCAGGGCCCCTATGTGTGCTGTGTAAATGCTCTATTGCTGAGTTGTTTCATCAAATCTGTGTTCTTCAACAAAATTACATAGGTAATATTCTTTGATTTTTTTTAGCTAGAAATTCAACTTAATTTTCATAATAATATATAGATTAATACCAAGTTTGTGTTATAACATTGTCCTGAGGATGTTTGTAAATCCATCTTTTTTATTTTGATCAAATAGATTTTTCCATGTTCCATGTGTGATTGGCACAGTCTACCTGATTTTTAGCATCAAAGTTTATATTAAGCAGATAAACATGCTCTCCCAGTTTTCTCTAGCTCATCATTCCACCAAACGCTCCAGTTCTCTGACAGCTTGGTGAAATGGCTTTCCATCATTGTATGCATGTTCTGTGCTTCAGAGGGAGCTCTTTTACAGTTTGTGAGGGGACATTTCTGTCAATCACTACGGCCCCTTGTGTTTCTAAGGCATACATGCGGTAATCTATCTAGGTCCACTGAAAGGCTGCTGCTGGTTACTGTCATTTGACTTGCTGAGTTTTTCATTTCACGGAAATGGTGGTGGTCAGCATTACAGCATTTGTACACTTATTGTACCAAAGATTACAACAATCCACTATAATTTCCCACATTTGTCTTCTCAGACTGTTCACGCCCAATCATCCCTGTAAGGCTGAGTTCAACTTTTAAGTATTTATTGGTTATAATTTTAAAGGGCCTTTTCTTACATTTCAGGCATGAAAATACTTAAAAGTTAAAATCTGCGATGCAGCACCAGGAGACTTTGAATGCCTAAATCTCTTAACTTCTCGCATGATCCCTCATGCCTTATAGGGCTTTTAAGATGCCCTCAAAGAGTTGATCTGGAATTAGGTGAATCCTGAAGTTAAGCTATCCTGTAGAAGCCAATGGGAGAGAAAATTGAAGGTCTTTCAGATTAAAAGTTCAAATTGTGATGATTGTACCTTTTAGCCTCTACGCTTGCTTTTACCTTGATCTCTGTAAGCCTGTTCAGTTCATCATATTGAAAAGATTATGACATTTTCTAAATCACCTGGGGGGAGTATTCCATTTCCATTCAATGTCTGAGTCATTCCCTGGGCCTTCAGCACAGCGCTGCTGTGTTCTGTCCTTTAATGTGGAAGTAATTCATATGTTTATAAAGTTTGGTGGCTTTTAAAATCTCTCTCTCTCTCTCTCTCTCACACACACGCACAAATCTTTGGACTTTTATGTGAAAAAGTTTAAAGAAATGATTCACTATACATCAACTGTCCTAAAAGGAAAAGGTTTATGAAGGGTAGGGAAATGCTGGCCGTAGACAATTAAAGAATCACTGAGAAAAACTCAACCAAGTCAAATAGCCCTTTCAGGTTTGAAATTTTGAATTGAAATGTTAAATAGAAATTTTTATTATCTACAAATAATATTTTTGTAATTTTAAAACTGTTCTTTTAAAAAACTAAACCATATCAAAAGAGAAAAATTAATATTAATTTAATAAAACATTTTACATTTAATTTTTCTAGTTCTCATCTTGTATATATATTAAGTAAATTCATTAAGTGACAGTTGTATTACCTTATGAATGCTAATGTAGTTGTATTTATAAAATGATTTCAATAATCTTTTATAAATCAATTCTAATTTTACTTCTGAATTTAGTTAAGTTATGCTTGTATGTGTGTGTGTGGAGTGCATGCTATGGCACATGTGTGGAGGTCAGAAAACAACCTTGGGAAAAGGCTCTCCTTTTTTTCTGAGAAAGCCCCAGATTGATTTCCATAGAGGTTGTACAAGTCTATATTCCCACCAGCAGTGGAGGAGGGTTCCATTTTCTCCACATCCTCTGCAGCATGTGTTGTCACTTGAGTTTTTGATCTTGGCCATTTTGATGGGTGTAAGGTGAAATCTCAGGGTTGTTTTCATTTGCATCTCCCTGATGGCTAAGAATGTTGAGCATTTCTTTAAGTGTTTCTCTGCCATTCAATATTCCTATGTTGAGAATTCTGTTTAGTTCTGTATCCCATTTTTTGATTGGATTACTTGGTTTGTTGGTGTTTAACTTTTTGAGTTCTTTATATATTCTGGATATTAGCCCTGTGTCAGATATAGGGTTGGTGAAGATCTTTTATACCTTGAGAATGTCAGGTATTGAACTCAGGTCCTCAGGCTTGGCAGCGAGGGCTGAGGGATTTCTTTATTTCCACTGAGCTCTCTTATTAACTTTAAATTGTTCTTTTTAAAGCTTTTTGAATTTACAAATCAATTTTAAAGCTATAAGTATCTCTATAAATAAACTGCAATCCAAATATTTGATTATTTTTCCATAATACACTGAACCTCTTGCATGTAAACTGACTTTGAGCACATAATTTTTCACTAGGGACTTTTATCACTTAATTGCATAGTGTCACAAGATGGAAAATATGATTATGACGTTTAATCTCCACTGAAAACTCAAAAGCCTTGTAGAAGCAAAAACAAACAATAAAATGGGAGAAAATAGCTTTTCTGAAGGACTTCATTGACAGACAAGGATTTGGCACCACTGATGAGGTTTGAGAAAGCATCGAGCTATGGATTTAAGATAAGTCGTTAGGAATCTCGTTAATGCTGTTTCCACCTGGCTGTACATAGTAGGTTCTCTTTAAGCATCTGTCAACTGTGTAACTATAGGTTCTTGGCTTGATGATGTCGGCAGGTATTAGCTTCATCTTGTGGTTCTGGACTTAAATCTGAAAGTGTTTGGTTAATTCCATGATGTTTAGGTCACAGTTACACCAGTGGGTAATTTGTGCAGCACAAAGCATTTACAGCTGGATGGGACTCATGATTAATTTTCTTCTCTGGCGTTGTACTTACTAATAATCTTCCACTAATGGAGAAGGTGTGTAAAAATTACGTGAAGAGGATACACATGTCACATAGTCTCAGAAAGCAAGCAGCACCTCCGAAGTCCTAACATTCCTTTTTTGCAGATGGCATCCCCAAGCCTGAACCTTCCTATATCATGTTTCTTTCACTTTCTCAAAACAACATTCTATGAACCAACATTAAAATACATGGTATTTTCATGAACACACAAATTACCCAACATTACGTAAAACTAGCTGTCCAGACATTCATCTATTATTATTGATTTTAGTGTCTGTTGATATATCTTAATCTTAAAAAGAATATTCCTTTATAATATTTTACTACCTTCAAAAGATGCATTGTGTGTTTCTGTTCATTATCATTTAACTGATTCTTTTAATTCTTTTGCAGAAAGTGTGGAAATAAAGGAAGAAGCAATCAAGCAAGAATATTAAGTTGAAGAAAGGAAGACAGAAATAATGAATGAACACATGTAGGATATTGCACTAGTTTATATTAAAGATTTATTATAATTTTCTACAGACATAGGTACTTATTAACTCAAATGTCGAAGGAACTTTTTCCTCAATATTTCTGAAATAGTCTAATTTTATCCAAGAAATTACATAGTTCCTGTAATTCTAAATTAAATGTAAAGTTTCCTTAGGGCTTGTAAATTATAATGATTTGTACCCTGGTTCAAAAGATCATGGGAAAGGGATGAATGATTTAGCAATAAAACTTATACTGCAATATGGGTTCAATGATGGAATAAATAAACTGTTACTTTTCCTCTATTTACCAACATGTATTTATTCCATCACTTTTTGTTATTGGATATTGCTGAGCCATATTTATGTGAAGGGCTTCAGAGATACTTAAATACTAAAAGATCTCAAACACCATTTTATTCTAAAAGGGAAGAGTGTTTTAATCTTCCTGGGCAAGTTGATTACATTTTAGAGCTATTTCAAGTTACTTTTTCCCGGGAAGGGAAAAGAATGATCTACTTATTGCTATGGGACCTTAGGTAACTTATTTCCTTCATATGTTGCTTATTTATCAAAGTTCAGAAGGAGTTTTGTCAAAAACAATGCACAAATGTAAATGCTACGTTAAAGAAAAATTAAATATCTTGATGTGAAAAGGGGCAAAGTTTTTATTTTAAACTGTTGTAATGTGAACAGTTAAACTTATTATATCAAATAGGTATCTGTTCCAATACTGATCCTTCATGAGGATCGTTAAGAGATACTAAAACTGAAACTAATATTCCTTTTAAAATCTTAACAAGATGGATTATTAAAAATAATTTTCTAAAGTACTTCAAAACAGTACAAAGCAATTTTAATATATAACTAAGTACCTCATTTAAATATATAAATCTAATTTGGTGCTGGCATATGCTCATTAATTACTTTACAAGCTAGGTTTGGCACAAACACTGCAACATATGGATTGAGGCTGTGAATCGAAGTCTGATGCACTTCAGAAGATGCAACGAGGATCCGTGTACCCAAGAATGTCTTTCATTTCAACAAAATCTTGTCACGGGGAGGTCATTGTTTGTGCAATGTCAGGTCAGTACTAACACTCTTATTAATCTTTTGACCACAAGTATTCTCAACAAAGGATAAAAATTTTTACTATCATCATTTACATTCTGCTGAAACTTAGTAAGGAAAATAAACCTTGCCATGTAAAAACTTGTCTCCAATTTAAGACCATAGTATAGGCAACCACAGCAGACATTCACTAGAGAATGTCTTCTACACGTCATAAATATTAACTTGTATTTTGTAACAATAAATTTTGTTTGTGATACTTCATCAAAAATAATATTCTTCACTTTGAAAAGGTATGTTATCAGTGTCTTCATCAATAAGAGAAATGAATATTGTAGATAAAAGTAATTCTGAAAAAAAATAGTGTTTCTTTCACTGTATTTCCATATTGTATAGTAGACTTCTTAAATTTTCATCCAAAATTCACTCAAATTTTCATATTAAAAACAGATATAACATATAGGAATAACTGATTGGTGTTGGAATCTCATGACATAGAACATTAACTGCACTGAATTATTAATTTCTTTTTGTCACCAACTTCTATCATTTAAGCCAAATTTTGATATTTAATTGTTGTATAGTATTTCCTCTGTCATATTTTAATCTGTTTTTGTGAACTCATAAGAGACATGGGAAAAATATGGATATCACAGACCCAGCTATATGAAAGTCTAAAGAAGTTGAATTTCAAGATCAAGACTAGAATGGTCACCTCAGTGAATCTTTCTATCAAAATGAAAGGTGCACAGAGAGCTAGAAATATAACTGAAATTGATTACTGACGTTCCTAGCCCTAGAATCATCACCCCTATAGATGATAGTTAGATGAATTAATTAGTTAGTTAATTAAGGGTTAGATATTACATATTTCTATGTGCATGACCACCCACTCGCAAATTCACAAAATACAGTTTACTAGACTATTTCTCGTTGATGAACTAGTAAATTCACACTTTATGAAAGCTTTAGAAAACTTCAAGGGAAAGAACATTTTTTTTCTCCAAACAGATTTATGAAAAATAACATAGACCCTTTATCTCAAGACATAACTAATGCTAAGCATAATTACATTTGTAAATAAAAACGAAAATTAAAAACATATACAAGCTGAGCACAGTAGTGCACACCTGTAATCCTAGCGGTGGGGGAGGCAGAGGCAGGCAACTCTCTCTGAGTTCAAGGCCAGCCTGGTCTACAAAGAGAATCCATGACAGCCAAGACTACACAGAGAAACGCTGTCTTGAGAAATTACAAAACAAAAATGTTTCTACAAAAAGTGTAAAAAAAAAACCAAAACCCTCCTATCATAGAATAAAGAGTCTAATACTCAAGTAATATACAGGAAGGGGAAAATATGGGAAAATATGAATTTGATTCATTTGGATTAATAATAGCTTTCAACCAAAAGACAATATTACAAAAATAAAGGATCAACTAATACACGGAATATGAATGTATTAAAGAAAGACTGTGTAAAATATATACTGCTAATTTTCTTAATACATAAATAATGCAAAAACAAAACAAAACAAAACAAACAAACAAACAAACAACTTAAGAACCTCTTGTGTGCCAAACATTTTCAGAGGCAAATGAGTACATTTTCAGTATCTTCTAAGTGCTTAGCTATTTAAAATTATAAGTTATGGCATATGTGCTAACATTAGTGACCTTTGTAAAAACAATGTTTTAACACTAAATGTATACATACTTTGGCTATGAATTAGAATAAAATTTCTACCTTGTTTATGTCACTTAATCTTTGCAATGACAATGTAAAGGATTGGATATTTTACACGTTTGGCAGTTCATGAAACAGACACAGCTTCTAGGCCACTCTCCTCTATTTTCCCATTAGTATATGGTGACATCAGCTTTCAAACACATGGTTAACACTAACTGTTTTGTAATCTCCAAGTATATTGAATTTTTCTATAAAAATAAAACTCAATTGTTAACACACCATGTTTATTTCATTATTATTGCCATTGCTATTATTATTATTTACAATTTACTCACTTTGTATCCCAGTTGTAACGCTCCTCCCTCATCTCCTCCTGGTTTCACATCCCATCCTCTTCCCTAATCCACTGATGGAAAATCCTCCCCTACTGTCTGACCCCAGTGTATCAGGTCCCATCAGGAATGCCTGGACCCTCTTCCTCTGCGGGCTGGCTAGGCCACCCCACCAGGGAGAGTGATCAAGGAGCAGGCAAAGGAGTTCATGTCAGAGACTGTCTCTTCTCCCACCAGGGAGCCTACATAGAGCTCTCTATCAGCTATATCTGAACATGGGTTTAGGTTCTCTCTATGTACGGAAAATAAAGTCTTGACACATAAATATTTATTTGCCATTTGATATTTGTTGAAGGCTTTTGGTTGTCTTATTTGCCACTACAGTGAGTGAATCACTTCTCTTGTTCCTTTAAGAAGAGCCACTGCTTTATTAGCAGATAATGCCCACTTATAAGTGAGGACAAACCATGTTGTCTTTCTGGGTCTGTGTTACTTCACTCAGGATAATCATGTTACAATTCACAGACCCAGAGAGTCTAGGTAACGGAAGGACACATGGTTATCACTGGGAAATGAAATAGAATAGATTTTGCAGATGGACTGCAGTCGAGTGGTGATTTGAATCAGAGGGAACAGATGCGGGGGTCAAATAGGAGGAACTGAGAGAGTACTGGGGAGACAACTAGAATGGGGGGGGGGCGTTTGGGAAGGCTATATAGAAACCTAGTGCAGCAGAAACTCCCTGGAATTTAAGTTTGACTCTAGCAAAGTCTCCTAGTAACGGGACATAAGCTGAACTGTCTGTCTTCTGTACCCAGGTAAGGCTCCCAGCAGTGGCACTGGCCCTTCCACCCAGCCACAAAACGTTCACCTACTATCTGTCCTGCCTGCAAGATGTGCTGGAATAATGGCGGGGCAGAACTTACGGGCGTGGCCCATGAATGACTGGTCCAACTAGAGGCCCAGACCAAGAGTGGGAGCTCACACCTGTCACGGTGCCTGGATGACCAGAAATCAGAGGCATGACAACCCCAAAAGCCAGGATAGAATCAATCATTACTGTCCTTGGGGAAAAAAATCAATGAAATGATTCAAAATATTATATTCTATACTCATAGATCGGTGCCTAGCCCAACTGACATCAGAGAGGCATCCCATTGCAACTGGTGAGAGCAGAGGCAGAGGCCCGCTGCCGAGAGCTAAACAGAGGCAGGGGAACCACGCAGAAAAAGAGGATGAAAGAGTGTAGTAGCGAGAGTGGTCGAGGACACTATGAGAACATGACCCATAGAATCAACTCAGCAGGCTCACAGGGGCTCACACAGACTGAAGCGACAAACAAACGTGGGCCTTGTACGAGTTTGAGCTAGGTTCTCTGCAAATACCTTAGAGTTGTGTATGTTGGTGTTCTTCTGGGACCCCTAAGAATGGGAATGGAGAGCATCTCTGACATTTTGCCTACACTTGAAATACTTTTCCTCCTACTGGGTGGCCTTTTTCAGCCTTATATGAGAGTTTGTACCTAGGCTATTGTAACTTGTTAAGCCATGTTTATTGGATACCCTTGGATGCCTTTTTTTTTGGGGGGGGGGGGAAATTAGGGAGTAGATCTGGAAGAGAGGAGTGGTGGATCATGACCTGGAAGGAGTGGAGGGATAAAAATTGCAGTCAGAATGGAATATATGGGAGAAGAATGTTTAAAAAATAAATATGAAAGTAAGAAAATACATTAATACTTAAAAGAGGAGCCACTACAAAACCGTGCTCTGTTAGCTTTAGTGGCTTATTGATTTGGAGCAGGTGTAGTGAATTTCATTGCTCTTCTGGGAGCCTTATATATTCAACCTTTGTGTTTTAAGTTAGGAAGTTAATACATCTATTAGATTTTTGGATGTTGGCTACAATTTTTGTTGCTTTCTTATTGTCCTGGGTTTGCAAAGATTAATTATTGACACACTCAGTCTGAAATACCTATCAAAGATTCCAATGAATTACTTTGAATATAGAATCACTGTTTTAGAAAACTTAGTGAGCATCATACACCTTGCAACTGTGTAGTGTGATAGAGGGGAAAGATAGAAACAGAAACACCCCCCCCACACACACACAGAGAGAGAGAGAGAGAGAGAGAGAGAGAGAGAGATTGAAAGAGGAAAGAGAAGCTAGAGAACTCAGCATTTAGCATCATCCTGAGTGAAAAAAGCAATGTAAATTATACATATTTCCTTGGAAGAATTCTTGGACATAAGTGACAAATGCATTGATGGTACTAAACAAAGACTACTGTTCAAAGTCAAGACTTCTGGGTTATGCTACACATTACTGAAATATTTAAATGACAACTATTGAAAAAATGCCATGACTCTGAGAACATTTAAGTCGAAGTAAAAATTCATAACAAATATATAGAAAAATGATTGTCAATGTGCATCTTTCTTCTATGGCACCAATTTATGTAAATTCATTTTCATATTTGTGCAGTTAGTTCATTCTAAAATATATAAATACGAAGAGTTTATACTATTAAACATCTTGACTTATTTTTGAAATCTCATAGTTAATGCTGTATTTGTAAGAAAATGAGGTATGTAGATTTCTAGAATGGATTTTTGCTTGTTTTAGGGAAGTCGTATTTTCTCACTGAAATAACTTGCATTGGTGTGAACTCAAAAAAGACCATGAATAATATCTGTTTCTATTTCACATAAATCTGTGTGATAAAATATAAATTATTTATTATCAAGTTTCATACAATAAAATTCCACTTATAGTTGAAGAGTTGGATTTTTAAAAAAGAAAAATATAGTTATTACAAAGCAGAGAACATTTTCCAGGAGCAGGTTATTCTGAAGAATTTTAAAAATAAAGTTTGAGGCCATATGTTCTCTTTATTTTTCCCTGCTTCATAAAGTGACAAAAAATTAAAAGCACTTATTTTGAACTGTGAGGTATAAAACATTGTTTTGAAGGGTCTACACATGAATGTAAAAGGTTATCCCACAGTGAAAATAATTGGATGCCCCAGAGGTTAGTATTTTTTCACTTCCTTAGCCTATGTTTACTTATCTCTAAACTGGTCTGCCTATCTTTAAAATCCTCTTAGAATAAAAATATCAGCATGATGATTTTTGGAACAAAATGAGGTTGAGATGAAGAGCTGCGCAAACTGAGCAGAAGCTCTCATTGTGCTTAATTTGAACTGTGCATTTTTTCTCACACTCTGAAATTTTAATCATTTGATGGGATTTTAAAATGTTTCATTAAAAGAAAAAATGTGACATTGAATAATATAATACTTATATATTACATATTGTCTATAATGAGATATAAAGCAGACAAGCTTACCATTTAATAATATTTGTGATATGATGTGAATCCAGCCCATAGAATATTAAAGAAGTATAATACTACTATCAAAAATCATGTGATTTTTCACAAATGTAATATTTAGTATAGGTCAGTGTTTATACTTCTACCATATACTGACATGATTATCCTATTTACAAAAATGAAACAGAAGCTGTTCAGGTCAATGGTCAGAACATAAGAAAGTCTGGAACTGCTTTTTGCAAAGATAGTTTCTTTTATAACAAAAATGTTATTTATGTTTTTATGCTATATGTATGAATGTTTTCCTTTTTTTATTTTTTTATTTTTTATCAGTTACATTTTATTAACTCTGTATCCTAGCCGTGCCCCGAACCCTCGTTCCCTCCCAGTCCCTCCCTCCCTCATCACTACTGTGCCCCTTTCCAAGTCCACTGATAGGGGGGGACCTCCCCCCATTCATCTGATCCTGTTTTATCAGGTATCTTCATTGAGTTCCTGTTAGAAATAGTCCTTGTTCCCCTCACTTTGGGAAACCAATTGGTTACTGAGCTACCACAGGCTACATCTTAGCAGAGGTTCTAGGTTATATCAATACATGGTCCTTGGTTGAATGTCAGTTTCAGAAAAGACCCTATGCCCAGATATATTTGGTCTTTGTGGAGCTCCTATCCTTTCTCCATCAGACTAACTCCCCTTCTTTCTTATGATTCCCTGTACTCTGCCAAAGGTTTGGTCATGAGTCCTTGCTTTGAAAACACTGCTAGTTAGAGGCTTTCAGATGCGCTCAGTAGACCCCTGTCTTCCGTTCAATGCACATCCCATCTGTCTTTCTAAATGAGGATTGATCCTCTTACCCCATGTCCGCTCTCTTGATTATCTGTTTTAGGTGTATAGATTTCATTATGTTTATCATATCTTATAGGTCTATATAAGTGAGTATATACCATGTTTGTCTTTCTCCTTCTGGGATATTTCACTCAGAATGATGTTTTCTAGATCCCACCATTTGCCTGCAAATTTCATGATTTCTTCCTTTTTGATTGCTGAGTAGTATTCCATTGTGTAGAAATACCATAATTTCTGTACCCATTCTTCCGTTGATGGACATCTGGGTTGTTTCCAGGTTCTGGCTATTACAAATAAAGCTGCTATAAACATGGTTGAACAAGTATCCCTTTTGTGTACTTGAGCAAGCTTTGGGTATATACCTAGCAGTGGTATAGCTGGGTCTTGAGGAAGCACTATTCCTAATTGTCTTAGAAAGCGCCAGATAGCTTTCCAGAGTGGTTGTACCAGTTTACACTCCCACCAGCAGTAGAGGAGGGTTCCCCTTTCTCCACAACCTCTCCAGCATGTGTTGTCACTTGAGTTTTTCATCTTGGCCATCACTAACCCTTTATCTGACAGAGGACTAATATCCAGTATATACAAAGAATTAATGAAGCTGAAAAGCAGCAAACCAAGTAATCCAATTAAAAAATGGGGAAGAGAGCTAAACAGAGAATTCTCGACAGAGGAATATCGAATGGCAGAGAAACACTTAAAGAAATGCTCATCCTCATTAGACTTCGGGAAATGCAAATCAAAACAACCCTGAGATATCACCTTACACCCATCAGAATGGCCAAGATGAATGTTTTCCTTAATGTGTGTATATACATGTATGTACGGAAGGTGCCCGAAGATGCCGTACAAAGCTTTAGATCTCGCTGAACTGGAGTAACTGGAGTCCTGGTTGTGAGCCACAATGTGGGCGCACAGACCCCAAACTGTGTCTACTGAAGTAATATTACATGCTCTTAACGGAACCATCTCTCTAGGTTCTGATGTGATAATATAATACAGTGCAATTATTTACAGTGATTGTGATGGCTATGGATTTAAAAATGAGCTTATTATCTACATACACCCATACATTTGAAGTCACAATGAGAAAAAAATATGTTCATGTAAGTCTGCTAATAAACAAAATAATCTAAAGATTATGTGTTTTCTGGATATTTTCTACCTCCTACAAACTTGTGTAATGTTATATTGACTTTCTTGATAAGTAAGAAAGTGATAAATGAAGTTGAATTATCACTTCTTTCTTAACTGGTCATCGCATGTGTCACTTTGAACATATTAGTGATAAATTCAGTGGGCCAAAAAATGCATCAATATTGCACTACAGGAAAAATTAAAGCACTTTCTTTTAGAGTAATTTCACAAAAACTCTGTCTAGTATGCTTTTCTCTTTCTTTACCTGTTTACAACTTTTCCTCTTTGTAATCATTCTCTTCTATGTGTTTGAATTTGTCTGTACCTACACTTTATTTGTGAGTCTGTCTGTCTCTTAACTCTGACTGCCATTGAGACTCTACAAAGTAAGATGTTTGAAAAGTTAGACTTTTCTGCATGTTGGATAATTGTAAACACTTTCTACAAACATTACTAGACTATTAGTAAGGACATGGATTGAAGCTTGGGGTGTAAAACGCTTGCTTCAAGTGCAAAAGGCCTGGGTTACACATCAGCACACACACATAAATAATAGAGGACACGCTTTAGCTTATGCCTCCTTATTAAATTCCTGTGTCATCGTCAGCTTGGCATTATGGCAACTGCAGAATTGTCTGTTCTATCATATTACAACTTATTTTATAGAACTATAAGCATAGCTTCAATGTTGCACCTCCAAAATATGTGGACAACCACAGTAAAGATAAAAAGTGAGTTCATAATTTGGAAAATACAGTTAAATATATAAACACCAGTCTTTCAGCAAAGCACAGATAAAATAGACTAAAAAAACAGAACGTTATAAAAATGCCTGAACTATGTGAGGGGCTATATGTGACTGAATACATATTCTACTCAAACTTAGCAAATTGCATAAATACTTCATGAAAAGACATATGTGAACACTGGCCTGCATGAATGTAAATCAATTATAATGAAATTTAGCTTATGAAAGCAGAAATGATTAATAAAGTGGGTTATACATTTACAGACATGTAGAAATTAGCATAATGATTAAATTTATTTACTTTTACAGTATGTGTATAAATGTTTTGGTGCCACATTCAAGCAGTATCCACACAGGTCTGAGAAGGAGGTTGGATCCCCTTGGACTCCAATTGCAGCAGCTGTGAACGGCCTTTACAGACCTGGGAGCTGAAATGTGCTCTCTGGTAGAGCAGCAAGTTCCTTAATTGAGGAGCCATTTCTCCAGCCCTCCATGTGAATGCAACCTTACAGTGAAATCATAGATGAATGCCTACACTCAAGAGCACAATAACTTTAAAGAAATAGTTGAAAATTTACATTAAAGACCAATATAAAGGAAAATTAAAATTCAAAGATGAAAGAAGAGGCAGAAAAAGATGATTATGATAAGGAGAAGGAAGAGACAATATTTAATGGACCACAAATTCAGGTCAATCTCAGAAGGCAGAAAATCAGTATAGAAGTTTAAAAAAAGAAGAAGAAAAGGAAAATATCTTCTTTCATGTGGTCAAATTAATTAATGGACTCAGAAATTAAAAATAGTTATATTATCAGATACAAATTGAAATATTGATATCATTAAAATATTAATTGAAGGATAAAATCAAATTAGGAAATAGTAGTTGCACATCCAAAGTGAAATATAGGCAAAATGGACATAACAGTAATGAGCACAAAATTCCAACTGACTCTGAGTACATACAGAGTTTGAATAGTGCACTCACATTACAAAAGACAAAAATAACTTTCAAACCTTTTCACAAAAAAATCGAATTTTGAGAGACTCCTCTGAGATTTTGGACAAATACAGGATTACGTATACTTTAGATAAACTATATCAAATTAGAACATAACAAATCCAACTTATATTTTGAAGATAGTAGTACCTACATTTTTAAAAATATATCCAAGTAGATAAGAGAGCAGTACATATCTTTTTTATGAGAAAGACTATCATCTCCTCACCTAAACCTAACAAAATGAAGTATAAAAAATGATTCCATACACCATGGCATCCAACGTTGATTCTACATAAAAAATGTTAATACAGAAAATATTGAATTATTTTTTCAAATTTTGAAAGTATTTAATAACACAAAACTTTTGTATCTTTGATAAACATGATTCTTATGTCATCTCAGATTTCACAGACAGTATTACTAGGTAAAAATAAATAAATTAGAGAATAGTATTCCTTTCTAATAAATGTCTCTGTATGTTCTTGGATTGTCCTACATTTAAATCTACTTTTTTAATTTTCATGTTTTTAATATTCATCACAGGTTATTTACTTTGTATCCCAGCCATAGCCCCCTCTCTCCTTCCGTCCCAATCCCACCCTCCCTCCTTCATCTCCTCCCTGTCCCTTTCCAAGTCCACTGCTGGGAAAGGTTCTCCTCCCCTTCCATCTGACTGACCCTAGCTTATCAGGTATCTTCAGGACTGGCTGCAATGTCCTCCCCTGTGTGAACTGCAAGGCTGTTTCTCGCTCGGGGGTGGGGGGAGGTAAAGGAGCCAGTCCTTGAGTTCATGTAAGAAATAGTTTCTGTTCTCCTTACTAGAGCACCCACTTGGCTATTAAGCTACCATGGGCTACATCCGAGCAGGGATCTAGGTTATATCCAAACATGGTCTTTGATGGGAGGAACAGTATCATAGAGGGCCCCTGTGCCCAGATATATTTTGTCCTTGTGGCACTCCTGTCCTCTCAAGGTCAAATTAACTCCCCTTCTTTCATATGATTCCCTGCACTCTGCCAAAGGTTTGGTTATGAGTCTCAGCATCTGCTTTGATACGCTGCTAGGTAGAGTCTTTCAAAGGCCCTCTGTGATAGGCTCCTGTCCTGTTTCTTGCTTTCTCCTACTTCCCATATCCATCCCATTTGTGAGGATTAATCTTCTTAATCCGTGTCCTCTTTCTTGTTTATCTTCTTTAGGTGTACATATTTTAGTATATTTATCCTATCTTATAGGCCTATATAAGTGAGTATATACCATGTGTGTTTTTCTGCTCCTGGGATACCTCACTCAGGATGATCTTTTATAGATTCCACCATTTGCCTGCAAATTTCATAATTTCCTTGTTTTTAATTGCTGAGTAGTATTTAATTCTGTAAATGTACCTATATTTCTGTATCCATTCCTCTTTTGAGGGACATCTTGGTTGTTTCCAGGTTCTGACTATGAACTGCTATGAACATGGTTGAACAAATGTCCTTGTTGTATACTTGAGCCTCTTTTGGAAATATGCCTAGAAGTGGTATAGTTGGATCTTGAGGAAGCACTATTCCTAATTGTCTGAGAAAGTGCCAGATTGATTTCCACAGTGGTTGTAAAAGTTTACATTCCTACTAGCAGTGGAGGAGGGTTCCCAATTCTCCATAACCTCTCCAGCCATATTTATCACCCTGCACAAAACTAAAGTCCAAGTGGATCAAAGACCTCATCATAAAACCAGATATACTCAATTGGTTAGAAGAAAAAGTGAGGAAGAGCCTGGAACTCATTGGCACAGGAGACAACTTCCTGAATAAAACACCAACAGCACAGGCTCTAAGAGCAACAATTGATAAATGGGACCTCATGAAACTGAAAAGCTTCTGTAAAGCAAAAGACATTGTCATTAGAACAAAGCGACAGCCTACAGACTGGGAATCTTCACTAACCCTATATCTGACAGAAGGCTAATATACAGAATATATAAAGAACAAAAGAAATTAAAAAGTAATAAATCAAGCAATCCAATTAAAAGATGGGGTACTGAGCTAAACCGAGAATTCTCTGTAGAGGAATATCGAATGGCAAAGAAACACTTAAAGAAATGTTCAACGTTGTTAGCCATCAGAGAGGTGCAAATCAAAACAACCCTGAGATTTCACCTTACACCTGTCAGAATGGCAAAGGTTAAAAACTCAAGTGACAACACATACTGGAAAATACTGAATTCTAATGAATGGCACAAAAATATGATTTTTTTATTGTGTGTTATTATTATTTACATTTTATCAACTCTGCATCCCAGCTGCATCCCGCTCCCCCATTCCCTCCCAATCCCACCCT
>REGO01000649.1:182228-200313 GCA_010120015.1 Rhombomys opimus | reverse complement strand
AGGACCTATGCTTCAGTTTCTGCCTCCAGGTACCATCCTTGAGTTCCTGCCATGAATTCTGTCAGTGCTGGACTCTTACCTTGGACCTTTTCCTCCTCATGCTTCTTCTGGCCATCACATTTTATCCGAGCAACAGAAACTAAACTGAAACTAACCTGAAAAGACAATGGAATAAAATTTAAAATGTGTTTTTTGAACAAGGATTAAGCATCTTCCCTAGGGTCTTCCCTGTTGTTTAGCTTCTTTAGGGCTATAAGTTTTAGTATGTTTACCCTATATTATAAGGCTAATAACCACTTATAAGTGAGTATATATCATTGTGTCTTTCTGCTTCTGGGTTACCTCACTCAGGATGATCTTTTCCAGTTCCCACCATTTGCCAGAAAATTTCATGATTTCCTTGTTTTTAATTGCTGAGTAGTATTCCATTGTGTAAATGTATCACACTTTTTGTATCTATTCCTCCACTGAGGGACATCTGGGTTGTTTCCAGATTCTGGCTATTTCAAATAAAGCTGCTTTGAACATGGTTAAACAAATGTCCTTATTGAATGATGTGGCATTTTGTGGTATATACCCCTGAGTGGTATAGCTAAATCATGAGATAGCACTATTCCTAAATTTCTGAGAAAGTGTCAGATTGATTTCCAAAGTTGTTGTACAAGTTTACATTCCCACCAGCAATGGAGGAGGGTTCCCCTTTCTCCACATCCTCTCCAGCATGTGTTGTCACTTGCATTTAGGGTCTTAGCCTTTTTATGGGTATAAGGTGAAATCTCAGGGTCATTTTGATTTGCATTTCCTGAATGACTAAGGATGTTGAACATTTCTTTAAATGTTTCTCTGCCATTCTATATTCCTTTGTTCAGAATTCTCTGTTTAGCTCTATACCCCACATTTTAATTGGAATACGTGGTTTGCTGGTGTTTAACTTCTTCCATTTTTTATATATTCTGTATATCAGCCCTCTGTCAGATGCAGGATTGGTGAAGATCCTTTCGCAGTCTGCAGGCTGTCATTTTGTTCTGATGACAGTTTCCTTTGCTTTACAGAAGCTTTTCAGTTTCATGAGATCCAATTTATTAATTATTGATCTTAGAGCATGTGCTGTTGATGTTTTGATCAGAAAGTTGTCTCCTGATGCGTAATCCGCATTCAGAAGGACAAACAGGATAGACGTCGAAAGTAGGAGAAGACAGGAACAGGACAGGAGCCTTCCACAGAGGACCTCTTGAAGACTCTATCCACCAGGATATCAAAAGAGATACTGAGACTCATAGCCAAACTTTGGGAAGAGTGCTAGAATCCTTATGGAACAAGAGAGAGATAGAAAGACCTGGAGAGAAGAGGAACTCCACAAGGAGAACAACAGAGCTAAAATACCTGGACTCAGGGGGCCCTGCAGACACTGATACTCCAACTAAGGACCATACATAGAGAGGACCTAGACCCCCTGTTTTAAGGAAGTCCATTGGCTGCTCAGTTTCCAAGTGGGTTTTCTAGTAAGGGACACAGGGGCTGTGTCTGACATGAAATCAGTGTTCAGATCTTTGATCACCTTTCCCAGGCCACAGAAGAAAATGATTCAGCCAGCCTTGATGAGACCTAATAAGCTCTGGTCAGATAGAAGGGAAGGAGATCCTCCCATATCAGGAGACTAGGGAAATGTCATAGGAGGAGAAGAGGAAGGGTGGGTGGGACTGGGAGGAGACAAGGGTCCTTGGTGGGAGTATCATTATCAGAAAAGACCTGTGTGCCCAAATTAACTCAAAAAATATCTGAAGACCTCTTGTATACCAAAGGCAAAAGGACAGAGAAAGAAATTAGGAAAACAACATCCTTCACAATAGCCACTAATAGCATAACGTTCGGTATTGTAACTAACTAAGCAAGTTAAAGACTTGTATGAAAAAAAAAAAAAAAAAACAAAAACCTTTAAGCCTCTGAAGAAAGAAATTGAAGAAGAGAAAAAGACAATACAGCCAGACCAGATGATAGGCTAAGGTAGAAGGAAGTGGGAGAGGACCTCCCCTACCAGTGGACTAGAGAAAAGGTATGGGAGGAGAAAAGGGAGGAGGGTGAAATGGGAGGTGACGTGAGGAGGGAGGAGGTGACAGCTATGACACACAATGAATAAATTGTAATAAAAACTTAATTAATTAAAAAATTAAGTGGAAAGATCTCCATTCTCATGGATCTATAGGATTAACATAGTAAAAATGTCAATCTTACCAAAAGCAATATACAGATTCAATGCAATCCCCATCAAAATACCAACACAATTCTTTATGGGCCTTGAAAGAACAATTCTCAATTTCATATGGAAAAGCAAACAAACAAAATACCCAGAATTGTTAAAACAATCCTGTACAATAACAGATTGTCTGGAGGTATCTCCATCCCTGATATCAAGCTGTACTACAGAGCAATAGTAATAAGAACTGCATGGTACAGGCGTAGAAACAGAATGGTGGATTAATGAAATTGAATAGGAGACTCAGAAATAAACCTATACACCTATGGGTACTTGATTTTTGAAAAAGATGCCAAAACCATAAAATGGTAAAACAAAAAAACAAGCAAAAAACAAAACAAAACAAACAAGCAAAAACCAGCCTCTTCAACAAAAGGTGCTGGTCTAACTGGATGTCTACATGTAGAAAAATGCAAATAGATCCATATTTATTACCCTGCACAAAACTAAAGTCCAAGTGGATCAAAGACCTCAACATAAAACCTGACACACTAAATTTGTTAGTGTGGCACAGCACACAATTCCCTGAACAAAAAAGTAAGAGCTCGGGCTCTAAGATCAACAATTAATAAATCTGACCTCATTAAATTGAAAAGCTATTATAAAGGAAAGGACATGGTCAACAGAGTAAAATGACAACCTATAGACTGGGAAAATATATTCACCAACCCTACATTTGACAGAGAGCTAATATTCAGAATATATAAAGCACTCAAGAAATTAAACACCAACAAACCAAAAAAAAAATCCAATTTAAAAATGAGCTACAGGGCTAAACCGAGAATTCTCAACAGAGGATTATCAAATGGCAGCAGAACACTTAAAGAAATGTTCAACATTGTTAGTCATCAAGGAAATGCAAATCAAAATGATCCTAAGAATCCATCTCACACCCATCAGAATTGCTAAGATCAAAAACTCAGGTGACAACACATGCTGGAGAGGATGCAATCCTGATGGGACCCGATAGGCCAGGGGCAGACAGTAGGGGATGAGAACCTCCCCCATCAGTGCACTAGGGAAGAGAGATATGAGAGGAAGAAGGAGGGACAGTAAGGCCAGGAGAAGATGAGGGAAGGGCCTACAGCGAGAATACAAACTGAATAAATGGTAAAAAATAATAACGATGATCATGATAATAATAAACCAAAAGTATCTTCAGAGACTCAAGCCAATCTTTTAAATATAAACACTTAAAAATTAAAAGAAAATAAATACTTCCAAGATTGGATAGAAAAAAAAAATACCTTTGTTTTATCTAAACAACTTCCCTGAGAAGGCATTATTGCAAAACTGACATCTTAGCCAAGTCTTGCTACTGCAAACTTACTTGCAGAACCTTTTATTAAAAGAGAGAAAGAAGAAGAATGAAGGAGATAAATATATATAAATCAAAAATTACCTTTAAAATGTAAAAATAAATTTTGCTGATTTAATGGTACTACGTTTTACTAGTTTATTACTAATTCTAATCAAGAATGCATTTTTTCTGATGAAATTTAATGTCACTGTAGTGAACAAACATGGTGTTGAAAAGAAACAAGTTTTCAGACTCTCAGTACTTGTAGGCTATGGTTTCAAGATGAACCCAAAGTATTTGTTTCTGGTGTCATATAATCAATGTAATAAAGAGGCAGCCAGGAAAAGGATATCTCTACACTTCAGTACAGTGTACTTTGAACTGAACAGAGTAAAATCTATATGATAAAATTTGATTGTTTCCAGATCAACAATTCCTCTATGATATACAGTTTATATAATTTTTTCCAAATTAAAATAAGTTCTTACATTTTTATTGTTATGTTAAAATTCATGAAGATGAGATAGAAAAAGGATAAATTTCTGTACCATCTTCCCTTTTAGACCGACAACATATAGTGGGGGTCGCATAGGATTATACCTAGACCCCTGCTCAGATGTAGCCCATGGTGGCCCAGTCTCCAAGTGGGTTCCCTAGTAGGGGAGCAGAGGCCTTCGCTGACTTGAATTTGCTTGCTTGCTCCTTGATCACTGCCCCTGACAGGGTGGCCTTACCAGGTCACAGAGGAAGAAGATCCAGGCAATTCTAATGAGACTTGATAGGCTAGGGTCAGGTGGTAGTATGGAGGAGGACTCCTCCTTTTCATGGCCTAGGGAGGGGGAGGAGGGAGGAAGAGCACAGGAGGGTGGGACTGGGAGAACATAGAGGAGGGGCTACAATCAGGATACCAAGTGAGTAAACTATAAAAAATAATAAAATAAAAAGTTAAAAAAATAACAACAACAAAAACCCCAAAGATTATTGAGACCTAGGTAATGTTACAATAGCTTTGAGTTGACTTAGATTAAGTATGGTCTAAATGTGAATTCAGGTTACATTGGGTTTTGAATAACTTGATTAAAATAAGATTGGCTTTATTATTTGAATAAAAGTATATACACTTTGAAGGCAGAGGCATCTTTCTTTTGATTTTACTAATAGATTGATTTTGAAATGGAAAGTGTTTGTAATCGTGAAAACTGAGAATAGGTACCACATTTGAAAAAAAAAAAAACACTTTGGAAGGTTTTTTTTTTTTTTCATCCATTAGATATGGCTGACTAAGGACAAAAAGGAAATCAAAGATAACTATATATTTTTATACTGCTGAGCTGCAAGAATAATTATATTGACAGCGACGGCTTACAGCCAAGCTGGGGAGAAAATAATGAGCAGGGTTATAGACATGTTAGGTTGAAATGGATAGAGGTGTGCAGACAGCCAATCATGGCAGTGAAAGAATAGAAAACAGACCGGGCTTAGCTTCCTGCTCTTGGCTTTCTCTATGGGTTTTCCTAGGTTTCTTTCTTTTTCAGTAGCTTGACTATAGACCCCTTCTCCTATGCTCTTTTAGACTATCATCATTTCACTTTGCAAAGACCTCAATGTTTGCCTTTTATTATTTTCCTGTATTTTCAAGATGATACTATTATTTCTTGTTTGTACTTAAAACATAAAGACGTCGTTTTACTCAGTTTATCCTATTTTATTTAATAATTTGAATTTCTCTCCTTATTTAGAAAATTTCTTCTAGTATTACTTTTACAAATGTTTGAAAATAGGCTGTTTTTTCCAAAAATAATATGAAGCCATGGGACATTCAAGTTTATCTCTCAAATAAAAGATAGAGACCAGCATTTTCAATATCTTCTGCCTGTATATTTTCTGCTTATATGTTGTAAACCCGTAGTGTTTTCAATGTCCTTTAAGCAAATCTGCATAAAGGATATATTGAAAAAGCTGGTAGGAAAATACATCAAAATAAAACAAGAAAAAAGTAATTCAGCTTTAGTACCATAGTTTCATTCTTGGGTTGTGTTGTGGTATGTGTGTGTGTGTGTGTGTCTGTGTGTGTGTGTGCAGGGTCCTGTGTGTGAGTGTGCGCACGAGCACTCTGCAACATGAATGCGGAGCTCAGAGGACATCCTGGTTATCTCTCCTCTCATTGCCTCCTGTGGGAAACAGGATCTCCGTGCTGGTGTTCCATTTGTGTACCAGAATAACCTAGCCTTGGACTTCCAGGGTTCTCTTGTGTTCACCTGCTATCATCCAGGAAGAGAGATGGAATTAGAGAAACTCACATCAAAAACAGGCTTCTAGGTTTTTTGAAGTTTCTGAGGATTCTTTATATATATATAGAGAATACAAAGTTTATTCACTTTGTATCTCAGCTGTAGCCCCCTCCCTCAACCTCTCCCAATCCCACCTTCTCTCCCGCTTCTCCTCCCGTTTCCCTCCCCAAGTCCACTGATAGGGGAGGTCCTCCTCCCCTTCTCTCTGACCCTAGCCTATCAGGTCTCATCAAGACTGGATGCATCTTCTTCCTCTGTGGCCTGGCAAGACTGGTGTCCTCAGGGGTAGGTGATCAGAGAGCCAGCCACTGAGTTCATGTCAGAGGCAGTCCCTGTTCCCCTTACTAAGGAACCCACTTGGATACTGAGCTTCCACGAGCTACATCTGAGAAGAGGGTCTCGGTTATATCCATGAATGGTCCTTGGTTGGAGTATCAGTCTCAGAAACAATCCCTGGCCAGATGTTTTGGTTCTATTGCTTTTTTTGTGGAGCTCCTGTCCCCTCCAGGTTTTGCTTCCCCACCCCCTTCTTTCATAACATTCCCTGCACTCCTGCCAAAGTTTTGCTATGAGTTACAGGATGTGTTTTGATACCCTGATACCCTGCTGGATGGAGTCTTTTACCTGCCCTCTGTGGTAGGCCCCTGTCCTGCTCCCTGTTTTCTCCCTCTTCTAATGTCTATCCCATTTACCTTTCTGAATGTGGATCAATGGAATCAAATAGGAGACCCAGAAATAAACCCATACACTTATGGACAACTGATTTTTGACAAAGAAGCCAAAACCATACAATGTAAAAAAGATAGCATCTTCAACAAATGGTGCTGGTCTAACTGGATGTCTACATATTGAAAAATGCAAGTAGATTCATATTTATCACCCTGCACAAAACTAAAGTCCAAGTGGATCAAAGACCTCAACATAAAACCAGACACAACACATAAAACAAAAATTAATATTTTAAAAATTAAAAAATAAAAACCAACCAGACACAATAAATCGTTTAGAAGAAAAAGTGGGGAAGAACCTAGAACTCATTGGCACAGGAGACAACTTCCTGAACAGAACAGCAACAGTTCAGGCTCTAAGATCTACAATTAATAAATGGGACCTCTTGAAACTGAAAAGCTTCTGTAAAACAAAGGACACTGTCAACAGAACAAAACGACAGCCTACAGACTGGGAAAGGATCTTCACCAACTCTGTATCTGACAGAGGGCTGATATCCAGAATATATAAAGAACTCTAGAAGTTTCTGAGGATTCTAACTCAGGTTGTTACCTTTGAGTAGCATGTAATTTTTCTCACAGAATCATGTTCAGTAATTCTCTAAGAATCAGTATACACCCATTCAGCACAGCCACATTCTTACAGTGCTTTAAAATGCTTCATTCACACTTTGAACCAGAGATAATTTTCTCTTTTTTTTTATTTTTATTTTATTTTTATCAGTTACATTTTATTAATTCTGTATCCCAGCCGTGTCCCGAACCCTCATTCCCTCCCAGTCCCTCCCTCCCTCCCTCATCACCACTGTGCCCCTTTCCAAGTCCACTGATAGAGGGGACCTCCCCCCATTCATCTCATCCTGTTTTATCAGGTATCTTCATTGAGTTCCTGTTAGAAATAGTCCTTGTTCCCCTCACAAAGACCAAATATATCTGGGCACAGGGTCTTTTCTGAAACTGACATTCAACCAAGGACCATGTATGGATATAACCTAGAACCTCTGCTCAGATGTAGCCTGTGGTAGCTCAGTAACCAATTGGTTTCCCAAAGTGAGGGGAACAAAGATAATTTTCAAATGTCCACAACTACTAAATGCTAAAGAGCTTGTGCTGAGACACCACAGGAAACTGACATGAATCAATCGCTTATAGAACTTACTAAGAATTTCACTGTCTCTATGACATATGTATGATACAACTTAAAAAGTTTCATCCAGTGACATAAATTTAATTGTACACTGATGCACATTCAATCGCCAAAACAAAATGACATCTACAGCTAAATTGTGTACATTACTTACTAAATTTTGCTAAAAACACCTATATTTCTTAATGATTTATGTTACCCATTGAATATTTATGAAGTATATCACTCATAAGTGTCACTGAATGCTTAATCTTGAGGAAGCTATATACTGTTTGTGTTATGTAAATAATGAAAGCAAAATTGTTGACATAACAGCTGTACTAAGACACATTGTTCACAGGACTGAAAAAAAAAGCATTTAACTTGTGACAATGAATAAAGCAAATTCCAAAAAATACTGCTCAGTTAGTAATCTGTACTTTAGTTATGTTGGTAGTTCATTGAAGATCCTTTGAGTAGAGTTACACATTCAGAAGTTGATATCAAAAGTTGATATTCAAAATGTATGAATATGGAAACTTAATATATTCTGTAATTTATTTATATCATATTAATATTAATCATCAATGTATATATTAACTAAAGATTGACAAAGACATAACTAATGGTTCCAAACTTATCTCAGTAACAGACTGCATGCCTTGAGAAAATAAGACCTTGGGTTCATCCTATACATCAAAATACTCACTTTCAAAAATAATCACCTAACAGAATATCATGAAAATTAGGTAGTATGAAAATTACAACTATATTTTAACAATATTTTAAGAAATTACTATATGATACATGATTTCTTAAAATATAAGATCTGATAACTAAAAACAACCAAATAAAAATCTCCTCATACACATCAAATTCAGTTAATGGATAATCAAAATGAAGATACATATATGAAAGTAGCAGATTTGAGCTGGAGAGAGGCCTCGGTTCATCACGTGCTTGCTCTGCAGGACTGAGGATCAGTGTTGAGATCCTAGACAGAGGTAAACCTGGGATGGTGATGCAAATCTGAAAATTCAGAAGTGGGTGTTGAGGTGACCACATGAGCCTGCTTACCGACTGGTCTACTCCTCAGTATAAAACTCGGGATCAGCAGATATTCTACAGAAAATAAGCTAACGAATGGCTAAAAATAGAAAAAGGCATCACAGGTTCAGCTCGTGGCCTGGCCTACAAAGGAGAGCACGTTAGCACACATATGTATGGTCACAGACACTGCAACCTCGCATACACATTAATAGAATAAAAGCAGGTGCATATGTGAAGTTAGGGGGATCAGTTGTAATCAAAATCATAAGGAAGCCAAATTAGAGTGAGCAGAAATAAGGTAGTAATGGAAAATTCTGCCCTAAATGTGGTATCAAGATACCTACGTCATTCATGTAAGAGTGAGTATCTCGAGGGTTATCAAATAAAACACTGAAATATTTGGTAGAGATACATTTCATTGGCAGAGCCACAGATAAACATAAGAAAAACATCATTTTTGAATAGTGAATATTAACTTGAAAAACCTAGCAAACCTACCGAAATCTTAAATGGAAAAAAGCAGCTGGGAAAATTAAATCTTGATTTGTTACTTTAAAATGTCAGACTATGTTTCTGTGTAATAATTGTTCTGATATCTTGGTCTAATTTTATTTTTTTGTGTTTATTTATTTATTTCTTTGGTTGGTATTCATTTTCTTTTTTGAGAGAGACAGAAAGAAAAAGAACAGGAAATTTGAATATTAGGGATGTGGGTTGGATATGGGAGGAGTTTGGGGAAAGAATATGATCAAATTATAGCGCACTAAAATGAATAAATAATAGACAAATTTTAAGAATTATGATTTTTTAGGTAGTAAGTTGTTTGTGTACATGTGTGTTTAGATATGAACAAACGAATGCATACATTTAGAGAGGGGAGAGACTCATAACTTCCTCCTAGTTCAGAAGGAACTTTGTCACTATTGAAACCAACCCTAGTTAGAAGCTGCCTACAGTAGTCAAGTGACAACTATTTGATGTCCCTTGTTTTCCGCATTTGACCAGAGTATTCATCTAACTACAAAGTTAAATTATTAGATTCATGTATGGAAAGCCAGTCCTTTTGCTACTTATATTAAAAAGGGGGTAGGGACAAGTATTTTCAATATTCATATGATTTGCCTCAATCCCCCACTAATTTCAAAGATATACTTACTATTCTATGAATATGTCAGCCTTTGTATTTGGGCTTCATTGATCTGGAATATTGGCATATTTTAACTCCAAATGCCTGACTAATCTTTTTTTCATCAGTCTTAAGACAAAAGCTAGTATCTCATTCTGTAACACAAAAGTATCCCCATCCTTCTTCCTATGTTTTTCAAAATTTATTCATAATTTTTATAAATTACAGTTTATTCACTTTGTATCCCCACTGTAGCCCCCTCCCTCATCCGCTCCCAATCCCACCCTCCCTCCTTCATCTCCTCACCTCCTCCTCCCCTGGTCTACTGATAGGGAAGGTCCTCCTTCCCTTCCCTCTGACCCTAGGCTATCAGGTCTCATCAGGACTGGCTGCATTGTCTTCCTCTGTGGCCTGCTAAAGCTGCTCCCCCATCATGGGGAGGTGATCAATGAGCCAGCCACTGAGTTCATGTCAGAGACAGTCAAGGTTTCCCTTACTAGGGAATCCACTTGGAGACTGAGCTACATGGGCTACATCTGAGCAGGGGTTCAGAGTTATATCCATGCATGGCCCTTTGTTGGACTAACAGTCTCTATGTTTTATCACAAAATATGTGTCATTATTAATGATGCTGTTCATGTACTTTATTGTACTTTATTTTTCTGTGCATTTTTGTACTGTTTTGTATTTTATTATTTAAAATATCAAGTGCAAAGTTTCATGGCTTTCCAATTAAGCTAATAGAGGTTTTTTTAATGAACAGCATGCAGTAGTTTTTAAATAAATATATATGTTTATTATTTAAAATGACAGATTAATTCAAGTAAGTCATCCTACATCAGTAAAAATAATTTTACATTATTTAGTATGGTCTGTGTGTTACACAATTTTAGGTTGGTTCATTAAAATAGCTTTTTTTTTTCTTTAGGATCCTAGGAAAAATGAAGATGGTCAAAAATTAATCAGTGCAATCTAGAGAAAATAAGTTAGTACATTTACTCTTCTTGGCATAGAAATTAATTATTGAGCAAAGTGAAACTTTGGCATATATTCCTTAAATACCTTTAAAGTAGAAAGAACCTATAGGCCATAGAAACTATGCTTTTGACTAATATGCATGGTATTGTATTATTTGTGATGGAATTTCCTAACCCTGAATACTTTGTGTGTGACTCAGGGACAGGGCACTATGATCCACAAACATTCTTTAAGGTATGGCCCATACAAACGTAAACATCTATCACCCACAGAGGAAATCTTCAAGTGTGATGAACAGTCTGATTACCTGTGAAGCAAATAATGCCACTAACTAAGAGAAAAACACATGGAGATGACCTCAGAAATGTTAGCATCAGAGACCACAGAAACAGACTATGGTTAAGAAAGATGAATAACTTCATTGCATCTCAGCATCCTAAGTAACTGCAGGGCACCAGCAGGAGCTCCGAGCACAGACTTTGTGCACACTAATAGGTCCCTCTGTGACCATACAGGGCATGCATACTGGGCAGTGAGAAATTCTAAAGAGTCATTTTGCTCCCATGTTCACATAACCTGAATTCCTTAGTTGGTCTGCAAGTTTCAAAAGTCTGCCATTCTTCTAGATATTGCATTACCTAAGGGACCAGAAAATATCATAACATCCAGAGAAGTTGCAGTTGATGGCAATAAATCACTTCAGGAAATAGCAAAAAGGAAAAACATTTAACAAGTCAAAACCATAAAACTTGAGGAAAAAAATATACACAGTCTTGTATCTAGAATGCCATATAGAATTTTTTTTTTAATACAGAATGTTCTTTGGGATAAAATAGCAAATAAAAACTCAAAAATTCGATTGAATTCATGTACACGTTGTCTAGACCTGTACAATCATTACTCAGATCTAAGATTCTCAGGTTCATTTGGAGGGCAACCATCCTTTATACTTGAGAGTCTTTTCCAGCAGAATCTCAATTTAGTATCCTGTACGGTCTTCAAGGTGAATGTTATTTGATGCTTTTTGAACCTGAAATGTCAGCATCTATAAATGTGAGACATTGGGATCCATAAAAACTCATTTGATTTCACTTGAAGAAAATCAGAAAATAGATGATGCCAAGAAAAGGATGATTGGAAGCTGTACCAAATACAATGCTTTGTGCTTATGGCACTTCTTAACTCCTGTAGGTGACCCAGAATAACAGTGAATTCTCAGGTGGGAAGTATCTTTCAACTTAGAATTGGAGCCAGTGGTTTACAGTTAAATACCTCTAACTCCTTTCATATGCAGATCCAAGTTACATCCTTTTATCCCTTTCAAGCAATGAAAAAATACATGGATCAATGTATGAAAATTAATAATCATCAAGTAATGATTACAGAAAAGAAATTTTGTCATGCTAGCCAGGAAAAAAATAATTTGCCTAAAAATATTATCCAATTTTTTTGTCCTATAAATTTCTCCAGGATTGATTTATCCTTTTTACCTTTAAAGCAGTATGTTGAGGAGATAGTTGGAATGTGCCTTTCACAATAACAATAGAATAATATAATTTTTTGCATATTTCATAATTAGCCTTTTTTAGTGCGTTAGAGTTAGAGTGGTGACCACTGGCATTTTTTTTTTCTTCACTATCTCCCACTTTATAAGGAAATATGACTTTATAAGGGAATATAACTTTGAATATGTAAATCATATAGTTATTTAGAAAAAATTAGCATATCAAATTGACTTATACTTAAATATATTTTATTAAATATATAAATAGTTACCAAAATGCTATACTTAGTGTATGGCTATAAGAAGCCAGCTTTACATGAAATATAATATCATCTTTGAATTCTCATCTATAATCTCTAGAAGGAAAAGAGAGCTAATAAATGATAAAAAATTGTGGGCTAAGATATAATCCATTTCTAGTGATCACCTAGCTTTCATGAAGAAGTAAGCATAGAATATATGTGTATGACTAATACATTAAACATTAACTGTAATCTTTTATAATATGGTTACCTGGAACTTATGATGGTTTTCAAAAAGATCATGAAAATATGTTTTACAAATTTAATGTAAGTTGTGGACTATTAATTGAACAACTGGCATTTTCTTTCCCAAAAGTAATTTTAGATACTAATAAATAATTGTACCAAATCTGAGGAACAGATTTCTCATATGCCAAAACATGTAAATGTGTGCATATTGGTTCCTTTTCCTTAATGAAATATGTTTGCATGTAAATATGTGAAGTCAATATATGTGCGCCACAAATCACTAAAACTAATCTCTCCAGTTGTAACTTCTGTCTAAACTATTGTTTTCTGGATGTCAGTAGGGATCACACCTCCAGCAGCTTCATATTGTCTCATCAATGTATATGAGATGGACCTCATGTGGAGCTTTAATCTGCTGGTTTATTCGTTTATATCAGACAGGAACTTGCCAAGTGGCTTAGAACTGACTCTAGCTCACTAATCTTGTTTTGCCTTTACTCAGCATTTACTCTACTTTTAAAATGTATATGAATTTGTGTCTGCATGCTCCTCTGTATTCCGTATGTCTAAATGCCACTTATTAAGGCAAAAGTTCCGCTTCGTACCTTCTGGTACTGACATTGCAAACTGGTGTGAGTCATCTTTCGGGTGCTGAGAATTGAATTCAGGTCGTCTGGAAGAGAAGCCAATCCTCCTAACCCTGATCCGTCTCTCCAGTACTAACCACCCCCGCCTACAGCAGCAGCTGCTTTAAAAAGTGACTTTCCGGAGTCTTTTTTAATCATAACTCTGCTCATCATGGAAAATGTTTTCCATTTATGTATTTTCCTCAACTGTTACCAGCGCAGCCCTTCCACTGGGAATAGGTGCGACACAGGTTTCCTAACCCTTCACTGACTGCTTTACTTCGTTTGAAAAGGCCCTGTGATTCATGTATCGTTACAGTCTAGTGTGGGTCTCTGTTCCTTGGTGGCCGGGGTTCCAGCTGGGGTCTTGGAACTCGGCTTCCAGAGGGTGAACGGGTGTTCCCGTTTCTCTCAGGGGCAGCTAGAACGCTGTAAGGTGAAGCCTGAGTGTCCTTAGCCGGGGTGTGAAAAGGGTTTTCCGCAGAGTGTTACAGTTCAGCTCTTTTAATATGAGGTCGCAGGTGGCAATGGAAGCTCACGTGTTCCAAAGCCTATGGCAATACCAAAGCGTTACAGCTCTTGGCAAAGCTGCTGTGCTGAGAGCTGCAGAGGTGAGGGCCGAGGCCCATGCCTGGTCAGCTTGCAGCCAAGACACATGCAAGGCCCAGGCTCAGTGGGTCAGAGGGAAGGCCCGGGAGGATGAAGGATGAACCTCAGACTGTCTTCAAGTGAGAAAGTGGAACCTTTATTCATGTGAAATCAAGGGCAATATAAATCCTGAGCAAAGCGAGGAATTTCGAGGGTGAATGTCTTTGATTCGCTCTGTTGCGGGATAGTAATGGTCCTATCACAAGAAGAAAAACACACTTAATTATCACAGTACTTAATTTTCCTATGGGAGGGAGTGAGGAGGTTAATCCCCAAGTACAATTGAAGGTCACTCCTAGACTAAGATCCTTAGCAGGGTGGGGAATTTCTAGGAATTCCTAGGTGCTTGCTACAGCAGTTTCTTTATTTGGAGAAGGGTCTGGCCTGTAATCTGCCCTGAGGGCCATGCAACGGTACTGACAAGCCCAGATCAGGGGAGACTTTTAAAAGCCCACTGAGAAAAGAGAGTCTATGGCCTTTGGCTGAGCACAAAGAAGCGGCTACCCAGAGATAACCGACTTCAACCTCACTCCACAGAGAGCCGAAGTCTAGCACTTCATTGTATGTTCTCCAGTTTTGATAAATACTTCTGCCAACTACCTGGCTTTGGAAAGAAAAGAAATAAATCTCTGCCTCCAAAAAACGTTTTTCATAATTTTAATGTGCATAATGTTAATTTAAGACACGTCCTCTTTCTTAAATTGAAAGCTGTGGTTAGCCATTTTATTGAATGCTGAAGGTATCTTATGGCAGATACGTCTGAACTCTGTTTCAGTGCCTCTCTACAAAAATCCGTGAACGTTAAAATCATATTTTGAACATAACATTTTCATTTGATTAAGTAGCTAATCAATATCCATATTCCTCTGAGGGTAATATGATTGCTCTATACTATGTGGGTCTATACGACTCTGATTCTCAGAGTACACGGCTGATGTGGAACAAAACTTGGACACTGCAAATTATTACTATACTAACTTTTCTATCACTATTAGCTTTTAAAAATTATTCTCATAGATTTTAAAGACAGTTTAGTGCCACTTTTTGTTTCAAACTGTGAAACTAGGTGCATGGCCTAAGGCCATCTTTTAATGACTTCAGATTTAAAATGAAGTTTCCACTTCATAACATTCATTATGACTTAAAGCTCACCTACACTTCCTCCAATGCCCTGATTTAATCACCTTCCTCCTGCAATTCTGCTTACCTTCAATTATTTCAAAGCTATAATCAATGTCTTTATTTTAATACAAGGGCTGCTGCACCAATAATAGAACTGGAATGATATTTACTCTGAATGAAAACACTTTAAAGAAAAGAGAAGCAAAACACTGAGCGAGAAACACCTTCTGTTTTGTCTTCTACCTTTTCTCTAGGATAGAAGAATTGCTGGACACAGGTACCCCCTGGCAAATTGTCTTGTCACTGTCGTATCAACAAACAACCTCGAGCTCTTTAGAAAATTAGGTTTGTCAGCGTTATTGAGTTGTGTGACTGAGCACACAGTAGATGAGAAGGAAAGATTATAACTTAAGCCTTTAAAGTCCTTTTGAGAATTTTATTATTTAAGTCCATGAAGCATTCACCTTTCCCAAGTGTCAGCTGGAAATGATATTGCCGTATTATTTATAAATGACTCATGAGATAACAATACACTATTTTGACTTTTCTTATTGGCAAGAGAAAAATATATTTATGATTTGGCAAGCATTGTTATTACAAGTAGGAATTTGAGAATTCATATATTAAAATAAAATCAATTAAGCTTAAAATAGATAACATCTCACAAGGCGCAAGAGTCATGATTCTTTATATAACACAAACAAACAACAGAGCAGGTACCTGGTATAATGTTTCCATCCAATATGAAGATTAGCAGTTTAAAAGATGGAAGTGGCATTCAACTTGATGCTTATGGAAATAATATTTTACATAATGGTTTTATGAAAATAATATTTTACTTATGGAAACAATCAGTGACACGTCTGTTAAATGATTTTATCTAAATTAGTATTAATTGAGGCAATATATCTAATATTTTATAATTTCTGCAAACCTAATAATCTCTATATGTCTGTTACAAGGCAAAAAGATTATTATATTGTGATATTTAATATTTGAAAGTTGGTATGCAAAAATGAACTGTATTATAGGTTTATGCATGACCACATACTGGTATATGCAGTACATTATTGGTAAATGCGGTATGTCCACATGAGAATGTGCATATATATGCTTGGTTATTATGAATGTGTCTGTAGATTTACACAGTCTTACAGTGAAAGATGATGAAATAGAATATTGTTACTAAAAAGTAACTTTTGGGAAGTTTTAGCTTTTATACATTGAAGTGAGTTTATTAAACAATAAATTTTCACTACATTGACTAAAATCATATATATTGCTGTATTTAACTTTTGTCTCATAAACTAATTTTGATTAAATGAATTTCCTTAAGACATAACTGCATATGGTAGAAATCATACTGTAAAACACTAAGCAGATATATGACTACAAAAGATTAATTCCTTACAAGCATTCTTATTCTCACAATGTATTTTAAGCTGTGGGCTGGCTTTCCCCAGGGTCAGAAGATTGCTCAAGGTTCCTGAATAAACTGCATTGAGAAGAAAAAAAAAAAAAAAAAAAAAAGATCAGAAAGAAGGAGAGGGGGACCTCCCCTATCAGTGGACTTGGGGAGGGGCATGCATGCAGAAAGGGGGGGGAGGATGGGACCGGGAGGGGAGGACGGAGGGACTTATGGGGGGATACAAAAGGAATAAAGTGTATTTAATAAAAGTTAAATAAAAATTAAAAAATATATATATACTTGCCTTTATACTGTAATAAAAATGTTTATAATTGTTTATATAGTTTTCACTTACTATATTTAAGATAATTATAAAACAGGATTAATTTGTTTGATGACAATTCACCTGGGGCACAGCTAGCAGAGGAGAGTTGCATCCTGTCCAAGCGCCTACCACACATCATCCTGTGGAGGCCTGCAGACCTCAAGAATTTGCAGCTTAGTACCCTCCCCTGCCCCCCACCTGTCTGGGCCAGCTGTGTCACAGATAGCAGAAGTTAGCGACCCTCTGTCTCCTGAGCTCCAGGGTCAGGCCCAAAGACTGCCTCCCTGAGAAGCCCTCCACCAGGAACATCCAGCCAATGCCGGGAGCAGACATGAGGCTAAACACCAGCGTAAGAACACAATCAACAAGAACCAGGGCAATAGTCTTCCCCAGAGCTCAGCTAGTCTACTACCGCAAGCGCGGGATATCCTAACATGGCTGAGGCGCAGGACGGCGACCTTAAATCAAATCTTATTAAGATGATAGAGGCCTTTAAAAAGGAAAAGAATAAATCCCTGAAAGAAATACAGGAAAATATAATCAAACTAGTGAAATCAATGACTAAAATGGTTTAAGATACACAAATGGAAATATAAGCAATAAAGAGAGAACAAAATGAGGAAATTCTGGAGATGAAAAAAATCTAGGAAAGAGAACAGGAACAGCAGATGCAAGCATCACCAACAGAATACAAGAGATGGAAGAGGAAAAAAAAAACGGAAAAGAAAATCTGAGGTGTAGAAGATATAATTGGACAAATCGATACATCAGTCAGAGAAATTGTTAAATGTAAAAATTACCTGACACAAAACATCCAAGAAATCTGGGACACTATGGAAACACCAAACATAAGAATAATAGGAATAGAATTAGGAGATGAATCCCAGCCCCAAGACCCAGAAAGTATTTTCAACAAAATCATAGAAAAATCTCCCCAACATTAAGAAAGAGATACGTATAAAAATACAAGAAGCTTACAGAACACGAATTAGATTGGACAAGAAGAGAAAATCTTTCTGCCACATAATAATCAAAGCACCTAATCTACAACAGAACAACAGAAAAGAAGAATATTAAAAGTTGCAAGGCACCTGGAGGGGTCAGGAGC
>REGO01000649.1:96772-133687 GCA_010120015.1 Rhombomys opimus | reverse complement strand
TACCCTCTTCTCTGAAAGTAGCTGCTCCACTTTCTCTTTTTTGAACTACTTACATGAAAGAGGCAACTACTTTCTCAAGAGAAGCCTTGATTGCTGGAGCAAGATCCCATAGCACTAAACTTGGAAAGGAAGAAAGAAAACTTTGGAATGAGACTCCTCTATTCTCAAAATCACAAACATACACACATAGGCACTATTTTACAATGCAAATATGTGTCCTATCCTTAATACGAGAGCAAAAGGATGAACTATAAAAAGGGATTTTAAATGTGAACATTAAAACATTGAAATTATTCTTAATATTAAATTATGAAATCCAGTAAAAGAGCACAGGGCCTTTTATCTTGACTTACTCTTTATGGAAAGAATAAATTTAGTGATATTCCCAATCTGAAGAATAATATGGTATTAATCTAGGAAAGACATGTTTAGCTTCTAGTTCAAGGCTTTTATACATTTAAAATTGCAGAACCACAATTTGAAGTTCCTTTGGACATTACAGAAATCATAGGAACAAATTCTACTTGTTTTTTTTTTCCAGTTGCTACTTTATTTTATTTATTTTTATTTTTTCCTATTTTTTATTTTTTCCTAGTTTTTATTTTTTAATATTAGTTACAGTTTATTAACTTTGTATCCCAGGTGTATCCCGCTCCCTCATTCCCTCCCAATCTAACCGTCCTTCCCTCACCTCCTCCCTGCCCCTTTCCAAGTCCACTGACAGGGGAGGACCTTCTCTCCTTTCATCTGACCTTGGCTTGTCAAGTATCTTCAGGACTGGCTGCAAAGACCTCCTCTGTGGCCTAGCAGGGCTGCTCCTCCCTCTGGGGCAAAAGAGGAAGATGTCAAAGAGCCTGACATTGAGTTCATGTCAGAAACAGTCCCTATTCCCTTTACTCACTTGGATCCTGAGCTTCCATGGGCTACATCTGAGCAGAGGTTCTAGGTTATATCCATACATGGTCCTTGGTTGGAGAAACAGTCTCATAAAGGACCCTTGTGCCCAGATATATTTCGTCCTTGTGGAGCTCCTGTCCTCTCCAGGTCATATTAACTTCCCCTTCTTTGTGATAGTTCCTCATTTACTCTCAGGTTTGCTTCTGTAAGAACCACGCAGGAAGGCTTAGGGAGCATTGTGGAAGAGGGGGCAGAAGTGTTGTAAGATAATCAGGGATTTTGCAATGTGATTGTGTCTCCTAGTAATATCAGAAGCTAACCCCATAAAGTCTCGACATTATGGCTAACAACACATGAGATTAACAAGGATGACACTACTGGACTACACTTATAGGGTCATGAAGTTCTTCCTGCATTCCTTGTAAAGTCATTGAAATCAAAGGTTTTTTTTTTTTCCCTCAATGTACCAACATACTCTAATTATCATGGTATGTAATACATATTTTGGGTAGAGCAAAAATTGGAAAGACTGGAAGAGTGGGAAACCTTTTTAAGAACTCTGAATTCATTTTCACAAAATAGAGGCTGTGAAGGGAATCCCACTGCAATTTTTCACTGCATAAATTTCAGTTTTCAAATGTGAACATAGAAATGGAAACATTAAAATTTAAACTCAAAATAAACAAAAACAAAGTGGTACTCTGAGCATACCTAAAGAGTCTGCAGAAATTCCCTCTATCCCATATATTTTGTTATTTTAAAATTTTATTATTATTATTTATTTCAATTTATTTACTTTGTATCCTGGCTGTAGTCACCTCCCTGTCCCACACTACCTCCCAATTTCCCCTTCTGCCCCTCCCCTAGTCCACTGATAGAGGAAGTCCTCCTCCCCTACTATCTGACCCAATCAGGTCTCATCAGGACTTTCTGGATCCTCTTTCTCTGAGGCCTACTAAGGCCACCTTGCCAGGGGGAGGTGATAGAAGAGCCAGCCACTGAATTCATGACATAGTCTGCCTCTGCTCCCCTTACTATGGAACCCCCATGGAGAATGAGCTGGCTGTGGGCTACAGCTAAGCAAGGGTTATTTTTAGATTTTTATAGAATAGATTTTTTTTTTTTTATCTTGAGCTGGACTTTTGATGGTCCAATTTTTATCTCACTCCATTTCTCAGAAATATGCATTTTCCTCATCCCGACTCTTTTTTTTTTTATTTCAGTTCTGTCTTGTGAGTTTCATTAAAAATAAAATAAACTTGCTGTAGGTCAATTTTGTATGTATTGTTCAACATCATCCTATAGCTAATAGAAGCAAATGCTACAGACCAGAAGTGAGACATATGTCAGCAAGTTTCAGCAGGCTTATTTCCTCCTGAGGACTCACTCTTTAAAGTGTAGGCAGCTGGCATGCATACAGTTTTTCTCTGTACCACCAAAACTGTGGGGTCTTTGTATGGTCAAACATCCCTTTAAAGGATTTTTACTCCATTTTATTATTATTATTATTATGATTTTATTATTATTATTATTACTATTACTATTATTTTGGTTTTCTGTATTTGTCTTTTGAGGTGTGTGTGTGTGTGTGTGTGTGCATGTGTGTGTGTGTGTGTGTGTGTGTGTGCCCGTAGTACATACAGTGTCTCTTTTTCTGGGTCTGTGTATGTTTATGTGTATGTTTATGTCCTGAAGTCCATGTACGACAGAAGAACTTAAGAAGTTCAAGGGTAGCTATCAATAATTCGTTTTCCTCTTCTCATGTGTGGTCTCAGAGGTGAACTCATGTTTGCCAACTCCTGTATCTCACAGGTCTAGTATGATGTTTTGATTCACACTCAGTTGCTAGTGATTGTTTTAGGGTAATTAATTAAGTCTTTAATACTCTCCTCATGAGGAATGCATTCAGAGATGTCTCATCTTTGTTACTGTATATGATAAACATTGCTAATTGTATCCACCCCACTGTGCCAAAGAACACCTGACATTATTCCTCTTGTTGACTAATGACATGATATTGCTTATCTTTCTGTCTTCTCCTAGCCTTTTCTATTTTTTTCACACTCTCATGTTAACACAATTCAACTTTCAATTTCTATGGGACTAACTTGATTAAATTGCATGTATATGTGGGATCAATCAGTCCATTTAAGGCAGCCCTATTGGTCTGCTCATGTCTGAGAAAGGGTTAACATCCAGAATATAAAAGAATGTTTATTCAAGCAACTTAATAGAAAATTTAAACTTAATTATTATTAACTTAATTACTAGCAAAAGGTTTGAATAGATATTTCTCATTTAAAAGTAGCAAAAAGTTATATGAAAAATATTATCAATAGACACAAGGGAAATGTGATTCAAAATCACACTGTGATAACACTTTACCTAATTAAGAGTGGCCATTACTAGAAAAAAAAAAGATGAGAATGTGGTAAGGGAGATTACATCAGATAACATCATCACATCCCCTGAACTTTAGTTGTTTCTTTCTAAAAACCAAGTAAGTATCAGAATGCTAGAATGCTAGAATGCTACAGACTATTTCTCATAAACCCTCCATGTATCTCTGAGCATACACATTTTACAAAGGACAGGAATGCAATTATACTATGAGCAGGATATGTTCATAAAAACCTCATATTGAACTTTAATCTGCATTATAAGATGCTGATACACATATAGAGATAAATATGCATCTGTATGATTTATCTAATTTATATTTCTGTCTATCTATCTATCTATCTATCTATCTATCTATCTATCTATCTATCTATCTATCGGCAGGTTGAATGATCTGCATGGATGAATTGTTCCATTCATGTGATTGTTAGATTAAATTATTGTTGGGTTAAAGAATTATGGTATGTTCCTATCTATAACAACCTTCATATGCCTACTTTCTCTCCAACATAACACATTAAATAAACTTAAAACAGTACCAGCAAATGAGTGATAACCAAAGCAGATCCTATAACACGAAGCTAGCCAAAATTAAATATTTTTCTTATAAAATTATGCAATCTTGTGATATACATTATTAGAAACACAAAATATAAAGTTGCCTTGGTGTCTTGAAGGGTTTTCTTTCATGAGGACAAACAAATACATGTGGTTTTATAAGATTAGTGTCTTATTAAGCCTCATATTCACTGGATAAATTGACATTACCAGTAATCCTATCTCCTAAATGATAAAATATAATCATATTTGAAAATAAAGAAGTGAATACCACACAGTGAGTTTTACATTAAAATAGTAATGATTAATTACATTTACAAAATTTTTGTGAAATTAGACATGTAAGGAAATTAAACATCTTTAAATTTACATGTTGTTAATTTATAAGTGTTAAAACAATAATGCTTTGACAGGAAGTCAGCAAATGGTCATCAGCCTGCCTTTCAGGATCACTAAAGAGAAAAGGAGCCTCAGAGTTGCTTAGAGGTTAAAGTATTAGCACAGTACCTCACATTTTGTTGTAGGAATAAGGTTATTGTATAATTCAAATGCTGACTTCTGTATCCCAATACAACGGCTTACAAACAATCAATGAGCAGAGCAGAGAATAGGGCTGGACTTCCTGCCAGCCAGACGAGGAGGAGTTAGAGGAAGAAGTAGGGGATTGAACTACAAGAGAGGTTGAAGAGAAGTATCAGAAGAGGTAGCTGGAGCAGGGAAAGCCACAAAATGCAAGTACCCCTGGGTTTTAAGCTGGAAGAAAGCCAAATTAGCTTTCTTTAATTAGTGGGTTAGGAATAGAGCAATAACTGCTCAGATCTTGTGCTGTAAAGCTTGTTAAAATAATATCAAAGATTCTCAATTATTTGTGTAATAGCCAGGTTAAAAGAGAACTTAAGAGAAACAAACACAACTCTGTAAAAATAACTTCAACATTTCCTATCAGTTGTTCTTCTAAATTAATCTTTTTGTTCATTGTAGGTATTTGTACCAAATCCACTAGTGGCTCCTCTGAAGTGCCCTGACAAGAGGTATAATGCAGATATGTGTTTGTGCAATTGATATGTTCTTTATCACAGTTCATCATAAACATTGCTTCCTAACATTCATGTGTAGATTTAATAACTTCAAGAACAAAAGCTTTGTCTTGATTTCTCCATTAAGAGCAAATTTGTTTTCTGGTTTTCCTTCTGGTACTGTAGAAATCTCTACCAATTGAGAATGTCTCCCAGGCAACCTGATTTGAACATCTCATCATGAATATCAGGAACTGTTTCTGCCCCAGGAACATTCACATTAATAGCAATCAATTTCCTCTCTGTTAGACCTTCGGCTAAAAAGCAAACATTCCATGGATTGGATTTCCATATGAATCCCCTCACAATGAGAAAGATATTTGAACCCATTTCACAAAAAACGATTTGATTGTCACTTCTACCTCATTTTGTGCTCTCATTGTTTTGTGTAAGAATCTTCCTAGGTCTGAGGGAGGGCCCTGTACTGTATCCATATTTCTGTGAAAGAAGACATTCACGTTAGACTGTAGCTTTCATTCTTTACAATGTTTTTAGTGGGATTCTGTGACCCCTAGGTGGCAAACTCCGTTCTGATGTTTGTCCACACAGATATTTCCAAAACCTAATTAAACACATCCTTACAGTCACTCTCTCATGCTTTCTCTGTTAGAATACCAGTTTCCTCTTGCAGTCCACCTTCAAAGGAGGGGAAATACAGTGAGCAGCTATACTCTTGAAAAATAGGCCGGAGTCCACAGAGCTTGGTAGGCCACACTCCTGCATATAATACAAGGCAAGGCAAACAGGCAGGTGGATGGAATATGTCAATTTAGTAAATAAATGACTAACAAAACAAACATTAATTATATTTTAGTTATGCTAAACCTTCTCAGGCAAGGAATAGAACATTATCCAAAAGGGACCTTCTATTTGAAGAAAATACTTATTTGTATTTAATTAATATATAAAAATAAATTGACGTTTTAAAAATTCCATTTTTTTATGTGTGGAAAGTGAAGTTAGAGAAAGATATTTAATCTTTTTCCAGATTTCTATTTCCTTTTTATTAGTTAAAATATAAAGAAACATGGCGATATTCCATTACATTAGACTAAGGTAAATATTGTAGGAGGTGGTTATATCATGATTATTAACTAATTCTTTTGCTTTTATATGTGTGAATATTTAACATGAGTATTAAGAAATTTGGCATCCAATACTAAAACAGGATATGTGTATTACTTATTCTATATTTTCTAATATGGGTTATGGTGGCAACATACAATAATGTTTTGTTTTATGATAAAATATTTACAATAAATGGTGGCTTCATTAATGCAGAAAGAATATATATTATCAGCCTTGTAAAACAGGTAGCCTGCAAATGTAGGGTTCTTTTTAGCAACTAAACCTTTTCTCTTTGCTTTCTATGCCCTAAATACGAAGCACTAAGTTGGTAATTAGTACTCCTACAGGAAAATTGCTTCCTTGCTTCAGGTCAGTGCTCAACAATAATTAAAACTACTAAACACTAGGGAAAGGGCTGGAAAGCAGAAGGACACGGCAACGTGATCCAGCTTTGAAGTTGTTATTTAAAATTGGGAAAGGCCCATACAAAAATACTGCGAAAACAACCATTTTATGTGATTCCCCTTATTGTATTTAAGTTCTGTTAGCACAATTTAGTGTTTATTTATTATTTTTAAGCTTTTCCGACAATATTTACCTGAATTAATGATAAATAAATGGATAGTGCTTGAATTTTTTTATTTTATTTTTATCAATTACATTTTATTAACTCTGTATCCCAGCCGTGTCCTGAACCCTCAATTCCTCCCAGTCCCTCCCTCCCTCCCTCATCACCACTGTGCCCCTTTCCAAGTCCACTGATAGGGGGGGACCTCCCCCCATTCATCTGATCCTGTTTTATCAGGTATCTTCATTGAGTTCCTGTTAGAAATAGTCCTTGTTCCCCTCACTTTGGGAAACCAATTGGTTACTGAGCTACCACATGCTACATCTGAGCGGAGGTTCTAGGTTATATCCATACATGGTCCTTGGTTGAATGTCAGTTTCAGAAAAGACCCTGTGCCCAGATATATTTGGTCCTTGTGGAGCTCCTATCCTTTCCCCATCAGATTAACTCCCCTTCTTTCTTATGATTCCCTGTACTCTGCCAAAGGTTTGGTCATGAGTCTTTGCTTTGAAAACACTGCTAGTTAGAGTCTTTCAGATGCGCTCAGGAGACTCCTGTCATACGTGCTTGAATTTTTTAATTAAGGATGTTATCCAAGAATTAACAGTTAGAAGCCCATGTCATGTGAAAGAACTCTAGGAGTTTAACATTACCAACAATGGTTAAAAACAATAATAATACAATGGTAGAGATTATAAAGCTGAAGGTTAATTTTAAATCATCAAATTAGTTCATTTGAGAAGAGAAAATTTTTGAGAGGAAGAAACATTGAAGATGTAATTAAATATATTCCACTAACTTTTTAATCTTCTCATTAACTACTTTAAAATATCTATGGTCCATTTTGTGTCATTGTTGAAATTTAAGTATAAGTAAAACAAAATTAGACAACTTATCGGGAGACAAATATTTCTTTATGCTTACGTGGATATTTTGACATATTGAAGATAACTGTTATTCTTCATAACATAGCATCAATTAAAATGTAGATATAGTAACTAACAAAATTGTTACTTAAATAAGTTACGGCTAAACATTTTACACCAAAAATGATTCTACATGCACATACGCACCTGCATGCATACATTATAGTTTTTCATTCAAGATATTATATGTGCACCATAATAATACTGTTAATTATTTTCTTGCATATTAAACATTTCAACAATTTAAAAAGGTGATTAAAACTGAAACATTTTTTTCATGTCTTTTGTTTTTATTTTTCTAATGTGAACAAAGAAAATAGTGGATATAACAAATTCTGATATTTCAGTCTATACAGTTATCAAGGACCTTAGTAAACATTGTTAGAATCAAGAAGAAATGACCAGTCTTTTGCACTGTTTGGGGGATTTGATATGGTTCTAGGAACTGGTAGATCATGGACTTTACATCTATCAAACAAACACTCCACCATGTATCTGTGTACCAACCTGCATCTTATTCTTCAATGGTTTCCTTAAGCTTGTATCAGTATAAAATAATTTGTAATAGAAGTTTTAAGGTATGTTAAAAATATGTCAGGCATAGTGGTGATGCCTAGAATCCCAGCACTCAGGAGGCAGAGGGAGATCGAGCTCTGAGTTCAAGGCCACCGTGGCCAACAGTGCAAGTTCAAAAAGACCAAGGTCTTTATACACACACACAGGAGCCCCATCACAGAAGAAAAATGAAAACAAAATCAAATGTAAACTTGTATAACCACTTTGGAAATCAGTCTGTTAGGAATATGTTAGGAATAGCGCTATCTCAAGATCCAGCTATACCACTCCTAGACATATATCCACAAGAGGCTCAAGTACACAACAAGGACATTGGCTCAACTATATTCACAGCAGCTTTAGTTATAATAGCCAGAATCTGGAAACAACCTAAATGTCCCTCAGTTGAGGAATGGATACAGAAATTGTGGTACATTTACACAGTGGAATACTACTCAGCAATTAAAAACAAGGAAATCATGAAATTTTCAGGCAAATGGTGGGAACTACAAAATATCACCCCGAGTGAGGTATTCCAGAAGCAGAAAGACACACATGGTACATACTCGCTTATAAGTGGATACTAGACCTATAAGATAGGATAATCATACTAAAGTCTGTACACCTAAAGAAGCTAAGCAAGAAGGAGGACCCTGGGTAAGATGCTCAATCATCATTCAGAAAGGCAAACCTGATAGCCATCAGAAGAGAGTGAAAACAGGAAACAGGACAGGAGCCAACCACAGAGGGTCTCTGAAAGACTCTACCCTTCAGGGTACCAAAGCAGATGCTGAGACTTATAGCCAAACTTTGGGCAGAGTGAGGGGAATCTTATGAAAGAGAGGGGAGATAAAAAGACCTAGAGAGGAAAGGAGCTCCCCAAGGAGAGCAACAGAACCAAAATATCTAGGTAAAGGGGTCTTTTCTGAGACTGATACTCCAATCAAGTACCATGCATGGAGATAATCTAGAACCCCTGCACAGATGTAGCCCATGGCAGCTCAGTGTCCAAGTATGTCTCTTAGTAAGGGGAACAGGGACTGTCTCTGACATGAACTCAGTGGCTGGCTCTTTGATCATTTTTCCCGAGGAGAAGGGGGAACAGCCTTACCAGGCCACAGAGGAAGATGATGCAGACACTCCTGATGAGACCTGATAGGCTAGGCTTGGAGGGAAGGGGAGGAGGGCCTCCCCTATCAGTGGACTTGGAAAGGGGTATTGGAGGTGCAGAGAAAATAAGGGCAGGATTGGGGGGGATGAGGGAAGGGGCTGTAGCTGGGATACAAAGTGAACAATTTGTAATACATAAAAGAAATTTAAAAAAGAAAAAGAAACTAAAAAAGATACTCTTAAAATATCTTTCATAATAGTATATGGTTCTGCTTTAAAATATTTACTTACAAATAATCAATATTCAGGTTCATATAGACTGAAGGGATAAGCACATGGCCTATGCTTCATCCGATATTTGGCTATGTATCTCAATATCTGTTTCAAACCCTTGTTGGGTGCAGATACTCTAAGGCTAGTGTCTTTCATTCTTTTTGCCTTCACTTGGGTCTCTTCCTCCTGTTGGGTTTCCTTGTTCATCTCTGATGCGAGGAATTTTTCCCTGTCATTTAAAATTTTGTTTTGTCATGTTCGGTTGTTGTCTCTTGAAGGCCTTCTCTTTTCTGAAGGGAGGGGATAGAAGAGTGGATCTTGGAAAGAGGGAAATTAGGAGGAGTAGAGGGAGGAAAACTGTATTGTATGTGTATTTTATGGGGTATGTTGTATGAGAGAAAAATGTATTTTCAACAAAAACAAAGAAACAAAAGCAAATATCACTACTCCACTGAAACAGCTCTTCATGAAATATAGTACAATATAAAAGCCATATCTTAGTGTTTAGCGAAATTTGTGGTTCCGTTTCTTCAACAATGGAAAATTTCAGTCTGTCATATGATCCCACTTGCAGGGATTTAGATAAAATGTGGACAATTTCTTAGTTTAATTGAGTCCAGTACAACATTGGGTTTAATTTTAATAACACATTCCAATGTGACAAAATAATTTGTTCATCCTATAGCTATGCACCTGTTGAACATTATATCGTTTGTGGACTTTTAAAGTAATGCAGCTCATACAATACAGGAGTCTCTTCTACCCTTTCCCTCTTGTTTTTTACTGATAATTCTATTCACACTCAAAACTACCCTCTCTTTCCAGAAAACCATGTATTTGATATTTTTTTTCTGAAAATATATACATGACAATGAAAGTCAGTGCCCATAGGACAAGGCTGGAAACTTTTTGGCAAATGCATAAATTTCTGTCTTACTTATTTGTAGGTGAACATAAACTGGACGTTAATTCTTGGCGTAAACTATGTGAGCTGCAACTTTGGATTCAGTGTCTTTTATCACTAAGTTACAATGTCATTAGACCTTGTATCTCATCTTTTGGGGTGAAAATTATTTTGGGTAGTGAGAAAAACAATCAAAAGAAAGAAATTGAATATAAAAACAGCTAATAATTCTGCGCTATATGTATTTTTTCAGTTGGCATCAGAAGTCAGAGACTATGACCATCAGGAATGAGGCAGGAAGGAAATGTGCTGAAGACAGCTTGTTATAATTCTTACTTAATTGTTCTGGCACAGAGGTTACAATAATTTGAGCTAACTGTCAATATTCCCCAAATACAATAAAAAAATCAAAGAGAAAGAAAAACACATACACAATATTAACATGATCAAGACAATAGTATCTCAACTTGTAAAGGCAATAAATATGCATTTATATAGCTGGGATGTGAAAGATTTTTTTTTTGAGAGAAAGATGACTTGTGTATTACTTTTATTTTATTCATTACTTGAAACTATGCAAAAGTAGGGCTGAAATTTTGTCACAATTCCTTGGGTGATTTTGTTGATAGTAGATTAAAGAGGTGAGTGAATCCAGATAGGAAAAAAAAAATGTCTCAAAGACAGAAAAAATCTGTACAAACTTTTCATGAGGATCTGGAGATACATTGTCTCGGCCATCAAAAGTGAATATTGCTTTTCAAGAGGATGCAAATAGGTTCCAGATGTCCACACGGCACAGCTCAAAACCATTTGTAATTCCAGAACCAGGGATCTACTGCCCTTTACTGGACTTCCCAAGCATCTGCATGATCATACCCACATTAATCTTATGAAAATAATTTTAAGAAAAAAAAACTAAATATAAGTTTGCTGGCATGTTGAAGGTAAGTTCAATAAAGGGAAGAGGCTCCAGAAATTTTATTTTTCTCTGAGAGTTCAGGACTTTCAATTCTTACTGAAATTTCTCATACAAATATTTACTTATGATTTATAAATGCTGACATTTATTTTGACCCTAAGTGTAAATTGTTTTTATGGTTGGTTGAAAATCACCTATTCAGTCTCTCTCCCTGACCTCTTCCTGACCCATTCTAAGTATATGAATTCCTCATGATCCTCAGGTAGATAGTTTGATATTTGATTTAGAATTATCATTTTTATGATCAATTAGAAAATTAATTTATTGTAAAGACCATGAGATATTTCCACTTAGAAAATCACATAACTTTTTAGAATCAAAAGTTTGTGTATGTTGATGTCCTAGTTAGTTTTTGTCAACTTGACACAAGCCAGGTGCATTCACGAAGAGGGACTCTCAATTTAAAAGTGCCTCCATAGGATTTGCCTGTAGTCTGCCCTGAATTTCTGGATTACTGATTGATAGGAGAGGACAGCACTGTGAGTGTTACCCCCTGAGCAGGAGGGTCTGAGGTTCCTATGGTGTAGGAAAGCAGGCTGAGCAAGTCATGGAGCAACACCCATTCATGGTTTCTGTTTCAAGATCTCTGTATCCCGGTTCCCATCATGTGTGAGTTCCTGCCCCTACACCCCTCTGTAATGGACCTTTACCTGGATGTATTTTGTGAAACAAACCATAGCCTCCCCAAGTTGCTCTCGGTTGTGTAGTTTTATCACAACAATAGATACCCTAAATAAGACAGTAGATTTAAAACACATGGCAGCCAAAATTTTTTTTTGTCATAATAGACTTATTACCAAGAATCACATTGGTTAAGCAAATACATTTTTCTTTCTGAAAAAATGTTGATTTGGAGACTGCATATTTTATGACAAAAATTAAAGTTTATCTTCTTTTTTAAAAATACCAGTATTTCAGAGTTTTTGTTAATCATGCATTCAGGGCATGGTAAGGAGCATCTTTGCAGAATACCTATAAACCAATTATACAAAAATCATTTTACTTGTGATGGACTGTAAAATACCTTTAATATTACATTATTTGCAAAATAATCTTTGGTTATATGAAAGAACAATACATGATTTTTATTTACTGAGACATTACTACAGCCCAAGCTTATTATGTTTATAAACCATATTAGTTGAGATTCAGACTTACCAAAATTGATAGAAAATACATTCAGAGTAAACAAAGATATATATACTCAGATGATGATTATTATTTACTGACCTTGATCCTGTGACAACCTGTTTTTACACACCAATGTACATAATCTGAAAGATGCTGTGCACAGAGCGTATTTTGTTACAATGCATGGGTTTAAATTTACATTTTCAGGAGCCATGTGTGATTTATGTGCCCTTGGCCTGATGGTTGATAGTATCTGTGTATCAGGATCGTTTGCCACAAACTTCTAACATATGGTATGGGCCAAAGGCAAACCAGTGCTTCTTTCTAAAGCATGCAGACATGAAATTCCCAGATGGTTGTCCTGTGCTAGTTTCAAGGAAAAAAAACAAGTATGAAAAGAAAAGATGTCAATTTGTGGTCTATGTTGGTGTTATGAATACAGTGTTACAAAGAAGAAAGGAGAGTGTTCACGACATTCACTAGTCTTTGTAATTTACCAGTGGTTAACATTTGTCAAGTTACACTTTTTAAAAGATAAAAATGTGAGTAAATATATCTTTCTTCCCTTCTTCATTCCTTTCCTTCTTTTTTTCCTTTCTCCTTTTCTTTCTCTCTTTCTCTCTCCCTCTCTGTCTTTTTGTGGTCTGTCTGTCCCTCTATGTCTTTGTTTCTCTTTCTATCTGACTCTGTTTCTCTATTTGCCTGTCTTCTGTGTCTCTAACACTCTCTCTGTGTCTCTCTCTCACACGTACAAATACACACAGAGAATTAAAATCGTTAACAACTTACCTCTACAGTTGTAAGATTTACAGTAATAGCTTAGAAGAAATTTTAAATTTGTTAACCAATTTGAAGAAATATGTCAAAAATTTGAAGAGGTAATCTCTTTCTCTCTCTTGCTCTCCTTCTCCTTCTCCCTTCTCTTGCTTTCTGTCTTATAAAAAATGACTTACACTGTGGAAAGGAGCAAAACAGGAAATCCCTTGAAAGCAATTTTGAATCCCGTGCTGAGAGCCTTTAGTTACTAACTCAAGTTGTATCATAAAGTAGGAATCTTACACACTCTCTCTGAAATACACCTTTTCCCCTGATATAAATTGAAGAGAAGGAATTGTTTTCTAAAGGAAAATTAACTGACAATTTAGGGACCATACCAAATCATTAGAAAAAAAATGAAATTTACAATCTTCCTGTAAAAATCATGAGCACTTAGAAATTTTACTAAGTCAATACCAAGAATTTTTACTCCTAATACCAAGCTCAGATGGTTTAGTTTGGTTTATTATCTATCTATGTACCTTTGTACTATCTATCTATCTATTTTTCTACCTACCTACCTATCTATCTATCTATCTATCTATCTATCTATCTATCTATCTATCTATCTATCTATTTATCTATCTATCATTTATTGTAATAAACCATCTTTCCTAGAATAAAAGTAAATTGCAATGGTAAGTAAATCATAATAAAAGCAATCAAACAGTATACCTGACTAGACATTTCCCCAAGTTCATTTCATTTGGAAATCTACAATCTACAGCATTCAATGTGTTTCAAATCTGCTCACATTCTTATGGATTAATAAAATTAACACTAGGCTAATGTTACTTATGTTTCTGTTGCTGCTAATTTATGCAATTTTACTATTTGTATTTTATTCTAGGAATTAATTTTAAGTATTGGTTTTTACTCCAAAATTCACTTTCATAGAAGTGAATAATTGCTTAATGTGTTTATTAATTATACTACATGAGGAAATTAAAATAAATTTTATTAATATTTCCTCAAGACATCAAAAATGTGTTCTGCAATCTCTACTCATGTGACCTGTGTTTACAAAGAAGTTCAATTTCTACACAGTGCCCAATTCAGCTCTGTTACAATAACCAAGTCACGACTTATGAAACCTGAAATTGTTTTCTTAAGGTCACTAATTGCATTTAGGAAGTAGAGCAAGTTAGCACATTCAACTACAGGGTATCAGAGTTCAATCATTGCTGTATTAATAGAAAAAGAAAACAAAACAGGATTGTTACTCCAATTCAGTAACCTAATATTTCGTAAAAATAATATCATGCCTCTTACGCTTTGCTACTGAAATAAGTACACGGAGTCCATTATCATGACTACCATGTCTGAGGTGAGAATAGCGGATTTTACATTTGAAACTAATGTTATTATACGTTCATAAATCTTAACATCTTAATGTGTACTTTTGAAATTCTAAGGAAAGTTTCATCTACTTTTCTTCTTACCCCAATTTATCCAAATTAATGTGACTAAAAGGCTTGATTTTCAATTACGCCTCACTTCAAATTCTAAATTTTATACACAAAAAAACATTAGACACAGATTTAAAATGTGCATATATGTGATTTTACACACATGCAAACACATTTCCTACGAAGGTCCATACGATAATAGTTGTATTCACTTTCATTTTTATTACTTGAAAGGGAAGAAAAAAATGACTTTGATAGTTATAATTTTTCTAGTTTTTAAAATTTATTTTTTTAATAAATTTCAATTTATTGACTTTGTATTTCAGCTGTAGCCCCCTCCTTCATCCTCTCCTAATACCACCCTCCTTCCTTTTTCTCCTTCCATATACCTGCCCGAGTCCACTGATAGGGGAGGTCCTCCTCCCCTTCCCTCTAATCCTAGCCTGTCAGGTCTCATCAGGACTGCCAGCATTGTCTTCCTCTGTGGCCTGGAAAAGCTGTTGCCCCCTCAGGGAGAGGTGATCAAAGAGCTAGCTACAGAGTTCTTGTCAGAGACAGTCTCTGTTCCCCTTACTAGGGTACCCAATTGGAAACTAAGCTGCCATGGGCTACATCTGTGCAGGGGTTCTAGGTTATCTCCATGCATGGTTTTTGGTTGGAGCATCAACCTAATTCTTAGTGAAAAATTCTATATTCATCTTGTTTTGTTTTATTTTCTGTATGCACTGATAACACAATTAAAGTAAACAACTGTATGCTTTATTTGCATATAGTTTTGCTAATATATTCTTGGGTCTGAATGCTGCTTCAGCTTCTGACTATAGGGACAGTCTCAGAAGGTGACATTAAAAGAACCGTTCTCATCAATGGGAACTCTGCTCTAGAGCAGAGAGTAACTAAAAATGGTAAAAATAAGCAAATGTTGCACAGATGCTCATGGCTGACTTCTTGATTTCCAACTTATTAAATGGTCTTTTTGCAAACTTATAGACTGTTATTCATGCAGATTTTCTATTCAGGGTACTTCAGTAGAGACAGCCTATTCTGAGTTAATGAGAAAAGTCCTAATTAAGCTAGCCATATGTTCAATTGCATTTATAAATGGAGAAATAGCCCTTTTTGCTGCTGATCCTACCATTGTTGTCATCTCCTGCTGCTATGGGTGTCACTGAAGCAGTTCCCGTTTCAACGTTCTCCTCTGTGCTCATCATGTGCATTCCAGTCCTGCACTCTGTTGCATGAGATATTCTTGGCACGCACAGCAGAGTGCCTGCAATGCTTGCTTAGGAAAATATCTTTTTGAAGATCTATGTCTGTATTGAATGCAACTATGTCTTCAATTTTGCCCTGGGGATATAGATCTAGCAATGCTGCCAAAACATATTCTTTCTTTTCAAGCATTTAATCTATTCTACAGCACACACAGTGCCCGGAAGTTAGGATTGCCCTACATAGCCTTGGCTGCTTTTGTCACGATATTTAGGCTTCATGTTTAGCCTTTTCTTCTGTACAGGTGGGAAACATTTGTTTAAACTCACATCTTCACTGATGTCAGGCAAATGAACTGACTGGCAGAGCCACATTTCCTTGAGCCTAACTCTGCTGATAGGAATGTAGTTTCCTTTCTCGATTACCTTAATGTAATCACTGAAAACTGTACAACTAAGTGGCTGTAAACTAAGGATTGTGTCAGGACAATGATTAGAATTTTCGTTCACTCATTCTGTGTTATCTGTACATATAATGAGCCGGGAACTGGGAGATGACTTAGTGGCTAAGTGTGTACACTGCTCGCGGAGACAGCCCAGGTTTTCTCCAAGCAATCAAGTCAGAAGGCTCACAGTGCCCTGTAATGCCAGCTTCAGGGGAAGGAGATGCTTCGACCTCTCTGGAAGCACTTCCACCCTGACAGACACACAAATATGCACATGATTTAAAATAATAAACAAATCTTATATTCACATCTATATCTAATCCTCCTTTTTAAACTTTTATTAATTACACTTTATTTACTTTGTATGCCCCCCCATAAACCCCTCCCTCCTCTCTTCCCAATCCCACCTTGCCTCCCTCTTCTGCATGCATGCCCCTCCCTAAGTCCACTGATAGGGGAGGTCCTCCTCTCCTTCCTTCTGCTCTTAGTCTATCAGATCTCATCAGAAGTGGCTGCATTGTCATCTTCTGTGGCCTGGTAAGGCTGCTCCCCCCTCAGGGGGAGGTGATCCTTTTTAACAGACCCCTGAATGACATCTACAATTCCTGGGGTAAACAATGTTCTCCATTTACATACAAAGTTTTGATCCCTATGATCACAAAATATCTCACAAGATGTATGTCTAAAAACATACACACCATCTGTGACATAGGCAAGGTATCAGTATATTTATATGATTTGAATGCTTTGTCTCAATTGGAGTTTTAAAAACCGCTTATATAACTATAACAGATGGCGATTATGATTTCAATAATGACATTTTGCTGTTTCTCCACTTATGTTTGTTAAGCATTTACTGTTCCCTACGGACTTTACAAACAACTTTATGTACAAGGCATTATTTATATTCTTTTTTTCTGGGGCTCAAACCGAGGGCTCAAACCAAGGAAGAGAGAGGCAGGATTGGACCAGGAGGAGATGAGGAGAGACCCACACCTGGGATACAAAGTGAATGAATTGTTATAAATAATTCGCTGTAAAAAAAAAAAAAAAAAAGAAAAAAGAAGAAAAAAGACAAAACAAAAACTGTAATTAAAATGGTCTATTATCAACAACCTGATTATTCCAAATAATGCTTTTATTCACGTTCCTACTCAAAATGTTTAAGATTTCTAAATGTTATTTTGTTACATGGTATGGTATTGATTTTTCTCTTTATATAGCAAAGCAGCTGTGCCACAACCATTAACAACAATTTCTATCAGATTATCCAACAAAATTAATTAATAGTTCTGGTAGATCTTGGCCAATTGCCTAGGTATTTCGAGTGATTAATTATCTAAACTGTAAATATTTTTCATTTGTGATATATATTCAATTTAAATTAATTTCCAAAGCAACATTATATAGTATTATCCAAAAGAATCACAATTGTTTCTTGCTTTTTCTTAGTAGTTTTAGTATAAACCATATTTTTTCTTTATATTAATAGTGAATGTTTAAATTTAACACGCACTTAGAGAACTAGAAATTTGAGTTAACCTGTCTCATCTGGAGTGACATTTGCAACAAATACACAATGTACATTTATTTCATTCTCTTTTCTTTAATTTCGCTTTTTTCAACATTCAAATCCCCGTGATTAGGCTACATTAAAGTTTGGCATACTAGAATAAACATGTACATGAATACACATATGTAATTTTAATCATAAATCATCCTTAAAGGAATGTGTCTCGAGTTAGAATCTTTTAAAAAATTATTGTCCTCCAAAATGTCTTCACTTTGGAGACATGATGCTAGAAAACTATTGTGAGGTATTTTCAGATTCAGAAGAGGCGGAATTTAATGACTGATTATGTGACCACAGCTTGGTGGTAGAATCGACTTCATCATTCTCTTTTGAAGCAAAAACTGTCTTTATATATTCCCTGGCATTTAATATTCAGTTTAGGATATGTATGTAAGTGTCATTGTACAGTGGTTGTTAGTGGTGTTTTCCTTGAAGTGATTTCTGAAAGCGTTTACTCACCTGCTGTGCAAAAGCTCTACGGTATAACAGGAGAACACTCGGTGGTACAGCACAACTGCCACTACTGCCTCAAACTTTCTTGGGATTTTTAGCTGCTCAGAAAAATAAATAAATAAAGACCTGTCAACTTTGTTCAGTAGGTTCTTTCCTCAATGCTGAAAATATGGACATGGAAAAGCAGAAGCAAATGTGTAGGTTTATAATTATCTTTCAAATGAATGTATTATTGTGGAAAATCTCCATATTTATGACATAAAATTTTCTATTCTATGCCATTTTACATAACTATATGAATTTTAGTGCGACAAAAGTGTAAATCAGGAAGTAATGATTAATTATTAATTCCATTTTACAGTTAGTTAAACTTACTTCGAATAACTTAAGTTTATTTCCTGGAACGAACACAATAATATAATAGAAATCATGATTTGGAAGTCAAGTTCTTCTAGAACCAGAGATCATGACCATAGCTGCTAGAATATGTTGTGTTTTTGTGTTGTCTTTATGTCTTCTTCAAGATATGCTTCTCATATTAATATTTGAATTTCTAAGAATGTTTACTATTTCAAGAGTCTTTAAATTATTTATTTATTTGTTTATTACATTTTATTAACTTTTTATACCTATTGCAGCCCCATCTCTCGTCTCCTCCCACTCAAACCCGTCCTTCCTCTTCTCCCCATATGCCCTTTTCCTAATCCCCTAATAGGGGAGGTCCTCCTCCCCGTATATATGACCCTAGCCTATCAGGTCTCATCAAGGCTGGATGCTTCACCTTCAAGAGTCTTTTTTAATAAATATTTTCCTAGGTGTTGCCAGACAGCAAGCTTTAACTTCGTTATTATTTTATGATAGTGATAAATGCAGAGTATGATGAAGACGGTGAGTCCTCGATACACACAGAACATCATGGACTCCTCGTTGTGTAAATGACCCTCTGGAGTGCTCTCCTCACTCAACTGCTGAACGGAATGGCAGAATTGGAGCTTCTTAGCCCTTCAAGAAACAGGACTCCAGGATTCTGAAGCTCTCTATTATTTTTGAGGAAAGAATGTGGAAAACACGGTCTAAAGACTTTTTATAATGTGAGAAATCAGGATTGCTCCAATAATTTGTAATTTATTGCTGAATTATTTAACTTTGGAAATACATAATTTTCTTTTTTTCAAATTTTATTGTTTATTATTATTAGTTACATTTTATTAACTCTGTATTCCAGCTGTATCCCTCTCCCTTATTCCCTCCCAATCCCACCCTCTCTCCCTCAGCTTCTCCCTGCCCCTTTCCAAGTCCAGGGATTGGGGAGGACCTCCTCCCCTTTCGTCTGGCCCTGTTTTATCAGGTATCTTCAGGGCTGGCTGCGAAGTCCTCCTCTGAGGCCTAGCAGAACTGCTCCTCCCTTGGGGTGGGGGTGGAGAGTCAAAGAGCCAGCCATTGAGTTCCTGTTAGAAATAGTCCCTGTTCCCCTTACTATGGGAAACCAATTGGTTATTGAGCTATCACGAGCTTCGTCCGAGTAAAGGTTCTAGGTTATATTCATACATGGTCGTTGGTTGGAGAAACAGTTTCAGAAAAAAAAAAAAAACCCTGTGCCCAGATATATTTGGTCCTTGTGGGGCTCCTATCATTTCCTTGCCATACAAACTCCACTTATGCCAAAGGTTTGGTTATGAGTCTTGGTATCTGCTTTGAAAAGCTGCTTGGTAGGGTCTTTCAGATGCCTTCTGCGGTAGACTCCTGTCATAAGTCTCATTTGTCTTTCTAAGTGAAGATTGATCATCTTACCTCGTGTCTGCTTTCTTGTTTATCTCCTTTAGGTGTATAGACTTCATTATGTTTATCATATCTTGTAGGTCTATATAAGCGAGTAAATACCATGTTTGTTTTTCTCCTTCTGGGATACTTCAAATTGAAAATAATTTCTGTGAAAATTTATCTAAATATTAAATTATAGATAGTTTAGTTTTGGAGGTTTACAAACATGTGTTATGCTAGGAATAAAATATTCCATTGATACTGTCCTGAAAGAATGTTTTCTGGTAGTTATTTCTGATGAGACTATTGTATGTATTTATTATTAATAGAGCCCACCAACATTATTTTATTGAAAATGTATATATTAACCAAAGTCATTACATTACATTACTGGAATTCAATTAACCCTTTTTTTTTCTAGGAATCATGTTAACTTTTGTTAATATTTTCTTTCTATAATGTTTAAATGAAAAGTTTCTAAAACACATAAATTCTATTGTACGCTAGGGTGAATTTTTGGGGAGAATTCATTCCCTGAGTTAGGAGAATATTTGGCACTGAAACAAAGAGCTTACCTCAGGAAAATAGAGATAACTTTTCTCAGAGCCTAAGCCATGTCTTTTTTTAACAAGTTTATTTTTTATCTTTTTTAATAAATTTATTTATTTACTTTACATTTCATTTTCAGCCCCCTCCCTTCTTTCCTCCTGTTCCCATGCTCCCACAATCTTTAACTTTTCCTCTTTCCTCTTCTTCACAGAAAAGAGGAGCCCTCTTGCATCAGCCCACTCCTGTCCTAAGTAGAACAGACTAATTATACAAAGTTGTAACAATTGAAGGCTCATCCTAGTTCCATGTTTCATTCACAGGAGAGATTGCTTCTTGAACACTACATAAAAGAATTACTGATTGATGTGCACTGAATTTGCCCTCCTTTATTCCTAGACATGTGCTATAAAGGGTGCTCCAGCAATGTCTCAGGGTGGTGTGATCGATTTGATCATTTTATTACAGAAATCTATCTCCTGACATTGTATTAATTCCACTTCTTTCTACAGTCACACATGAGAGATGATTTAAAACCCAGAACCGAATTCAAAAGTTTAATCACAGCACTTCTTGTTTCCTTCTTTTCAAAATATGTTGAATTTGAAGTTATATTGAAATGATTCCTGAATGTGCAACTTGCTTACCTATTCTATCAATGATGCATGAATATATAAATAATAATTAAATATAATTACATATAGACATAATGTATTACAATACAAATCTCTCTATATAAACATATACATATATACATACAGAAAATAACATAAAGGCAGCTAGACTTAATTAGCAATTATAAGTATAATGTCACAAATTGCAATACTATATATTTTTATTTTTTTTAATTCATTTTACATGTCAACCATAGGTCCCTCCCTCCATTCCTCCCAGACCCAGCCGAACTTCTGACCCTCCCTTCCCTGTTTTCTCAAACTAGATGAACCCATCATCCAGACACCCCAATATTATATATATTTTAAATTTGTCATTATTATTATTGTTATTATTATTAGTAGTAGTAATTACAATTTATTCACTTTGTATCCCTGCGGTAGCCCCCTCTCTCATCTCATCCTGGTCCCACCCTCTCTCCCTCTTCTCCCCCTATGTCCCTCCCCTAGTCCACTGATATTGGAGGTCCTCCACCCCTTCTATCTGACCCTAGCCTATCAGGTCTCATCAGAACTGTCTGAATCCTTTTTTGTCTGGGGCCTAGGTAGGTTATCTTGTCAGGTGGAGGTGATCAAAGAGCCTACCACTGAGTCCTTGTCAGAGAGAGCCAGAACTCCTGTGGAGACTGAGCTGCCTATGGGCTATATCTGAGCAGGGGGTCTAAGTCCTCTTCTTTCATGGTCCTTGGTTTAGTCCACCAGTCTATGCAGGACCTCCTGGGCTCAGATTTGTTGGCTCCATTGGTCTTCTTATGGAGCGCCTTCTGTCTCTTGGTCCTTCTAATGCCCCGCTCTTGGTCCCTCTATTCCGCCCTCTTTTCTAAGACTCCCTGTACTCTTCCCAATGTTTGGCTGTAAGTCTTAGCATATTCTTCAATCAGCTTATGGATGGAGTATTTCAAGGACATTTATGGTAGGCTCCCATCCTATTCCCTCTCTTCAATCTTTTCTGTTGACTATTCTATTTGCCCTTCTGAATAAGAATTAAGCAAACTCCGTGAGGTCCACATTGTTATTTAGCTTCTTTAGGACTGTGGATTGTATTATGGTTATCCTGGATAAAATGGCTAATATCCACTTATAAGCAAGTATATTCCATATTCTTGGTTACCTCACTCAGCATTATCTTAACTAGTTCCATCTATGGGGCACAGAACTAAACAAAGAATTCTTAACAGAGGAATATCAAATGGCAGAGAAACTCAGCTATGTTCACAGCAGCTTTATTCATAATAGCCCGAGTCTAGAAACAACCGAGATGTCCCTCAATGGAGGAATGTATACAGAAATTGTGGTACATTTACAAAATGGAATACTACTCAGTTATTAAAAACAAGGAAATCATGAAATTTTCAGGCAGAAAAATAGAACCAGAAAAGATCATCTTGAGATTATATTTTTTATGCAAACATATTTGTCTGAAATTTTGTAATAAATTTTAGTAATACAAATAAAGTAATATCAATGTATTTTAAGTTTTAAGAAAAGTCCAAGTGGATCAAAGACCTCAATATAAAACCAGAGACTCTAAATAGGTTAGAAGAAAAAGTGGGGAAGAGCTTAGAACTCATTTGCACAGTAGACACTTCCTGAATAGAACACCAACAGCAAAGGCTCTAAGAGCAACAATCAATAAATGGGACCTCATGAAACTGAAAAGCTTCTGTAAAGCAAAGGATACTGTCTTCAGAACAAAATGACTGCCTACAGACTGGGAAAGAATCTTCACCAATCCTATATCTACCAGAGGGCTGATATCCAGAATATATAAAGAACTAAAGATGTTAAAAAGCAATAAATCAAGTAATCCAATTTAAAAAGGGGATACAGAGCTAAACAGAGAATTCTCCGTAGAGGAATATAGAATGGCAGAGAAACACTTAAAGAGATGCTCAACCTCATTAGCCATCAGAGAGATGCAAATCAAAACGACCCTGAGATTTCACCTTACGCTCATCAAAATGGCTAAAATCAAAAACTGAAATGACAACACATGCTGGAGAAGTTGTGGAAAAAGGGGAACCCTCCTCCATTGTTGGTAGGAATGTAAACTGGTACAAACACTTTGGAAATCAATCTGACACTTTCTCAGACAATTAGGAATAGTGCTTCCTCAAGACACAAAATTTGCTCAAGTACAAAACAAGGACATTTGCTCAACCATGTTTGTAGCATCTTTATTTGTAATAGCCAGAACCTGGAAACAACCCAGATGTCCATCAATGGAGGAATGGATACAGAATTGTGGTATTTTTACACAATGAAATATTACTCAGCAATCAAAAACAAAGAAATCATGAAATTTGCAGGTAAATTGTGGGATCCAGGAAAGATCATTCAGAGTGAGGTATCCCAGAAGGAGACACATGGTATATACTCACTTATATAGACCTATAAGATATGACAAACATAATGAAATCTATACACCTAAAGAAGATAAACAAAAAAGAAGACCCACAATAAGATGATCAATCCTCACTTAGAATGACAAATGGGATGGGCATTGGACATAAAAGAAAACAAGTAACAGGAGAGGAGCCTACCACAGAGGGCCTCTGAAAGACTCTACCTAGCAGTGTATCAAAGCAGATACTAAGACTCATAATCAAACCTTTGGCTGAGTGCAGGGAATCATATGAAAGAAGAGGTAGTTAGTATGACCTAGAGAGGACAGGAACTCCACAAGGACCAAATATATCTGGGCACAGGGATCTTTTCTGAGACTGATACTCCACCAAGGACCATGTATGGATATAACCTAGAACCTCTGCTCAGATGTAGCATGTGGTAGCTCAGTAACCAATTGGTTTCCCATAGTAAGTGGAACAGGGACTATCTCTGACAGGAACTCAATGACTGGCTCTTTAACCTCCCCACCCCCCAAGGGAGGAGCAGTCCTGCTAGGTCACAGAGGAGGACTTTGCAGCCAGTCCTGAAGATACCTGATAAAACAGGGTCAGATGAAAGGGGAGGAGGTTCTCCCCAATCAGTGGACTTGGAAATGGGCAGGGAGGAGATGAGGGAAGGAGGGTGGGATTGGGAAGGGAATGAGGGATACAGCTGTGATACAGAGTTAATAAAATGTAACTAATAATAAAAATAAAAAAGAAGAAAAATAGATAAAAAGATATGAAGAGGAAACAGGAGGAAAACATGGATTCTGAGAGTACAGAGGTAATTTCTACACTTGGAAACAGGAAAGTTCTGAAAGAATGAACATATGGTTGGTGATGATAATAAATTTATTTTAACATAAAGTAAAATATAACTTATACAGAGTGTTTCAAATCATAATAAATAAATACCGAACCAAAAAATAAAAAAGAAGTGTTGCTTCACTTTCACCTTTGCTACTGAAATATCTGAAATTGTGAGAAGAGGATATTTATCTAAATATTGTGTTGAAGGACATTATGAAAGGAAATAAATGATTCAAAATGTGTATATAAACATTATTAATTATTATACATTTAATGAAATTAAGTTGCCTGATAATTTTAGTTGGATGCCAGTACCCACATTTAAAATGCTTCCTTGTTTTGGAAGTATTAGAGATATCTTTTCAAAATGATTTGCTAAGTACTGTAAGTCCTATTCAGAAATAACACCTTTATACTTTGTTCTCTATTGGTAGGATCTGCCATTCAAAAAAAATCATGAATTTAGTTCATTGAGAAATTGCCTATTATTTACTCTTTAGTCAAAAGAATTTGCCATTCCAAATTTAAAAGACAGCTGTCCTATCATTACTCCTACACAGTGGCAACAATCATGGTTATAACCTTTGCTATCTTTGACAGCTGTAATTTTGTATCATGAAGGTACACCCTCTCAATTGTTTTATAACTGCCTTTCAATAGAAATAGGCAATAGAGTAGACATCGGGGACTGCGTGCTAACTGCAAGATCATCCCAATCCTTACTTGTATACTCCATCTTTGTGGATTCAATGACAGCATAAAATCAGAATTCATGTAGAAAAGGTATACTGGTTCCAAAATAAAACTATGTTGTTATAAGCTAAGACTGTATATCTGCTTTGCCATACACCTCACACCCACCTAGTTATAAAAAAAATAAGCTTAAACACCTAAAGAGTCCTTATAGAATAAATTAAGAAGGTATAAACAAATACATAATAAGAAAGTAGACGGACTATGAAAACCATCCAATCAATTTCCCTGAGTTACAGTCATGACGTGAGTAGTCCTTTGGACCACCATGTTCTGCCATGTTGTTAGTTCTATATTCCACCGAAAAAGTCTTAGAAGAAAAATAATTTATTCAATACATAGACATTTTATTGGCATTTGTACATTTACCAAGTATCTATGACTAGTTAATTAATTTATACTTTGAATAAATGCTCAGATTTTAGTAGAAAATCAAGAAATAATATCAACACACTTTTCCTATATAATTGCAATATAAATGTGCTCTCAGATGACATAAAATAGATGTAATATGAGAACATATTTATTAAGCTGTTATTAATAGTATTCAGGAAAAGTATCAGTAACAATCATTTTCTTTGTTATAGAAGAAAATAGAAATGCTACCTTACGAGTAAATTTTAATTTTAAAAGCAGTGTTGGCTTTTCTAGTCTCTGTTTTTTCGTTGCCATTGCACACCCTGTCATATGAAGCCTCTGGTTTTATTATGGTAAAATAACCATGTCTCTGCACTGGGTACAATAGGACATGTCTGTGATACCAGAGAGTGTGAAAGGATGGTCTCAGATAAAGGTCAGCTTAGCTATAGTGTGAATTAAAAGCCAGAATAAATCATGTGAGGTTATGACTCAAGGAAAAGAAAAAATACAGAAATACTCAGGTGATCTACCAGCATTGTTAAAAATATATTTCTCATTAGTATTCTATGATAATTTGTAGGTTTTGTGATAATTAAAGAAGACTAATTTCCTATGAGATGAGGGATTGTTCTCCACATTTAGCTCTCATCTTTTATAATATCTGTGCTATTTGACATTTGTATAAGTGTAAAAATGTCTTTATATGCCTTGTGTGTAATGATCACTCACAAATATCAGCAGCTGCACTCTTCTACCTTTATGGTACACTTCATGAGGAAAAAAAAAACATTCAAGAGACACTCCTTCTCTTTGACAAGTTTCTGGCATTTGAATGATGCTTTATAGAAAATGTTTTCAATTAAGCCTGAATACTTCTATAAATGATAATTGATTTACTTTATGATTCTAACAACATGTTTTGTAGAAAACAGAAACACTAAACCCATAAGTTGGTCTTCTATTGGTTATAAAATGTAGCCTGTACCTGGTGGTGATGGTGCATGTTTTTCATCCCAGAACTCAGAAAGCATAGGTAGGTGGGTCTCTGTGAGTTCAAGACCAGCATGCTCTGTAGAGAAGGTTCCAGGACAGCCAAGTCTACAAGGAGAAACCCTTTCTCAAAAGGCAATACACACACGTATACAAATACATACATATTATAGTATAGTATACATATACTTTTATTACATATAATATTTTATATTACATTTCATTATACACGACATTTATTATGTATAAAATTTAGGATGTATTATATATATATATATATACACATATATATGTTTATGCTTGTATATATTTTGAAATTTAAATTTTCTGTTAACTCTATAATCTTAGGTAACTTATGTAGTCACTCTAATTGCTGGTGAAATTAAGGTAATTTTGGGACCACTTCACATTAAAATGGGAATGATTGAAAGTAGAATAATCAACCATAGATGATGGATAGATGATAGATAAATAAGTAGAGGTAGAGATAGAAATAGAGAAGGTAGACATAGCATTAGATATAGATAGATGATATATAGAATAATGATATACAGAATAATGATAGAGAGAAGACTGACAGATAGAAAATAAATATAGACAGACAGACAGACAGACAGATAGATAATAGATAGATAGATAGATAGATAGATAGATAGATAGATAGATAGATAGAGGAGGGATAGTAGATAGATTTAATGGAGGGGCAATGCCTCTCCCATACACCATATGTTATCCTATAAAAAGTCCAGGGCCAGGTATGTCCTACTGGAGTCCTCTAGACATCATTCCACACTTTTCCAAGAGAAACTGTTGCCGTTTTTCTTGGTCACCCCATTTCTCTTGGTCACCCCATGTCTCTTGGTCACCCCTAGAACTTAACACTAAGACCATATGCTATAGCCACTATGCATCGAAGTTACAATCTATGGAGAAATAAGTTTGTAATGGAACTTAGGTTTTTATTTTTATTGACTGGCTTTCGATCTAGGCACAATGACAGGACAAAAAGTAACAGTCTTACCCAGCAACAAACTCTGTGAGGTACAGATAGCCAAGCTAGTAAAATACATATTCAGTGATACAATAATGGCATGCAGTTTATGAAGTAATTGTTTCCTTTCTGGTTATATTTAAAGCCCACTCCATAAGTCGACCCCACACCTTGTTCAGCTAAATGTGGCAAACACCTGTGACAAGCTAGACTATAGGACACGCAGGAGAATATAATATTATTGTTCCTTTAAATGAGCATACCAATAAACAGTTCTCTGCAGAGATCCACAGCTCGTCAATGTACAGAGAACAAGTCTGTGGAGCGCTGAGGTCTAAATAAACAATTCATTTATATCACTTGCTGTCTCTTCAAAACTCAGAGATCGTGGCAGAAGGCAGCACTGAAACTTGGAAGCAACAGAGATAGAGAATTTCTGTAGTCAAACGGTGTTTGCTCAAGATGCCAACCCTTCCACACTTACACCAATTACAACTGTGACTGCGTGTGTAAGACCTGCAAAAGATCAAGCCAGCCATAGTATCCACACGGATGGGAGAGGGGATCATAATGTAATACTGGCAACTGATAGTTGTGGCGGATGGAGAGTCTGTCTCCTTCAGAGACGTGTCCCCTTAGAAGCTATATAAGTAAATCACACGCGGCTGGGAGGGGTGCGTGGTTGGAAGATGGGTGGTTTAGAGGTGAGAATGTAGAGTGTGGTTTTGATCAAGGCACAAACTGAATAACACTATTTTGTATGGATGAATAGTAAACAAATGTAATCCTTTTACTGTATCGTTTCATAGGTTAAAAGATGTTAGTTCATAATTCTCTAAATTTGAAATTACCATAAAGTAATATCTGAGTGTAATGGAAGAAAGAAATTTTAGCTCTCATGCTGAGATGTTGAACTTATGAACTATCATTAATTTTTAAACTAGGCATATATCCAAAAGAAGCTCAAGTATACAACAAGGACATCTGCTCAACCATGTTTGTATCAGCTTTATTTGTAATAGCCAGAAGCTGGAAACAGCCCAGATGCCCCTCAGTTGAGGAATGGATACAGAAATTGTGGGATATCTACACAATGGAATATTACTCAGCAATAAAAAACAAAACAAAACAAGAAAATCATGAAATTTGCAGGTAAATGGTGGAAACAGGAAAAGGTCATCCTGCGTGAGGTATCCCAAAAACAGAAAGACACATAGGGTTTATACACACTCATAAGTGAATACTAGATTTATAATATAGGATAAACATACTTAAATCTGTACACCCAAGGAAGCTAATCAGGAAGGAGGACTCTGGCTAAGATGCTCAAATCCCATCCAGAAAGGCAAAGAGGATGGACATCAGAGGAGGGAGAAAACAGGGAACAAGTCAGGAGCCTAACACTAGGGTCTCTGAAAGGCTCTACCCCTCAGAGTATCGAGGCAGATGCTGAGACTCATAGCCAAACTTTGGGCAGAGTAGAGGGAATCATGAAAGAAGTGGGAGATAGTAAGACCTGAAGAGGACAGGAGCTCCACAAGGACAGCAACAGGTCCAAAAAGTCTGGGCACAGGAGTCTTTTTTAAAACTGCTACTCCAGTCTACGACCACTCATGGAGATGGCCTGGAACCCATGCTCAGAGATAGCCTATGGCAGTTCAGTATCCAAGTGGCCTCCATAGTAATGGGGACAGAGACTGTCTCTGCCATGAACTGATTGGCCTGCTATTTGATTACCTCCACCTGAGGGGGGAGGCAGCCTTATCAGGCCACAGAGGAAGACAATGCAGCCAGTCCTGAAGAGACCTGATAGACCAGGATCAGAGGGAAGGGGAGAAGGACCTCCCTTTTCAGTGGACTGGGAGAGGGACACAGGTGGGGAAGAGGAAGGGTGGGATTGGAGGGGAGGACAGAGGGAGGTACAGGGGGGGATACAAAGTGAATGAAGTATAATTAATAAAAAAAGACAAAAATACAAATAATTAAATAAAAATATATTCTTTACTACATTTGCAATTGTTACACTATACTAGCCTGCAATTATTTTTATGCTTAGAGAGGTATAAAATAGGCATTATTCTATACCAAGCAAAAATATATTATGATTCCACATGATAGTTGTGGGCTTACTTCTTATTTATAATGGCAGTGAGCCAATGTTCTAACAATAATAATTTCATACACACCCTAGGAGCACTAACGTCGTGTATGATGTTTTATGGATGATCATGGTTTTAAATTTTTTTTCTGAAATGGAACATTTATATATTGATAATTTGAAAGTTGATGTCACATTCATGATTCTGTTTTCACTTTAGTGAGTAGGATGCTAGACACTATTGTTCAAGAGCCAACCAACCCACTCTACACAGTGCGCATCAAACCTAGACATGACGAATTGCTCACCTCATCCATAAAGCGGCCTTCTGTTATCTACGAGGCAGTGAGTGAAAGTGGTGCTGTAAGCCTTGAACATTTGCTGTAGACATCAATCATCAAATGTGCTCTCCTCGCAATAAATATTGACTGTATCACAGATTAGTCTTTCCACTCATAACTTTTAGGGCCTTAGTCCCTTTGGTCATTATGTCATTTCTTGATTTAAGAAGGGTGTTCATGGAACACTATTACTTTTCTCAAATCACACAGATGTCTGCTTTTCATACACAAGGGCCAATTAATTCAGGAAATAAAGATAGCATCACTGTGTATAATCACCTACTTCATCCTTAGAACTCAACTCAGGTCAGTCAACTGAGTCCTTCAGTTACCATAAAGATATAGTAAAGTATTAAGTGTCTTCTGGTTTATCCCTCTGCAGAATATAGGTGGGAACATTTATCAGTGGATATATAATACGTTTTACCAGAAATTCCATCCCGTATTTATGATTTACTCTATTGCTAGTTTTAAGGCCAGGGTGGCAAATGCACATAAGTGACTGGCAATAATCCTTTCTTTTTTCATGTTTAATATAATATTTTATTTATTACAGTTTATTCACTTTGTATCCCAGCTGTAGTCCCCTCCATCCTCCCTCCCAATACTGTCCTCCCTTCCTCATCTCCCCCCCCCTGCTCCTTCCCCCGTCCACTGATAGTGGAGGACCTCCTCCCCTTCCATCTGACCCTAGCCTATGAGGTCTCATCAGGACCGTCTTTCATAGTCTTCCTCTGTGGCCTTTTCAGGCTGCTTCCCCTTTATTAAAGATCAGAAATCTAAGAGAGTTACAAAAAGAAAGAAAACAAAGAGATACTGGAGAATACCCAGTCAGGACAAGATTTCCTACCATTAACCAAAGTAAGCAACACATTGTCAGGGAATGTGTTAAGTAAGAGACAAATTTTTAAAATAACTCATAATTCATAATAGAAAGTATAAATAGGAGGCACTAGAAATTGAACTGACTATCCTGTAGCTATACAACGAATGTGGGATCTGAGGTCAGTATGCAATGTCAGCAGGCCTACACAGGGTGGGGGAAATGCTCCCAATCTGGATGCCAGTCTTTGTGCTTCAACTGAGGCTCTTCTCAAATCTCAGTAGTCCTGAAATACTTGATTTTGCCCCAGAGTTACAACTATGTGACACTAAACCTTAAACTTTACAATCCACATAGTCTCCATGACACCTCATTTTTTATATCTTTGAATTAGGTATTAATTACACATTAATTTTGTTTTAAATTTTGATGATAACTTATTAAATACTGAATGTGCATTTCCAGCCATGTATAATTATGAGAAAAAAAACCTGAATGTTACCTTTAAACTTTTCAAAATGATTTTATATGTATATATTTATATTAAAGTTTAGTGTGTGTATTATAATTCATGATAGCATTAAAATATAGTAATTAAAAATGAATAATGAATACTTATTACAAATTTTGAAACTTGTTTTCTTGTTTTTGTCTTTCTGTATTTTTTTGTTTTAATATTAATTTTAATTTATTCATTTTACGTTCCAGTTGTAGCCCCATCCCTTCTTTTCTTCCTGTCCCATCCTCTCTCCCTATATCCCCTATGTCCCGTCCCCTGCTTCCCAAAGGAAGGGAGCACCCCCCCACTCGAGCATATCAAGTGCATCAGGACTGAGCACATCCTCTTCCCCTGTGGCCTGGCAAGGCAGCCCAGCCAGGGGAAAGCGTTTGAAACGAGGGCACGGAATCCATACCGGGTCAGTCCCTACTCCCCTTGATAGGGGTCCATATGAGGACCGAGCTGCCCCCTGACTTCATCTGTGTAGGAAGCCTAAGTCCAGTCCATGCATGGTGCTTCAGTGGTGCTTCAGTCTCCACAGACCCTCCGGGGCCCTGGTCAGTTGGCTCTGTTGGTCTTCTTGTGGAGCTTCTGCCCTCTCTTGGTCATTCTATCCCCCCCCCCACCTTTCCACAAGACTCCCTACACATCATCCAATGTTTGTTTGTGGGTCTCTGCATCTGTTTTCAACAGGTGCTAGGGGGTGCTTCTCATAGGACAACCATGACAGACTCCTGTCTGCAAGCACAGCAGAGTGTCATTAATTATGTCAGCGGCTGGCTATCTCCCATGGGATGAGTCTCAGGTTGGCCCAGTCAGTGGTTGGGCATTCCCTCAATTTCTGCTTTATTTTTGTTTCCGCATATCTTGTAGGCAGGGTAAACTTTAGCTCAAAATTTTTGTGGGTGGGTTGGTGCTCCCTCCCACTATGAGGAGTCCTGTCTAGTTAGAAGGTGGCCTCTAGGACCCTTGTTACTAGGAGTCTCAACTACAGTCACCCTCAAACTCCCAGGACCGTACTGTGATGTAGGTTTCCATCTTGTCACAGAGAAGTACCACCCAAAGGTTTTCTTTGCTCTGCAAGCTCTCTGTCTCCCCACCTCACTCTCCCCAGCTCTGACATAGACACCCATTTCTTAACCTGCTCCTTCTCTTACCCTGTTCCTTTTCTTCAACCACTTCTGCTGGCTATTCTATTCCTGCTTCTGAGTGGGTGTTAAGTAACCTTGCTTGGGTCATCCTTTTACCTTATCCTTGTAACTTCTTTGAGTCTGTTAATGGTAGTATGATTGTTCTGAAATATATGGCTAAAACCCACTTATAAGAGTACATACCATTTATGTCTTTCTGGATCTGGGTTAACTCACTCAGGACGATCTTTTCCACTTCCATCCATCTGCCTGCAAATTTCATGATTTCCTTGTTTTTTTAATAGCTGAGTAGTATTCTACTGCATAAATGTATCACACTTTTTTTTTTATCCATGCTTTAGTTGGGAGACATCTCAGTTGTTTACAGACTCTGGCTATTACGGATAAAGCTGCTATGAACATAGTTGATCAAGTGTCAGTATTGTACAGGAGGACATCTTTTGGGTATATGCCCAGGAGTGGTATAGCTGGGTCTTGAGGTAGAGCTATTTCTAATTTTCTAAAATAGTGACAAGTTGATTTCCGCAGAGGTTGTCCAAGTTTGGACTCCAACCAGCAATGCAGGAGTGTTCCCTTTCTTCACATTCTTGCCAGCATGTACTGTCACTTGTGTTTTTTATCTTAGCCATTATGGTGGATATAATATGGAGTCATTTTGATTTGCATTTCCCTGATGACTAAGGACATCGAGCATTTTTTTAAGGTGCTTATTGGAGGTTGGTTTAATGCTAATTACTGGTCCTCAAGAACTGGTTACTGCCTGCTGGATACACCTATCCAGCAAACTGGGTCCAGATTTCTTGCTTTAGTTGCTCTCCTTGTGTAGCTCCTGTCCCCTCCAGGTCTAGCCCGCTCTAATCTTTCCATCACTCTAAACACCACCTTTTTCCTATACATCCCTTTCTCATATTAATTTTGTGGTCCATTAAGTTTAACTAGAGCTGTTTGTGGGACAATGAGTTTGTACTATCCAGTTTACCTGGTGAGGTTTCTGGAATAGAAGTCAAAGACTTTACCACCCTAAAAATTAAAGTGTAAAAGTTAAGATTGAGTAAGATATAAAAGCTATAGGTAATACCCATATGAAACAATTAATGAATAAAAAGAGACAATGAATTTAAAATTCAGCAATGAGTAATAGATGAGACGTTTTGAAGAAGGAAGATAGATATGATATAATTTTATTGTAATCTCAAAAATAAGATAAGTGATTATATAATTTTCCACTTCTAAAGAACTACTATAAGTTCTTTAGCACATGAAGTATTGGAGAATGAGATATCAAAGCATGAGATATCAGATGTTTGAGTTTTGTTGAGGAGTGATCTGGACAAATGACTTTGTGTTCCAAAGGAAATGAAATTATCAAAATAAAAGTTAACAAACTAATTTTCAAGGATTTGTCCCTTTAAAATAACAAAAGCAACCATAAAAAAATCATTGAACTAAAATATCTTTGAAAAAGTAAGTACTCAGCAATTACAAACAAGGAAATCATAAAATTTGCAGGCAAATGGTGGGATCTAGAAAAGATCATCCCAAGCGAGGTATTCCAGAAACAGAAAGACACACACAGTATATACTCACTTATAAGTGGATACTAGACCTATAATATAGGATAAACATACTAAAATCTGTACACCTAAAGAAGCTAAGCAAGGAGGACTCTGGGTAAGATGATCAGTCCTCACTCAGAAAGACAAATGGGATGGACATCGAAAGAAGGAGAAAATAGGAAACAGGACAGGAGCCTACCACAGAGGGCCTCTGAAAGACTCTACCCAGCAGTATATAAAAGCGGATGCTGAGACTCATAACCAAACTTTGGGCAGAATGCAGGGAATCTTATGAAAGAATGGGGAGATAGTAAGACCTGGAGAGGACAGGAGCTCCACAAGGAGAGCAACAATATCAAAATATCTGGGCACAGTTTTTTGAGACTGATACTCTAACCAGGGACCATTCATATATATAACCTAGAACTCCTGCTCAGATGTAGCCCATGGCAGTTCAGTCTCCAAGTGGGTACCCTAGTAAGGGGAACAGGGTTTGTCTCTGACATGAACTCAGTGGCTGGCTCTTTGATCACCTTTCCCTGAGGGTGTGAAGCTTTGCCAGGCTACAGAAGAGGACAATGCAGCCAGTCTTGATGACACCAGATAGGCTAGGATCAGATGGAGTGGAAGGAGGACCTCCCCTATAAGTGGACTTGAAGAGGGGCATAGGAGGAGATGAGGAAAGGAGGGTGGGATTGAGAGGGAATGACTGGGGAGCTACAGCTGGGATAAAGCGAGTGGACATGGGGTAAGATGATCAATCCTCGTTTAGAAAGACAGATGGGATGTGTATTGAACTTATGACAGGAGTCTAATGAGCGCACCTGAAAGACTCTAACTATCAGTGTTTTCAAAGCAAAGACTCATGACCAAACCTTTGGCAGAGTACAGGGAATCATAGGAAAGAAGGGGAGTTAGTCTGATGGGGAAAGGATAGGAGCTCTACAAGGACCAACTATATCTGGGTACAGGGTCTTTTCTGAGACTGACATTCAACCAAGGACCATGTATGGATATAACCTAGAACCTCTGCTCAGATGTAGCATGTGGTAGCTCATTACCCATTTGTTTTCCAAAGTGAGGGGAACAAGGACTATTGCTAACAGGAACTCAATGACTGGCTCTTTGGCCTTCCCACCCCCCAAGGGAGGAGCAGTCCTGTTAGGCCACAGAGGAGGGCTTTGCAGCCAGTCCTGAAGATACCTGATAAAACAGGATCAGATGAATGGGGAGGAGGTCCCCCCTATCAGTGGACTTGGAAAGGGGCACGGTGGAGATGGAGATGAGGGAGGGAGGGAGGGACTGGGAGGGAATGAGGGATCGGGACATGGTTGGGATACAGAGTTAATAAAATGGAACTGAAAAGGAAAAAAATTAAAAAAATAAAAATTAAAAAATGTAAAATAGTAATAAAAAAGTGAATAAAAATGTAATTAATATAAAAATAAAACTTTAATTAAAAATAACTCATTTCTGTTTTCTATTGTTTCTTGGAAATGTAATTTATCAGTACACTTAGGAAGTGAGTATAAAGACAAAATGCTGATTTTACTCCCTCAATCAAGTAATTTTTTAATTTAAGGAAACAAAAATAAAATTACTATGAGCACTGAATTGATTTTAACCACACACAAGCAGCTTAATATTTCTATGCATCTACTTTTTCTTTTTTCATGTTAATATATTATTACCACTTCTCAGTTTCTTGTATATTAAAGGCATTTCTTTCTTTAGGTTGGGCAAGATTACTTCTATGTTTTTGTTGAAAATATTTTCTGGGCCTTCAAATTTGGAGCCTCTGTAATTTTCATAACCTCAGATTGAAAATCTTTGTTTTGTGTTTCCAGTGTGATAGTATCCTCAGGACTAGCTGAGGAAGGATTGCTGGATTTTGATGGTCTCATATGGTGCCATGTTTTGTTGCTGCTGTTCTTGAGCTGACCGAAAGGTCAACCTTTCGTTGACCTTGAGTCAACGAAATGACTCTTATTAGCAGGGCTGGTGGTCTTTGATGGTAATAGATCTCTGGAGTTATCGGTAGATCTCATGGTCCCAGAAGGCCTCAATCCTCTGGTATTCCTGATGGTCCCTGATCCCTGCTGGTCTCCAGGGCCTCCAATTGGAGAGGGTCCTAGGAAGCAGTGTAGGCTTGGAAACGGGTGTGGGGAGTGCAGGGGAAGTAGATCACAGAGGGCCCTAGACAGATATGGTCACTGTTGCAGGCAAGCTATGGCAGGCAAGCAGATGGAGAGGGGGCTCTTACCTGCTGATACCTCATCCCTGCTGGTCTCAGGGACATAGATCTGGGTGGGTCTAGGGAATTGACTTAGGCTGGAACTTGAATGGATTTATATTTAACAGCTAAATACATTGAAAAAAATTCAAAGTAAAACATTTACTTAATAAAAGAAAGTTCTAAACTGTAATTTGTGTGAGATATTGCAACAGTAGATAAGTAAAGGTTATTAATCAAAATGGTTTTTTACCAGGAATGAATAAAAGCACAAAAAATAAAAAACAAACCAAAAAATACTGCCACCAGCACCAACAACAAAAATACCAACTTGAACATTCGTTGACAAGATATTTCTTCTAGATGTCAGATGGAAAGAATGTATGTGTAATGATCATGAAAGAGTTCACAATAGGGGGCGGAGCCAAGATGGCGACGAGCACACACCGTTTCTGAGCGGTGGAATACCTGAACTTCTGAGTTGGTGAATGGAAGGACCTCTAACCCAGGAAGACAACGGTGGAGACTTCTATATCGATAGGGAACATCACAGGAGGTGAAAACTTTGGTCTCGGGTCACCCGGGGACT